>PVJD01000631.1:0-389779 GCA_004026545.1 Mormoops blainvillei | reverse complement strand
AATCAAACTGCATGGAAGTCCAACAACCAAAAAGTTAAAAAAACATTCATCCAGACTGGTAGGAGGGGTGGAGACAGGGGCAGAGAGGACACAGGGCAAGGCGGTGGCAGGGGGTCAAGGGGTGGGTAATCCCACATTTACACTTGTATAAGCCAGGAGGAACAACGGGGGAGGGAGACCGAGAAACCCAGGGTTTTGGTGTGGGAAACTCAAGACTCAAAACACCTGGCTGTGAAAAATCTGCGGGGTTGCAGCAACGGGAGAAACTCCCAGTCTCGTAGGTGAGTGCGCTGGAGAGGCCCATGGAGTCCCAGAATGTAAAGAAGCAAACCCACCTGTGAATCAGTGCCTGAAAGGGCACAATCTGTTTGTGGGAAGTGAGGGAAGAGATGGAAAGTGGGGTGAGAGCCAAGCAAGCAGCATTGTTCCCTCTCTGACCCATCCCTAAAAGACAGTGCCACAAGGCAGCAAAGAGGGTTGCCCTGCCCTAGTGAATACCTAAGGCTCTGCCCCTTACAATGTAACTGCTGTGCTGAGATAAACAAATATGGCCCAAATGAAAGAACAGATCAAAACTCCAGAAAAAGAACTAAGTGATGAGGAGATAGACACCCTATCAAGATGCAGAGTTCAAAACACTGGTAATCAGGATGCTCACAGAATTGATTGAGCTTGGTAGCAAAATGAAGGCTATACAAAGTGAAATAAACGAAAATATACAGGGAACCACCAGTGAAGGGAAGGAAACCAGGACTCAGATCAATGATTTGGAACAAAAGGAAGAAATAAACATCCAACTGGAACAGAATGAAGAAACAAGAATTCAAAAAAATGAGGAGAGGCTAAGGATGTGCACAGGGCCTAGACACACAAAGGATGCTCAGCTTCACTAGCCATCAGAGAGATGCAACTTAAAACCACAATGAGGTACTGCTTCACACCAGTCAGCATGGCCATCATAAACAAATCAACAAACCATAAGCGCTGGTGAGGTTGGAGAAAAGGGAACCCTAGTGCACTGTTGGTGGGAATGCAGACTGGTGCAGCCACTGGGGAAAACAGTATGGAATTTCCTCAAAAAACTAAAAATGGAACTGCCTTTTGACTCAGCAATTCCACTGCTGGGATTATACCCTAAGAATCCTGAAACACCAATTCAAAGGAACCTATGCACCCCAATGTTCAAAGCAGCACAATTTACAATAGCCAAGAATGGGAAGCAACCTAAGTGCCCAACAGTAAATGAGTGGATTGAAAAACTGTGGCCCATTTACACAATGGAATACTATGCAGCAGAAAGAAAGAAGGAACTCCTACCCTTCCCGACAGCATGGATGGAACTAGAGTGAAATTATGCTAAGTGAAATAAGCCAGGCAGTGAAAGACAGATACCATATGATCTCATCTATAATCAACCTAATCAACAAAAGAAACAAGCAAGCAAAATACAACCAGCAACATTGAAATAAGAAACAAACTGACACTAACCAGAGGGGAGGAAGGAGTGGAATGACAGGGGAAAGGGAGGGGAAGGGTCATCAAGGAACATGCATAAAGGACCCATGGTCAATGCCAAATGGGGGAAGGATTGAGAGTGGGAAGTGGGGGTGGGTGGGTCTGGGGAAAGTGGTGGCGGGAAAATGTTGACCAAAAGAAAAAATAGACAAGGGGATGCTAAGAATAGTATAGGAAGTTAAGAAGCCAAAGAACTAATATATACAGCCCAAGGACATGAACTAAGAGGTGTGGAAATGATGGGATGGGACACAGAGTGGAGGGGATAAAGAGGGGGAAAATTGGGACAACTGTAATAGCATATTCAATAAAATATACCAAAAAACAACAACAACAACAAAATGAGGGGAGGCTTAGGAACCTCCAGGGTAACTTTAAACATTCTAACATCCAAATCAAAAGGAGAAGAGGAAGAGCAAGACATTGAAAACTTATTTGAACAAATAATGAAGGAGAACTTCCCCAATCTGGCAAAGGAAATAGACTTCCAGGAAGTCCAGGAAGCTCAGAGAGTCCCAAAGAAACCAGACCCAAGAAGGAACACACCAAGACACATCATAATTAAGTTACTGAAGATTAAAGATAAAGAGAGAATCTTAAAAGCAGCAAGAGGAAGGGAGACAGTTACCTATGAAGGAGTCACCATAAGACTGTCAGCTGATTTCTCAAAAGAAACCTTACAGGCAAGAAGGGGCTGGAAAGAAGTGTTCAAAGTCATGAAAGGCAAGAACTGACATCCAAGATTACTCTGTCCAGGAAAGCTATCATTTAGAGTGGAAGGGCAGATAAAGTGCTTCCCAGATAAGGTAAAGTTAAAGGAGTTCATCATCACCAAGCCCTTATTACATGAAATGTTAAAGGGACTTATCTGAGAAATAGAAGAAGATCAAAACTATGAACAGTAAAATGACAATAAACTCACAACTATCAACTACTGAACCTGAAAAACATAAACAAAAACTAAGCAAACAACTAGAGCAGGAACAGAGTCACAGAAATGGAGATCACATGGAGGGTTATCAGTGGGAGGGGGTGGGGGAGAATGGGGGAAACGGCCCAGGGAATAAGAAGCATAAATGGTAGGCACAAAATAGACAGGGGGAGGTTAAGAGCAGTACAGGAAATGGAGAAGCCAAAGAACTTATATGTACGACCCATGGACCTGAACTAAAGCAGGGGGCAGGGAAGAGGGGGATAAATGGGAGAAAAACACTGGGACAACTATAATGGCATAATCAATAAAATATACTTTAAAAAAACATATTGTGGACAGGAAGGGCACTGACAAATCTCCAGAGACTCCCCATAAAACATATAATTTCTGAAATATTTACACTATTTTACCTATGCAAATCTAAGTTAGGAAGGTTGAGCATCTGTTTTGATTGGACAACTCTTCCCATGAAATTTATAATAGTAAGTAGACCAAATAAACCCAACTGCTTTAAGCACTTCTCTTTTTATAAGGTAAAAGAACAAATCTTTGTGATTTTCTTTCAGGTGCCCCCTAAAAAAAGTATTTATTGAGACTTTTCCCTGTTTTAATCAACAATAGAAAACAGCACTTTAGAGAGAAGAGAAAGCTCCTTATGAGCAGAAAACTTCCAATAATTCAAACCTAGATGTCTGTGTTCACGGAATCTTTGTCTGTTTTCCTACAATGGACATTGTCTCCTGCATAGAAAAACCCTAGTTTAAGCCCAATTAATCATACGTTTTTGAGACCTTTTTAAAAAAATATTTTTTTCAAAATGGAAGTGGAGTGGGCAGGGATATCCTCACCCAAGGATATGTTTATTGATTTTACAGAGAGGGGAAGGAAGGGAGAGAGAGAGAGAGAAACAAAAATGGGAGAGAGAAACATCGATCAGTTGCCTCCCATATGGGGATCGATCTGCAACCTAGATTTGTGCCCTGGCAGAATGGAAATGAACCCACAACCTTTTTGTGCAAGGGATGATGCTCCAAACAACTGGGCCACCCAGTCAGGGTGGGGAGGGATATATTTTAAAGATTTTATTTATTTTTAGAGAGAGAGGAAAGGGGGGAGAAAGAGAGGGAGAGAAACATCAATGTACGGTCGCCTCTTGTGTGCTCCCCCACTGGGGACCTGGCCCACAATCCAGGCATGTGCCCTGACTGGTGAATTGAACTGGCAACCTTTTGGCTTGCAGGCCAGCACTCAATCCACTGAGGCACAGCCAGACAGGGCAAAGGAAGGGATATATTTTAACAAACAAAAACTGTTACAATTTATTTAGCAATCTTACAGTGTAAATAGTATTTTGGGTTCTGTTGCTGAGCACATTTTTAGTAAGGACCAAAACAAACAGAGGAGGAAATAGGAAACACAATAGCAAGAAGAGGAAAGATTTACTAGGAAAAATAAAAAGAAAGAATGAATTTTAAACTTGCCCTAAGCTTTGAGGAATTTCTTATCCCAGAAACATAAGCAGTTTGTATTTGTACTCAGTTGACTCCATTTTGTTTTTCAGATTGATGATTACCCAGAATTTTTTAGTCCACAGGATAGAGAAACCAACCAACACATTGGTATCATCTATTCAGCTGTTTTGAAAAAAGAGTGAAAAGTCAAAAGGTCAGGAAATTTTTGGTACCATTTCATCACACCAAAGCTAACAACAAACAAGGTATGTAATATACTTCTTAAAACAACACAAGAAAAGATATGTTTCTTTATGAGACAAAAAAGATGTTCTTTTTCCTCCCTAGCTCTACTGAAGTATGATTGACAAAAATTATATATATTTAAGGTATACAGTGTGATGTTTTGGTATACATATACATTGTGAAATGATTATCACAATCAGGCTAATAAAGATACCCATTACACCTCACATAGTTGTGTGTGTGTGTGTGTGGTAAGAACATTTGAGGTCTACTTTCTTTGCAAATTTCAAATTTCAACATATTATATGGTATAATGCAGTATTATTCGCTGCAGTTATGCCGGGCATTTTGGTCGGCATGATAATGGTCTTTACACTGAGGATAAGGTGGCCAATCCGTTATCAGCAGCATAGTGCCAGGGCATAGTTTGCCGTGAATAAAGATATGTAGAAAGGAAGGAAAGAAAGAAAAGAATGGAAAGAAATGAGGGAGGGAGGGAGGGTAGGATGGGAAAGATAAGAAGAAAGAAAAAGAGAGAAAGAAGAGTGTTCACTAAATATTGGTTTAAAAAATGAATTAGAATCTGGATTCCATTTGATCAGCTCTTGTTTGATTTTAATAATCTTATTAACACCACAGATTTTAACAACAACAACAACAACAATAAACCCAGTGAAGAAGTGCGGGGGGTAACTGGAAAGACCGTGACCCTAACTTGGGGAAAACTCCTGGTAGCAATCTCTGTGAACCTTCTCATCAGCAAAGGAGGCCACAAGGGCCTGGCCTGACAATTATGACTTATTAGGTTATTAACAGTATTCACTCAAACAATTCGTTGGGAGTCTGTTCACCCAAGAATGGTGATACATACATACGTAAAAAGATTTTAAAAATCACCTTCAGATTTTGCTTTTAGGGAGCGCCACAACTGATTCAGGTGATTTTCCCGCTGTACCTAAGGAGCTAGAAAATCCGCAGTGGGGTGGGGGGAGGAGGGGAGGATGCGGAGTCAGGGCTCCCGGGCCTCACCCGGCTCAACCAAAGCTGCCCTGCTTTTATGTTTCACGTTTTGAGCTTTACCTAAATGTTTCTTGTGAATTCGTTTTTAAAATTGAAAGAAGAATGGATAAAAATAAAGGAGTATACAGTTCAACATTACACTGTTTACTTTCATGGTCTTTTATATATATGTTGAAAGGTACATAAAGGAACCCTTCGCGTATTCATCCCCATGATTGGTTGTTGGTAAGAAGCAGAGAAAAAGAGTATGGAATTTAGATTCAGCTAAGTCCAGATTTCAAACCTGGCTCTCAACTTTCCTGGCTGTGTGACCTTCTGGAAGTCACTTAAACTTTGTGAGCCTTAGTTTTCTCATCTTTGCTATTATTTTCACAGGGTTGATGTGTTTTCCCTGAAATAAGGTAGGCAGAGCTGGGCACACAGTAGGAAAGCAGTTAAGATCTTATCTGCAGTGAAGAAGAAGGGAAGGATGAGGTCCAAGGTGGCTCCTGGATATAGGCCCTTCCATTTAAGGCATCTACCCGCTGTAGCTAGAACATCTCACACCAGCCCATTTCCTCTTCACTAGACTTCACTCCAAGTCAGGCTCAGAGCCTCTTTGAGCACTGAATAGGTAAAAAGTGTGAGAAAATTGTCTAGTGTTTATACGCTCTCATGAATGAGCACTTTTCCATGCTGGCACTCTGTGGCATGGCAACTGTTTGCTGTTGGAAGTAGCAAACTTATTAAATCCCTGGGTGCTCACCAGGGCTCCTGTCACCCTAATCAGGGTATCTAACTGGTGTTGGTTGCTTTACATGCACATTTATCCTTGTCCACAAGCATAATTATTCTTGGCTTTTTTCCTCCCAACATGTATAAGACAAAAACACACATTACAGAAGCCAATTACAGGTAGAAACTTTATGAAATTTAAATTCCTAGAAACTTTGCAAGTTATGTTAAAAGCAGTGAAGAATTTTTTTAAAAAAGCTTATTGGGTGTTCATGTACATGGTTGTTCACAGAATTACACCTCTCCCCACCTGATTTTTACTTTCATCTCTGAAGGTACTATCTGGCCCCTTTACACAAAGACTTTCGAAAACACAAAACTGCCACTGTCACAAGGAGTCATACACAGCACACATTAGTGGATAAAACATATTCTCCCTTTCCAGAGTGCCAGCGGTGACATGCTGTGCGTTTCCTGTTCTCCTCCAAGTTGCCTGCTCCCTGGGTCAGGTATTGCTGTGTACAAAGGACCCCTACAGCTCGTTAGACATTCTTTAATATGTGGTCCTGAAGCGAGAGATAGGCTCAAACCTCTCTGACCATCCATTTGACAACAGTCATTACTAAAGTCTTTAATGTTAATGATGATGTCTTGCCTAGAGAAGCAGCACGCATTAACTACCGAGTATTTAAATAAAGATAATTATTAGGACTGACTCCAAATCTCTTGGTTGAAAGCCTAGGGCATATTTGTGTCACATGGAAAAAGTGCTTAAACTCCAAATAACTGGATCGTCTTAACAAAGGAAGCTCAAAATCACAAATAATTTATAATAAAAATTCTTAAGTTTCATTATCACACTTTTAACAAGATTCCTAATTAGGCTCAAATCTTCTGGAGAAAAAAAGCCTTTTTTCAGTAACATACACATGTGCTTATAACGGCCACAATTATCACTTTGAATTTTGCTTTTTACATTTAGATGAAAGAGGATAAGTATTAAATTCTAAATGAATATTGCTAATGAGAGCAGAGAGACAGTGGTGAACAGTATTAGTAGCTAAAACTCTAGAATGAATTGGGTTATTAACCCTTAGTTTCAGGTATATTCTAGAACAGCACTATCCAATAGAAGTTTCTGCAGTGATGGAATTGTTCTATTCATATCTAGTCAAATTATGTTTAATATACAGTAGCAATCAGTTACCTCTGGCCATTGAATGCAAGATGTGACTAGTGCTACTAACTGAATTTTAATTAAATTTAAACTTAAATAGCCACAGGTGGCTAGTGACTACCAAATGGATCACTGCAGCTCTAGAATCATAAAAAAGACTTTAAAGGCTTTAATGGCACATTTGGAAAAACTGCCATAAAGTGAAATAGACTAATTCCCAAACCAGAATGAAATATAGTAATTGAATGAAATGTAAACTGAACCAAAGTTTGTTTGTGTGTATCACTTTTATTTTAAACCTAAAACATAGACATTTTCTAAAACCACTGATGAGGGGGTAAAACTAAAACAACAAGGCACTGATAGGTCTCTCAGATTTAGTGGATAATTTTTACATAAGCTTAGTACTTTTCCCCATGGAGATAGGATTTTAAAAATATAATTGAACCTCCTGCAGTTAAGAAAGCAGATGCATCCTTTTTGTGGTGTCGCTTCTGAAAGTGTTTCTCAGCTGACCAGCACCACTGGACATGCCATCAGACATGCATTGTGCTAAATGGCCGAAGGACTTCATGTGTCAGTTACTGAAGAAGAGCGTAAACTGCTGTGTGCACACTAGAGATGCACTGGCAGATAACTCTATTAACTATTTTCCGTATTCAGGCTCTCTTGTCACTGTTGCCTTACACCCGCCAGCTTCTGGTTATTGGCACCCAGGATACCAGACATTCCACCGATTGTAGAAACAGACCTCGAGCCATACTTCATTTCTCAGTGGAGCGCACAGATGAACCTAAGATTCTCCATACCATTGTTACAAATAAAAATTTAAAGTTATAAAAAGAGACAGGAACATTGCTACTACACTTGTTTTGTCACAACCTTTTACTGAACTCAAATTGGTTAGTAAAGTTGGATGAGATCAGGTTTGAGACAAACCTAGGTACAGCTTGTTGTTTAGGTAAATATTGCTTCCAAACAGAGAAGCCTCAGTGATCTCTCCTTCTTTTCCAGCACACCATCATCAGTGATGTGCTCTATGTCACTAGTTCTCCTCTAAGCAGCTTGTTCCCTGGGTGAGGTATTGCTGTATATCCAGAACCCCTGTGGTGCATGTCGTAGAAATTCTGTAACAGGTGGTTGTGAAGTAAGAGATAAACTCAAACCTGTCTGACCTCTGGGCCACATGTGCTATGTTCTACTTAATTCCTGCAGTAATCTAAGGCATAAAGTCTGTCGCATTTAGTACGTATATTTATGAAATGCCTACCATTAGAAGTGCCTTTGATGACTGGGGTCTCAAACACTAATGCATCAGTAAAGGTTCTTAGCTTGCAAGTAAAAAAAAAAAAAAAAAGCTGATTCTGCCTGTCTTAATGCCAAAGGGAATTTGAAATCTCTTAGTGAATCAAAAGGGGAACAGAAGAGCCAAACAGTGGAAGACCAGAAATCAGGGGCCTGTTCCAGGGCGAGTGGGGGAACTCCTAGGGTCCACCCAGCTCCAAAGACTCCTAGCTCTGCCTCTCAGGTCCAAATGCCATGAGTCTAGGGCGAGAAATTGATTGGTCCAGTTTGGATCAGCAGTCCACCCCTAGACCATTTATCTATGGCTATGGCAGGAGTTGGGGTAGGTCCATGTTTTGTAGGGACTAAAACTCATTAAATTTGCAGAACCCTCTTTATGAAAAAGAGTTAAAACACCACACACAATGACTGCAGCACTCCAAAGAAACCTAGGCAGAAGAAATCACAAATATCAAGTAACTGTGGTCACCCCCCTAAGAGAGGAAGTGAAACCAAAGGAAAATTGAAGTGGGAAGAGCATGTGGTCTTAAATGATTGTGATTGAAATGTCTTTCCTTTGCATATTTTGTAAGAACATTTGACCACATTAACACATGGTTAGGGCCTCTCCTAAGACTTTGGAAGGAACCCATGCAAGTGAGGGGCACTGAAACTTAATCACCATTAGTTTCATGGAAAGAGCAGTCTTGTTTTAAAGATAGGGGCACCTGTGGTAACTGTAGGAAGAGAAAATTCCTCAAACAAAGAAGGTGCTGGGAAGACAAGATGACAGATGACCACTACACCTTGACCCCTTCAACAGTCACCTCCTGCAGTGGCAGCTGCCTGAAGAACACTTTTTATATGTCATAAGACTTTTGCCCCAAATCCCCAGGTGGTTTTCAATTCTGATGAGCTATGCCAGACTCCAAGGGTCTGGCATATGTTGACCTCTTAGGCATAGACCAGAGAAGCTTTCATGGCCCGTACCCTCTATCTCTCCATAGATGTCATCCCATCTGGCATTGTCTTTGGTCCTCTAGTGTGACAGGGGTCTTTCTCCCAAGCACAGAGGTGCCTTGAGCTTCTCTGAGACCCTCAGGAGTAAGACAAGAGTTACACAGAGCAGTTCAAAAGGGAATGGGTCAAACTCATACACTTAAGATTTTGCATTAGATACTTATTAGGTACTATTATTAGATTGCTTATTACATACTTAGTAGGTACTATTTTTATCCCTCCAAATAAACAAACAAAATGCACAAATAATGGGAGGAACTGACAGTTTTCTTGATGTAAGTTATGATTGGTTCTTTGAGTTTTACTTTATTTTTTATTTAAAAAAATTTGTTGTTGTATTTTTGCCATTACCATTTATCTCCCTTATACACTCTTCCACCTTAGCCACTTCCTCCCCCCAGCAATCACCATACTGCTGTCCATGAGTCCTTTCTCTTTTCTGCTTGATCCATCCACCCCCAACTGCCCTCCACCAAGAAATGTCAGCCTGCTCTCTATGAGTTGAGTTTTACTTAAATTCAGCTAATGTTTATCACATAATTACTCTGCCAGCCATTATGTCAGTCTTCTTTATCTTCTCTTTCACAATTACCATCCTCATTTTTACTGAAGACACTGAGACCAGAGCAATAAAATAACTTGTAAAATAGTGAATCTGAATGCACATACTTTAATGTCAAAGCTAAAGATTTTTTTGTTTTATCATGCTGCCTAGCTTATAATTTTGTACTGATAAATTTTATGAGTTTATGTATACCCATACAATCAGTACATGTGACTACATCTTCTTCATAAACTCATGAGTTACTTGTAATTAAAATGTAATTAATGTAATTAATTATAATTGAAATGTAATTAATTACCAAAGAACTTTTTTTTTCTTTTTAGTCAAGGAAGAGAACAATGGCTCTTTCTTTTAGAGACACGAAGAGCCTAAAAGTCTGGATGAATCCTCTCTCAGATGAGATTGTTGTTTGGACTATGCTTTTAACTTGCTAACCAAAAGTTATTTTACATTTCAATTTGTCCATTTTTTTAACACTTTTTCTCTACTAATAGCTTTAGACCAAATTCTGTTTTTCTCATATATGTAATAATGAAGAAGGTATTTTGAGAGAACTTAATTTAAATTCAGATCCAGTTAGTTAAATAGTAAAGTATAATTTTTCTCATTTCAACTGAATATATACATGTCACAAAGTAAATAATTGATTAAAATTAAATTTAAAAAAAATTATTGAGTTGTGGTTCTGTGTGATGAATACAAAGATAAGTAAAGCATAGTTCCTATCTTTGAGAAGCTGATTCTAACCAGGATACATGATATTTGCATAACGAAAGATAATACAAAGTATATAAGCTACATGTCATGCATGAGCTTGAGCAAACTGTCAAAGAGATTTAAAGAGGGGAAGGTTTATATTTAGTTCTGGGGAGAAGTCAAGATGCCAGGTGACAGTTGGTGAAAGATATAACACATGGAAGTGGAGAGAATAGTAGGAGCGAAGAATGAGTCAGGAAAAGAATGGAATACGTATTAGGAAAGGTACGCAGCCTGGTGTGATTTAAAAATACAACATGTTACTAGATATAAAGTTAGTAAAACCGGGCCCTTATTTTGGAGGGTCTTAAAAATCCAGGTCAAGATTTTACATGTCATTTCATAGGATGTGAGAAAAACTATTGGAAGTTTTGAGCTGGAGAATATGATAGAAATTGCTATTACAGAAAATAATCTGACAGTTGTACTTAAAATGGACCAAAGCAGGGAGAGACTAAAGATTGCTGGGAAGTAATGGGAATCTGAACTGGGCTAGTGGTAATGGAAATAAAGAAAAAGGGAATAGATGGGAGAGATGCTTCAGAGGTAGAATCTACAAGACTGCAATTGATTAAACATGAGAGAGATGGGGAGAGAAACCACTGTGGTTTTGGGCTGAGGTGACTGCAAGGTGATGCCTTTCACAGAAATACGGATGTCAGGAGGGATCAAGTCCAGTGCTGGTTTAACAGGTTAAGTGTGAGGATCTCATCTAGTGGAGAAGTTCATCTGGCAGCTAAAATTTCAGTCTGTAGAGTGGGAAAGAAGTCCAGGTACAAATTTAAAAAGGAGTTTCCTGAGCCTCATAATTCAAAGTATGATTCTATTACTCACTTTAAGTATCTAGACCTTAGAAGGAGGGGAGCACAGGATTGTAAGAGCTATGTCAATAGGTACAAAGGCGTGGGGAAATTAATGTGGGTTGGGGCCTTGAAAGACAGGTCATGGTGGGGGAAATGGCCAAGTCAGGAAAACATTGCAAAATACTGTAAAGGAAAAGTGAATGCCAGTTGGGGAGTTTTCAGAAACCTGTGGTATACCATGCCGTGCGCCAACATGGGCTGCCGAGAAGGGGCGTTTGTCCGATGTACTGTCCCTCACTGTCACCTTCTCTTGCGGTTTTATCAAGATGATCTACAAGATCTCTTCTAAATCTAAATTTTATTATTATAACATCCTTTCTCACCAAAAATTATTTGGGGGTTTAGGAAGATTCTTTTTGCTACTAGGAACACATCACCAGGAGATGCTTTACAGAACTTTAACTTTTAAAAAATATATATTTTATTGGTTTATGCTACTACAGTTGTCCTATTTTTTCTCCCTTTTACTCCCCTCTGCCCTGCACCCCTTCTCCCATCAGCATTCGCCCACTTAGTTCATGTCTATGAGTCGTACATATAAGTTCTTTGGCTTCTCCATTTCCTATACTTTCTTAACCTCCCCCTGTCTATCTCTACCATTTATGCTTCTTATTCCCTGTACCTTTTCCCACCTTCTCCCCACTACCCCTCCCCACTGATAACGCTCCATGTGATCTCCATTTCTGTGATTCTGTTCCTGTTCTAGCAGTTTGCTTAGTCTCTTTTTGTTTTTAGGTTCAGTAGTTGATAGTTGTGAGTTTGTTGTCATTTTATGGTTCATAGTTTTGATCTTATTTTCTTAGATAAGTCCCTTTAACGTTTCATATAATAAGGGCTTCATGATGATGAACTCCTTTAACTTTACCTTATCTGGGAAGCACTTTATCTGTCCTTGCATTCTAAATGATAGCTTTGCTGGATAGAGTAATCTTGGGTGTAGGTCCTTGACTTTCATGACTTTCATGACTTCTTTCCAGCCCCTTCTTGCCTGTAAGGTTTCTTTTGAGAAATCAGCTGATAGTCTTATGGGAACTGCTTTGTAGGTAACTCTGCTTTTCTCTTGCTGCTTTGAAGATTCTCTCCTTATCTTTAATCTTGGGTAATATAACGATGATGTGCCTTGGTGTGTGCTTCCTTGGATCCAGTTTCCTTGGGTCCAACTTCTTTGGGACTCTCTGAGCTTCCTGGACTTCCTGGAAGTCTATTTCCTTTGCCAGATTGGGGAAGTTCTCCTTCATTATTTTTTCAAATAAGTTTTCAGTGTCTTGCTCTTCTTCTTCTCCTTCTGGCACCCCTATGATTTGGATATTGGAGCGTTTAAAGTTGTCCCAGAGATTCCTCGGCCTCTCCTCATTTTTTTGAATTCTTCTTTCTTCATTCTGTTCTGGTTGAATGTTTCTTTCTTATTTCTGGTCCAAATCGTTGATTTGAGTCCCAGTTTCCTTCCCTTCACTGTTGGTTCCCTGTATATTTTGCTTTATTTCACTTGCATAGCCTTCATTTTTCCCTCCATTTTGTGACCATTCTCCACCAATTCTGTGAGCATCCAGATTACCAGTGTTTTGAACTCTGCATCTGTTAGGCTGGCTATCTCTTCATCACTTAGTTCTATTTTTGGAGCTTTGATCTGTTGTTTCATTTGGGCCTTATTTTTTTGTGTCTCCATGGACCTATTGCGTTGTGAGGGGCGGAGCCTTAGGTATTCACCAGGGAGGGGCAATGCATTTCACTGCCTTGTGGTGCTGTATTTGGGGGAGGGGTCAGAGAGGGAACAATGCAGCTTGCGTGGCTCTTGGCTGGCTCTCAGTGGCTTCCCTGACTACCCTCAAGCAAAAGGGGCCCTTCTGGTGCTGACTCCCAGTTGGGTGGGTTTGTGTACATTCTAGGATCCCATAAGCCTCTCAAACGAACTCTCCTGTGAGACTGGCAGTTTCTCCTGCTGCCGCAAACCCCACAGGTTTTTACAGGTACAGGTTTTGAGGCTTTCTTTTCCCCGTGCCAGTGCCCTGGGTTGCACTGTCTCTCTCACTCCCCAGTTGTTCCTCCTGGTTTATCCACACGCAAATACGGGACTGCCCGGTCTGCCAGCCGCAGCCTTGCTGCGCATCCTCTCTGCCCCGGCTGCCCACCTCTGCCCCTCCTGCCCGTCTGAATGAATGCTTCTTCTTTAACTCCTTGGTTGTTGGACTTCCATACAGCTGGATTCTCTGGCATTTCTGGTTAGTTTTTGTTTTTAAAATTGCTGTTGTCCTTCTTTTGATTGTGGGAGGAGAAAAAGTGTATCTACCTACGCCTCCGTCTTGGCCAAAAGTCCCCCAGAATTTTAACTTTACAACCAACTATTCTGCACAAGAAACTTGGTGGACAGTTGGTTATAGCAACTAATTTCATTAAGGTTTTTAGAGTTTAAGGAGTTAGCTTTTACTTTATTTTACTTTATTTTTAATTTTTTTGGTGTATTTTATTGAATATGCTGTTATAGGTGTCCCATTTTTTTCCCCTTTATCCCCTCTGCCCTGCACCCCATCCTATGATCCCCACACCTCTTAGTTCATGTCTATGGGTTGTACATATCAGTTCTTTGGCTTCTCAATTTCCTATACTATTTTTAGCCTCCCCCGTCTATTTTTTCTTTTGGTCAACATTTTCCTGCCACTACTTTCCCCAGCCCCACCCACCCCCACTTCCCACTCTCAATCCTTCCCCCATTTGGCATTGTCCATGGGTCCTTTATGCATGTTCCTTGATGACCCTTCCCCTCCCTTTCCCCTGTCATTCCACTCCTTCCTCCCCTTTGGTTAGTGTCAGTTTGTTTCTTATTTCAATGTTGCTGGTTATATTTTGCTTGCTTGTTTCTTTTGTTGATTAGGTTCCAATTATAGGTGAGATCATATGGTATCTGTCTTTCACTGCCTGGCTTATTTCACTTAGCATAATGCTCTCCAGTTCCAACCATGCTGTCATGAAGGGTAGTAGCTCTTTCTTTCTTCCTGCTGTGTAGTATTCCATTGTGTAAATGTGCTACAGTTTTTTGATCCACTCGTTTACTGTTGGGCACTTAGGTTGCTTTCCATTCTTGGCTATTATAAATTGTGCTGCTATGAACATTGGGGTGCACAGGTTCCTTTGAATTGGTGTTTCAGGATTCTTAGGGTATAATCCCAGCAGGGGAATTGCTGGGTCAAAAGGCAGCTCTACTTTTAGTTTTTTGAGGAAATTCCAAACTGTTTTCCCCAGTGGCTGCACCAGTCTGCACTCCCACCAACAGTGCACTAGGGTTCCCTTTTCTCCACAGCCTCGCCAGCACTTATGGTTTGTTGATTTGTTTATGATGGCCATGCTGACTGGTGTGAAGTGGTATCTCATAGATCAATGGAACAGAATAGAGAGCCCCAAAATAAACCCATGTCTCTGTGGTCAATTAATATTCAACAAAGTGGGCAGAAGCATAAAATGGAGTAAAAATAGCCTGTTTAACAAATGGTGTTGGGAGACAAATGGTGTTGGACAGTTATATGAAAAAAAATGAAACTCAACCACCAACTTACACCACACACAAAAATAAACTCAAGATGGATAAAAGACTTAAATATCAGTTGCAATACCATAAAAGTCCTAGAGGGGAACATAGGCAGGAAAATCTCAGATATTCCATGCAGCAATATTTTCACTGATATGTCTCCTAGAGCAAGGGACATAATGGAAAGAATAAACAAATGAGACTTTGTCAAAATAAGAAGCTTCTGCACAGCTAAAGAAAACATCAGCAAAATGAAAAGGGAACCAACAGTATGGAAAATATATTTGCCAATGATACCTCAGACAAGGGTTTGATCTCCAAAATATATAAAAAACTCACATGACTCCACTCCAGGAAGACAAACAATCCAATTAAAAAATGGGCAAAGGACCTGAACAGACAGTTCTCCAAGGAGGACATACATGGGGCCCAGAGACATATGAAAGGATGCTCAGCATCACTAGCCATCAAAGAGACGCAAATTAAAACCACAAATTAAAACCACAAGGAGTTAGCTTTTAAAAATCGGTCTGTGTTCCTGTCAGGGCTCTCAAGGCTTTGGAGGTTCTGATTACATTTGAAGCTGAAACATCAGAAACATCAGACAGGGTTGACTAGTAAGTGTTCTGTTTTGCATTTCAAACCATATATAGCCCAGAATGCACACCAAGACCCCTTTGTAATGCAGGGATTGGGGAGGGGACCAACAGTCTGTATAACCGAATTCCTTCCACTAGGGTTTCTTGATGGGTTGCTGTTGGCATTCTGTGTGGGACCATTTCTTGTTGTGCAGAACAGTCCCACACACTTGGGCACTTGAAATTCTCTGGCCGTTGCCCACTAAATGCCAGTAATGCTCCCCATTATTGTGGCAACTAAAACACTGCGTCATTTCCAGCAAAACCGCCCCTGCTGTTTCTAGCTGACAACACACTTGTGAAGTTTGTTTGTGATTCCCCATCCTGTGCCCTCTCTCCCTTCTCTGTGCAGTCCTCTCTCTAGCCTTCCCTAGTAGGCACCCCTGCTCTCCCTATAAAATTCTGCACTTGTGTTTTTGTTGACACCACAGTGTGATAACTTAATAACACAAATTTAAATAACACAAACTTCCCTGGTATTTCCACTTTAACAGGCATCAAAGCCAGAAGCTCAAGCAAAGCTCTATTAGTAGAATTTTTGTTTCAACAACCTTTTTTGGAGGTATAATTTACATACAATGCACTGCAATTTAAAGTACACAATTTGATACATTTTTTTCGTATGTGTACACCAATGAAACAATCACCACAATCAATCTCTTATCACCTCCTTCCTGCACCATGGCCTAGAAGCTTTTTTAAGTCAGTAAACTGGGGAAATTGTTAGTTCTCACATTTTTCCCACCTCTGAGTTTACTCTCTTAAGTTGTCTGATGTTCAATATCTTAAAAGGTGTTTGTTTCTTTCATATATTTTTCTAGTGCTTGGTTCTTTCAGGTGGGGGGTATACCTAGTCCTTGGTATTCCCTCTAGGCCTGAAGTAGATGAAATCTAGTAGAATTTTAAGCTTATACCAGTTTATATGGAAAAGGATTGGGACTGGTATCAGATCCTTCCTAGAACCAGTGATGGTTCCAGAATTTCCATAAAATAGATTCCATAAAAGATGGTAGCAAAAGGAGAGACGGGGATTCGTTTACTTAGACTGTGCGCGTATTTGGAGTGGCTTCAAGCTCTTTCCCTTTGGCAGGCACGAAGGCACTGTTTTTATGGAGTCTACATATATATTTGTTTGCGGTGGCTTGCTCGGGGTGGGGGTGGGTGTTATTGGAGATTCTAGGCAGTGAGGGGCACGACAGCCCCCTCCCCCTGGCCTCTGCCTTTGGAAGCCTGCTGTTTGAGGCCAGTTCAGCTCACCAACTCCAGTTCCAGACTATGATATGAAGAGAACCCTGAAGCTCAGAAGGACTCCAATTTTCAAAGATTCACGTATGCCTACTATGCTGTCTTTTACAAAAAGATCAAACTGCAACACTTTTAGAAAACTTTCTTAACCGAGCATCCGAAACAAGGTCAGAGAGTCAGTTCAGTAGGAGGCCCGCTTCCCCAAGCACTCCTGCTGTTTGAGGTTCGACTGGCTATGGGGCTTGAACTTGTTAGAATAAGCCAGAGTCTGGGACACAGTTGCTGCTTCCTAATGTATGGTTACTGCTTTGAGATTAGTTTGTGCTCTTAACAACGTGCTGGCTGGCTATGTAAGGAGACAACCCAAAACATCTGGAGTGTGGGAATACAGCCAACCTGGAATAGAGGCAAAAGTTCATGTTTTTTTCCCCAAGCCTGGTCTTGCATCAGAATATCTCAAAGGCTCATGGGAAGTTCAGACTCCTGAGCGCTACCCTGGACTACTAATCCTAAACTTTAGGGATGGGACTCAGTAATCTGGTTTGGTAGCTCTCTAGATGCTTCTGTTAGTGAGCTACCAAGGTTTGGGAATTCCTGGGCTAGGTAGTCAGTTTACTGCTGGATTATTAAGGCTCCTGAGTACTACACCCATAGTGTATCTAATCCATCAATTTTTTTCTGTCTCCACTGCCAATATCCCAGTACGAGCCACCGTCATCTCTCACCTGGGCATGCAACACTTCTAACTATCCTCCCTTCCTCCATTCTCCATACCTGCTATGGTCTGTATGTCTGTGTACCTCCCAGATTCATATGCTGAAATTCTAACCCACCACAGTGATGGTACTAGGAGGTGGGGCTTTTGGGAAATATTTTAATCATAAGGGTGGAACCCTCAATGAATGGCATTAGCGTCTTATGGAACAGGCTCCTGAGAGATCACTCATCCCTTCTACCACGTGAAGACTCACTGAGAATGCACCGACTATAAACCCAGAAGAGGGTGCCCTGATCTTGGGCTTCCCCGCCTTCACCACTGTAAGCCATACATCTTCTATTGTTTATAAGCCTCCTAGCCAGTGACATTTTGTTATAGCAGCTCTCACAGGCTAAGACAGTGTCTCTCTGCCCTCTCCTGAATCCATTATCTGTTTTAAAAACAAAGTGCTTAAACTCTTTCAAGGGCATCACACTGCACAGAAAATAAAACCTTTTATATGTCTAGACAGTTCTACCAGATGTGGCGTTTGCTTACCTCTCCAGCTTCATCTCAGGTCACTTCACTCCTTGCTCACTGCACTGGCTAGGGTACTTCAAGCTTTTCCAGCTCAGGCCTTTGGACTTTCCTCTCTTAACATGGTTCACTCTTGCTCATCCTTCAGGCTTTAGCTTGAATGCCCACATCTCAGAGAGGTCTAGCCTGATCATCCAATCTATAGTATATCGCCCTCCAACAGGTTTCCTTTAGCACTTTCACGAACTACAATTACATGTTTATTGCTTATTGTCTGTCTTCCCACTAGGATGCAAGCTAAATGTGGGCAGAGACTTTGGTATTCTTGTACACTGGTATATTTCTAGTGCATGGCCCAGTTTCTGCTACATAGCCAGTGCTTAATATTTGTTGAATGATTCATTATATTCTTTACAGCCTAGCCTGACTTGCATTATATAGTCTTTGGGGAGCGTAATTTGATCTAAATCCATGTAATAACAGACCATGTTTTGCAAGGATTGATGCACTTTCATTGTTGCCATGAGTGCTGTAAATTATTGGCTTCTGGGAGGAGGGATCTGTCTTGCCGTCACAGGCCACTGAGTAAAGTTCCTAACATGGCTTTTGTAACCGGCTCTACTGAGGTTAAGGCAATGCTAGTGATAGCCATCCACGTGCTCTCTGACTCATTATTCTTTACTGTACATTTTGACATGTAATACCATATAATTTGACATATATTTTTTCCAGAGAACTCTGATAGTCTCATTCTTTTCTTCCAATTTAGAAAAATAAAAGAGACTGCTAATTAATTTTTGCAGTAATTGTTTTAGGTTATTGTGGAAGAAGTCTGACTTAAGTTAAAAAGGGAATTTATTGGAATTATTAGGGGCAACTCATGTAATTCAACATTCATTCAACAGGTGTATATACAGTGGTTGGGCAAAAGTAAATTTACAGTTGTTCATATGGAAAAATATTTAATGCAAAAATAAATAATAATCCAAGAATAAACTCTGTTTCACATAGACACAACTGTAACCCGACTTTTGCCTACCTCTGTAGATGTAGACATAAATATAGATACAAATGTAGATCAGTTTATCTGTCATCTGTTTATCTACGCTGTCACGTGCTACTCACTGGGTTCTGTGTTTGATCTTAGATGTACACCGGTGAGCAAAATCACCAAGTTAGAAACTATCACAGCAATGCAGGAATGGTAAGAATGAAGCTGGGATTAGGCATAGCTCGAACTTGGTCTCTGTCTCCTCCGATGTCTGTGGATCAGCTTCGTTTTCTCTCACTAAAGACAACGTGCTACATGGGACAGCAAGCGAAGTCACCAACCATCTTAAACCTGCTTTTTACAGCTCCCACCCCCACGAAGGCTAACTCCCACACTTTCTTGAATCAAATTGAAAAATCCTGGGAAAGTCTCTGATGCCCACCTTGAATAAATGACTTACTGCTGAAAAATAGCCATCATAGACAAGAGGTCAGGGTCTTTAAAAACACATCAGCTTCTGTGTTCTCCATGTGTGGAGGGGAGGAGTAATTTTCAAAAAAATGGGGTGAGAAGGGAGCTAGATCTACTACCCCATAGTCTTCTAGCACTGTCATTTCCATAATTAAACATCTAAGTCAAATGTGTAAACAAAAAGCATGCTAGGATAGAAAATGCTCATTAGATGACTGAAGAGTGTTATCATGCATAAAGCTTTTAAACAACTCTGAGGTACAAAGTTTTAGGCCTAATTATGAAAAGCTGCAGGTCATAAGAAAGATGTAGTTATCTTGGAACGTCAGACTTACAGAAGTATGATTATTTTTCAGGGTAACAGTAAACAACAGGCCTTTTTACAAACCAAAGGGATAGAAAACAGACTAGTGATCTCTGATAATGAGATTCTCTATAGGTTTATCTATACCTTTTACGTGTAGATCTTCATTAGTGGATATTCATATGAATTTTACAAGAGAAAACACAGAGAAAATAATGAATAGTACAAGAGAAAATATCTCATCAAAATATCAAAAAATTTTTTAGTAAAAGTATATTGTAACCTACTTAAGAGTTCCCTAAAGCTGGGGGGAAAAAGATTGCTTATTTCTTGCAAGTGTGAAAAAACATAGAGGAAGATCAAGGTAAATAGAATACTTCCACAGTGCTGGCACAGAGTACGATTTATATAAATTTAATTGAGTGCATCTTGATACAGAGTGATCTGATCGGATTGCTGGGGAGAAGTAGGGAGGGGTGGTAGGAGATGGGATTGGCTGCGAAAACTGGATGCCTCCAGAGCACATGGGATTATGGGCAAGAAGATGTGAAATAAAAGAAGGGCTCTCGGGCAGCTGGCTCTGGCCCTCAGGCTCTCTTCCTGGGGACGCCTGGATGACCGTGCTGCAGCTGCCTGCGTTTCCCAACGGACAGTATTTGGGATGGGAAGGGACTCCAGGCGCAGCCTAGGATCGGGCTGGCCTGGCAGAGGATGGCAGGGTTATTATTTTTTGGGTGTTCTAGAGGGGACAACCTTTAAGGCAGAAACCCACCATTCTTCCAAAATTGTGAAGCTTTTGAATAAAGACTCCTTTCTTTGATCACCAAACCTTTGCCTCTGGAATTTTGCCTAGAGGATGGCAGGGTGCAGTGGGGCTCCAATTGTTATTTGGTAACAATCTTGAATAACCCAAGAGGAAAAGAAGTAGTGATAATGCTTAGCTTTCAGTGTAGAACTGTTGGGCCCATACCCACCAAGGTGGATTTTGATCTGTTTACATCGATCTATAGTCTCGACTGATAGATTTAGTTAATGAAAATTTAAAAGCAGATTTTCTAATCACAGGGCATGGTAGATAGAGAGAGGGGCTTCTGGAGAACCTCAACTGTTTAATAAACAGAAGTAGAGCTGACCAGCTTGGCAACCTTATGCAATAAGAATGTGTTACAATTAATTGTATATCATTAGCAAAACAGAAGAAAAAAAAAACACAACCAAGTAGGTGAACCTTATATTTTTTTCTAAGAAGAAGCATTTCTTGGTAGCAAGTAGGAAAAGGGAGTTGTGTTATTCCTCTCTGCATAGTAGATAAACATGCGGGCTTTGTAGCCACACTGGCTGACTTCAAATCCTGACTCAGGTTTGGGCTACCTAATCTTCCCAGGCTTCCCTTCTCATGGGTAGGATGGGGCTCAAAATAGTGCCTGTCCCACAGGGATGATATGTAAGGGCTAAATAATGCACATGTAAAGTGCTTAAACTCTGTGTGGCACTTAGGGAGTCTTTTGTTACTGTTGGTTATCAGGAAGCCAGTCACTGAGCAATCATCCATTTGGCCTCCTTAGAATCCTTGCTCAAGCCTTGGGACAGAATAACTTTCCTTTATTCTCATCTTACTAATAACACCGTAGTACTTAAAAAATGTAAACGTTGCTGTGCAATAACTTGGCATGTGGCGCCATCTGTATTAGTTTTCTCATGCATTAGGTCGCTGCAGTTCTTTTAGAGGACTGAACCCTGTGTTTATGTAATAAGCTATATGGGTAAGTAATACAAATCCAGAATGGTTAGAAACTCAAAAATAAAAGAAAAGATTCAAGGGCTCTAACAGCTGTTCATATAATAAGCTGGTCTTGATAGTTCCAAAAATTGACTCTGAAAACATTAAATAGATTTTTTTTACATATAATTTGTTCATAGTTTATCATTATTAAGAAATATTCATTATTAATTACACATTTATAAAAATGCAAAAAATATTTATTGGGTATTGGGGTAGCATTTGTAGTCATTCTTCTCCTCACTCTCTTCCATCCTTTTATTCCTACCTTCCTCTTCCTTTCCTCCCTTTTACGGACCTGGGTGAAAATTTCCTGGGATATATATTCAGGAGCAGAATTGCTTTGTACATTTTATATATTAATCTTCTTGTTGGTTTTAGATGTTAAAAGTATCTCCCTCCATTTTGTCAGCTACCTATTACCTTTGTCTGTGCGGTACCTTTTACCAAAGAGACTTTTAATTTTGGTGTTATCAAATTAAGGTTTTGATTCTGGTCAAGATGGAGTAAGCACACTTTACCTTTCCCCTCCCTCTGTATGTAAATAAAAATCCTGAATAGAATGTATATTATAGTTGATGGCCTAATTAAAAATATAAAAATTTTAAAAAAGTCAACATTCTCCATAGAATTTAAACAAGGTCCAGAGTCAACAACAGCTTTAAATTTTCCTCTAAAATATGCTTAAGTCACATGTATTTTGACTTGCATTGTCATTCAGTTTTAAGTATCTCTGAATTGTTTTTATTATTTTCAGCAGTCTGATTATGATGTGTCTGCTATGGGATTCTTTGAGCTTCTCTGTTGGGGCTTCACTGAGTTTCTAGAAAATGTAAGTTTATATCTTTTGCCAAATTTAGAGAATTGGCAGCCATTATTTCTTAAAACATTTTTTATGTACTACACTCTTTCTTCTGTCATTCTAGGATTTTGAAGACATGAATATTAGACATTTTCATTGTGTCACATAATCTCCTGGTAGTCTATTCATTTTTTCTTTAATCTTTATTCTCTATATTGTTCAGACTGGATAATTTCTATTCATCAGTCCTCAAATTCAATGATTCTTTTCTTTGTCATCTCCATTCTGCTTATTGAGACCATTTAGTGAATTTTAAAATTTTTAGTTATAGTAATGTATTTTTCCCTCCTAAAATTTCCATTTAGTCCCTTTTTATGTCTTCTAGTTCTCTGCTGAGATTTTCTATCTTTCCATTTGTTTCAAAGGGGTTCCTTCTTATTTGTTGAAGCATGATTATAATGGTTACCTTAAGTCTTTGTCTGATAATCCCAATTCTTTGTTATCTCAGTATTGATATCTGTTGTCTTTTTTTTTTTTTATCCTCACTGGAGGACATTTTTTTCATTGCTTTTTAGACAGAGGCGAAGGGGGAGAGAGACACATTAAGGCGAGAGAGAAGCATCCATTGGTTGCTGCCCGTACATGCCCAGATCAAGGATCACATGTGCTGGGACTGGAGACCAAACCAGCAGCCTAGGCACTTGCCCTGACTGGGAATTGAACCCGTAACCTTTCAGTTATGGGATGCTGCTCCAACCAACTGAGCCACACAGCCAGGGCTTAATTATCTTTTTCTTTATAAGATATTGAGATTTTTCTGGCTCTTCGAATGTCAAGAAATTTTAGAATGCACCTGGGACATTTGAGTGTTATGCTATGTGACTTTATGTCACATGACCATGAAGAGTTTGGTACTGGTCTCTGTGAGCCTCTCGGTTACGCTTAGATATCTAAGAATTATTTTCTGACTTTGAATTCTTCCATATAGCATTGCTTATATTTCACCAATTCTGCTTTAGTAATATCTTCATGGGGAATTTATTATTTGGAGAGCTCAAATTCTAGATCTTGAGAGCTAGGTCAACATGACGTCTTATGAAAGAATCATTGTTCTCTATTGTTCTGCTTTTTTCTTATATTTCAACATATTAATTGGATGATCTATTTTAGCCTGATAGGTTTTTAGCGCTCCATGAAACTAAACTCTCCATTTTCATATTTATTGAACTTCTTTCTTATCCTTTTAAAGAATTTCTTAAATAATTATTTTTTATAATTTACCATTTTTCTTGATCAAGGCAATATGCTAGCATATATGTACTTTTTATTCTTAGCTGAACTTGCACCTAACAGGTTTTTCTGAAGGTGTTCAATTCTGCTTTTTTGGACTGTGACTTTTAGCCTGACATTTACAGCCCCAAGGACTGTATCTGTCTTTGATGCAGAGGGGAAAAGGAGAAAAATTATTGGTGCATACTTTTGATTTTGGAGTTTTCTTTCCCATTTCTCTCATCTTTTCTCCTTTGTGGCTTTTTCCTCCCTAGAGATACATAATCAGTTCATTAGAAATACACTTGACTTTTAGCAACTTAGCTCTATAAATATGAAGTTGACACATGTAAATTCAAGGTTCTAGAACTCTAGCTTAGTAAAGAACTACTGTTTGAATTTCAAATGACGGGTACAGTTTGTTTTATGAGTTGGCTTGCTTAACTTAATAATGAGGCTATAATGACCATGGTGGTTTCTTTTATGCTGCCAAAAAGGTAATCCTTTTTAGACACTCTTTTAAAATTTTCAAAACAATAGGTTTTTTTATACAGCTGAGTAAATAACAGTCCATTTAAGTGAGACTTTCTATAACTACATGAAATCATTTTGCTGATTTGTCACATGAAACATATGTTGTGCCTAACATGAACCCTGTAACATATTTTCATAAAATTATCTAACATAATCTATTCACTGGTTATTTAACTCTCTTCAATTTCCATGGAGAAAATTTTAGAAAATATTATCTTCAAGAACAGAAAAATTGTCACTTTAAAGAGGATTGGAATATGTATCATCCATTTCAGGACTAGACATATTCATTTAACTGAAAATCCTAGTGTGAGTACCTTATGTTCTTAGATACTTTTATAACACTGTTACATAATAGAATCCTATGAAGAAACAGGGTAATGTAAGACAATTACGACTGTTAAAGGGGGTGGAACTTGAGCGACCTGTGTGCGTGTACACCTATGCACGTGCAAAATCAGTGGGGGAGGGAGCCAGCTGATGGCTGGAACTCCGCACAGTTCATAGCCCTATACAGAAAATGAATGAATTTTATACCGGTTTAAAATTCATTTAGGAACTAATAAAAACTAAATGGCTTTCCACCTTCATGGCAGTTACAATCTTGTAAGAGAGACAAAGATACTTTAATATAAAATGATAAACCAGCAATTTAAGGCAAAATAGGATAATAATAGCTAGCACTTATTGAATGTTTCCAGCGTTACGAGCACATTGCATGTATATTTTCTTATTTAATTCTCGCAGAAACTATATGAGATTGGTGCTGTTATAGTTCCTATTTTAAAATTAGGAAAGCGAGGCTTAGATCAACCAAAGTCACATAACCAATGGGTGGCACGGCCAGGATTGGAACTTAGATCTCATCATACTCTGGAGCTTCTAAGCCTCTACCACTTTCTTCCCTGTGCTTCAGAGTAGAAATGGGTTGTGGTGAGCTGCAGAGAACAGGGAAGGTAAAAGACAGATTCTGAAAAAACTACTGAGGCTTTGGGGATGCTATTGGAAATATCGGAAGAGCATTAGCAGCAGATTTTAATCAAAACACTGTTAAAAAATCTGTCTTTGTATCTCCATATGAATTGTTTTTTTCTTTGTAGAAGCCATTAAAAATGTACAATGAAAGTAGTAAAATCAGGTTTTGGAACTAGAATGAAAAGTCCTTTCAATGGAAATACTGGGCTTCATGAAGGACAGGCACAATATTTTAGATATAAAACGTGTTTCTTTAAATGACTTTGGGTAGAATTTTATTTCTGAAAGCAGAAGAATATACTGCAGAATTGTGCCATATCTCCTCATTGTCAGTGAGCAAGCAAGTGAGATTAAATTACTCCCTTCTCTTAACAAGAATTCTTTTTATGTGAAAACATTTACTTTCAGAGTATTAAACTGCGCCAGTTGGGCCACTGGTTTCTCTGTGTGCCTTCCTATTAGATTCTGAATATCATGTTTAATGCTAACTCCTGCTTGACAGGGAGCACCAACAGAGCAGCACACCGTCCAAGGACTCAACTCTGTCCTCCATCAGACCTGTCTGTTCATGGCCAACGTGCCTTTTGACCCTTAACTACACCCTCCAGGAGGAGCTGTCAGTCCACACTAGCCACTGGCAACGCTGTCAGCATGCCATCTTGCACAACACAAAAGAACCCGAGGGACTTCCAGATCACAAAGACTCTCTAAGTGAAATCCCTTTCAAGTGCAATGGGAACGGAAATGAGTTTTACTTAGGAAATTCCTCCCTGGCCTCCCCTTTACAAAGCAACCCAAACCTTGAGAAAAAAGAAGCAGAACTTCATTTGTCCATTATTTCCACAACGTCATCAATATTTCTGCACTTAAAAAGTTC
Source organism: Mormoops blainvillei (assembly GCA_004026545.1). Lineage (NCBI taxonomy): Eukaryota > Metazoa > Chordata > Mammalia > Chiroptera > Mormoopidae > Mormoops > Mormoops blainvillei. Next base: position 363,594 of record PVJD01000631.1, on the reverse strand, counting down.
ATGGAACAATTATATTATAGTAAGTGTCCTCATAAGCTAACTTTGACTCGAGTATTGTTTCTTAGGGTAGCCTTCCCTGCCCTACCTTCCAATTTTGGAAATTTAGCCTTGGAATTTAATAATACTGTGAAAGACAAAATGCCCTGCACAATGAAGGACAGGATTTTCATTAAGTTATTGCAATAGGGAAAATGCTCATTAATGAGAAGAGTCCGTCCTAAGGAAAAGGTGACAGACCAGGGTTTTATAGAGCAGGTAACTAAGGGAGTCAACACTGAGTCTCACAAGAATCAGGAGGAAGGAAGGAGACAGGTCTTATCTAGGGGTATTTGTGAGCAGGGTGGGTTTTTGCAGTTAGCTGGAGTGATTTCTCAACCATTTCTGCTCTCAGTGAGCATAGAGCTCAGATAAAGTTCAACATTGTCAATGTTTCTGTATTTTTCAGGTGTGCTACTGAAAGTAGGTTGATGGGAGTCATTGCTATGGGATTAGATAATTTTACAGAAACCACCAGTCTATGTCTCTTTTGAATGAGGAAACTGAAGCACACCAATTTTAAGTGACTTACTCAAGTTTAGAGGCAGAGTCAGGACACCCATTTAGGGATCTTTTTTTATTACACCAGGCTCAGTTTAAAAATAAGTAATTTATTCAAAAAGTAATATGATCCTTTTCAGTTATCTTCAGCGATGGTAATTTTTATTATTGCTCTTTTAACATAAGAATATTCAGAAATAGGAAAGGCTGTTTTCACTATGAAGAAGCTTGGAAGCAGGGGGTTTTTATAAATGGCTAAAAATTGTGAAAGATTGTAAGACAGCTCTATTTTTTTCTCATAGCACAGTTAGAATGTTTAATATTTAAATTAGATGTTAAATATTTAAAATTTCTCTTTAAAATTTTAAACAGCTTTCTCCAAATTAAGAATGTAAATGAATCATAGAAAGAAAACCCTTGTCTACTGAAAGAAGGCCTCACATGTTCTAATAGAAAAACCAAAACTTAATTGACTTGAAAAAAATCTACCTAAATATTTCAAAACAACTGTTTGTACTTCCCTGAACTGACTAACACTTAGTTTTAAAATATGACTTTTAATTTTGCAGCAGAGGCATGTTTGGGGCAAGTCAGCAAGACCAACTCACGGGGCTTCTGATAATAAAAACTATAACAATAACTAACATGTATTGTTACTATCCAGTAGGCACTGTTCTGATGCTTTCTTTTTTCTTTTCTAACTAAAATGATGGTATTTAATGGGAACCAGAAATGTGGTTATAATTACATAATCCAACGCAAAAAACCCATGTGTGAGTAGGAGTTTGAAGGTTACCAAAAATGAGGGTAATAGTGGGTACGGAAGAAAAGCTGTTGCAGCTCAGGAGGCAGGCTAGTATGGCCTCTCCCTGCATTCCCGTCTGTGGTCACCCATCTTGCCAGGACCAAAGCCACCTCTTTTCCCACCACCCGGGACCCCTCACAAGCTCTCACAATCCCTGCCTCGGCTTCTGTAGCCACCCAAATCATAGCCTCCTTTGACACCACGACAATCATCTCTGTAGCTACCCCCCATATGAGAGCCTCCTAGTCCCCATCCTGGGCCATCTGGTTTAAGGCTCTTATATAATTTTCATTCACTCCTCCAAGAGAAGTTCATGTTCTTACATGCAGGATTAGGACACGTCCAGTTCCCAGCTCGCTGCTGTCCTCCCTTGCCACCACTCCCACCAGGGAGTCCTCCCCAGCCACCACCACCACTGCCACCACCTCCACAGCCTCCACGACCCATGGGTTCGCCTTGCCCTCAGCCTCCACGACCATTGCCACCACCCTGATTGAAATCTGTTCTCCAAGGAGCAAACACGGCTTTGATAGGATTCCCAGAGAATTCTTTCCCGCAAACTAGTCAATAGCTGCTTTAGCAGAAGGCGAGTCATCAAATGATACTGCTGCCTCTCCTTTCAGTTTGCCCGTTTCCCTGTCTGTGTACAGACTGATCACTGGCAATCCTGTTTTCTTTTTTGTTTTAATAATACCAACCTGCTTGAAGTAATCAGCCACAGACTCAATTGTAACATTCTTGCCCAGGCCTTGCACAAAGGTGGTGTTGTCTGAATTATCCTGTTCAGAGTCATGACATGATCCTTGGTCCCAAGGACCACCAAATATATTGAAGCCACCACTGTTCCTTCCACAAATGCCACCTCTGCCTCCATGGCTGCCTCCACGATCTCTAGGTTCATAGCCACCACTGCTATGGTTGTAACCACCACCACAGCCCTGGCCTTGTCTCCCATGTTCCTGCTGGCCTCCCCTGCAGCCACTGTCACCACTGCCACTCTGGTCTTGAATGCCATAACCACCGTCACTGCCGCCTCGACTCATGGGGGACTGATCTTGGCCTCAGTTACCCCCACCACCCCGTCCACCACCTCCACTGCTACTGTTGTACTGGTTCTGCTGTCCATAGCCCTGAGGAGGATTGCAGGAGCTTTGAGGCTGTCCATAGCTAGGCTGCCATCCACCATAGCCAAATTGCTGACCACAGTCCCCATTCGGGCTGCCCATAGTTGCTGCTCTGAAAACTGCCACCATATCTCCCCGAGGTGCTGCTAGGAGCTGGCCGCTGGCCAGAGATAGCCAGGATAGGACTGCTGCCCATAAGATGACTCAGAACTCTGGCCACCTCCACAGCCAGCAATTGAGTCACATCCCCAGGGAGCTGAGTGCCATAGCTGTTCTGGGTCTGTCCATAAGAACCACGGGTGCTCTGGCCATAGCCTGAGTGTTCTCTGACTGGCAGTAGCCACCATAACACTGCTGCCCGTAGGGTGGATTGCTCTGCCGGGAATAACCCTGCCCAGGTTGGGTGGTACAGGCCCCACAGCTTTGAGATGCTTGTTGGGTACAGTCTTTTGAGGCCATGTTGGCACACATGCCTGATACTTTCTGTATATTAACTCATTTGATCTGCACAGCAACCCTATGAGGTAAGATTGTTATTCTCATTTTATAGCTAAGGAAATCAATGCACTGAGAAATTAAAGGATATATGCAAGTTTGCACAACTAGTCTAGAGCTGGGATTTGAACCCATACGGCCTGATTTTTTTTTCTTCCTGTGATTACTAAAATAAATGTGGGTGGAGGTTTATTACTTGGTGGATACTATAATATAATATTAAAAATAATGTTCTATCTTTGCAAGATGGAAAATGAGTAAGCAAATATTTCATATATAAATGACAAGTTGGGTTAACATTTATTTTTGTAAGAATAAGATATAATTCAAAATAACATAAGAGTTTTTACTTTTTGTGACATTGAATTTTTTCAATCAGGTTGGTCTCCTTTGGTTAGTCTTAGTGATGTCTTCAAAGGTTTTAGGAAATTGGAAAAAAATATCAAATCAGTCAGACTTATCTTAGTTAACTGATCTCTTGTACCTTGAGATCTAGAATGATCTTTCATGTTGAGGCAGGGAAGTTCTCCTGGGAAAAGGAACTAGACATTTTAACTCTCCCTGTATTTTCAGTTAAAATTAACCTAAATTATCCAATTAGAAACAAACACTCATGTGGATTTTAAGCGTTTCCAGAGTTGAGTCTCCTTCAGTAACCAATTTTATTTTTAACTTTCACCAAAAATAATTATATCTAGGTTGTTTAGCATCTCAAATTCTACAAACATGAAATGTGGCAATTCTTTGACCTTTATATGTTGTGAAGATCGCTACTAGAAAGCTAAGGAAATGAGATATCCCCAAATTACAATTCTAGGTTTAAGGCAAGCATAAACATTTGTAGAAGGAAAAACAGGCAGTTTTTTTTCCCCCCTAACTTACAGAAATGACAAAGTAGTTAGAAAAAGCCCATATTTTACCCACTCACCTACTACTCTGTTAAGGAATAAGGTAGGAGGTGAGTTTGTTTGGAATGGTGAGTCAGCAACGTTTCAGGAGTTTCTTCTGAAATAATCTGTCTGTTAAGCCTCTACATAAATAAAAGATTATTTAGAGAACTTGCTGAACGCTACATGACCTTTTGTTTTGAGGACCTGGAATGAAAGGGAAATGGCAACACTGAAGCTTTGAGGAAAAAATAACCTCATTAATGGGATAACTACTGATATGCTACGGAATATTAGGAAATCATTGAAAAGATTGAACTAAATCTGTATACACAGACACTAAAAACTGTCTACCATGTATTAAGTGGAAAAAGGTTTCAGATTAATACCTGTGGTATGATTTAGCTAGTATTGAAAATATTATAAAAATATATCATCTAATATTTAAATGTTATAAACATGTATGTTATAATTAGTATGTTTTTATATGCCTGGAAGGATATAAACCAAACTGATAATAGCAAGGTACTTTGAATAGTGGGATAGAAGGAGTAGGGAGAGAATGGGAACTTTTACTTTATACATTTCTGTTCTGTTTGAGTTTGTTAGATAATTTTATTTTATAATAAGCTATTATTATATTTAAAACTTTTAAAAAATTATATAAGGAAAAAATTCCCTATGGTATTATCAAACATTGGAATGAGTTACATAAACAAATCATGTACTTTAGAAGGCATTAAAAAGTAGATCTATGATAATGACCAAAGGTAGGGGGAACTGAATCTCAGTAAACAAAAATTCTAACTATTTCCACTTTTTTCCTCTTTCAGAAAGCTACTCTTTTACAAGATCCCCTATATGTTGGTGAGCTCAGTCTTGCTACTCAGTCTTGCTTGCCAGTTGGTGAGGTCAAAAGCCATGCAGGTAAGGAGGGATGATGGGGCTCCACGGAGGTGTGTTCTCTCCTCAGTGCCCCTCCTAACTCTGTGTGTTACTGACCATCCCATTTAACCTCTGCCTCAACTCTCTGCCCTGAATCTTAGGTCTGCAAACACTATCACCCACTGGACATCACCTCTTGTAGGTTCCTTAAAGTCAACCTATTCAAAACAGAACTCATCTTCCCTTCTGGGACCTAACCTTCTCTTCCGTTTCCTAACACAGGGCATGATGTTAATATCCCCAGGTTACCTGAGCCAGAGTTCTGGATGTTACCTTTTGACCTTCCTTCCTCGTTGCCATCCCCCACATCCAGCCAATCACCATATGATTTATGGTGCTTTAATATACCTGGGTAACATCCACTTCTTTCCACCGTCACACACTCAGGGCCAGTCTGGGCTCCTGTGGTGTTTTCCCAGCTGGCCTCTGCCTTCACTCTTGGCCCTCTCTAGCCCGTTCTCCATTACAACAGGGCACTCTTTCAGAAGCAAAGGATCTGATCATATGGCACAGATCTGGTCATTTAACTCCTCTCTCACAGTCTTTGAGTGGTTCCCCTAGCCCTTAGGAGAAGGTGCTAAACTCTTTAACGGCTTACACAGATCTTCCTCATGTCTTTTCATTTTTTCCATCCTCAGCTATTGTGTCCTCCCCAGTCCTGCCATACACTCCTGACCCAAATAAACTCACAGTTCTCAGAAAGCTCCCTGTTTATTTTTCCCCTGGGCCCTAACAGGACAGCCCTTATTCTAGAACCCTACTCTTGCTTCTCTTCCCCTTCATGAATTAACATCAACTCAGCAAGTCTTAGCTTACTACCCTTTCTCTAAAAATAATTTCCCAAAACTAAGGCAAGTGGGGCCCTTCCATGACATCCTGTGCTTATACATTACATAATACTTACCAGTCTGTATTATGATTGCTTATTTGATTATGTGTTGCCCTATTACACAGTGTACTCCTTAAGGGCAGCGACCTGGTTACGGGCACATAGAGGCTGCTAATAAGCCTTTATGGAATGAATGAATGAATGAATGAATGAGATAAGATTGAGGCAGGGACCAGATCATAAAGGGCTTCAGGGCTAAGAAGTTTGGATTTTATCCAGATTTCGTAGTTCTATTAGGTCGTTGTCATAGTCAGCCTTATACTGAAGTAGTTACTTGTGATGTGACTATCTCTTCTAGTAACTATGAGCCCCTGGAAAGCAAACAGCATATCTTATTAACTTTTGTACTTTTCTTACTTAAAACAGTAGTCCGCACATAGAAAGCATTCAGTGAACTGATGGTGTCAACAGTTTTGATAATAAATTTAAGTTATTGTCAAGTTTTAAAAGGTTGTATATTGGGGGTCATGTAAATGAGTTAAAAGTAAGTTAGTTTTAAAAGATGCATATTCATCTCCCACTGAAGGAACCAAGTTCCTTACAGAAATGACCAATTCTAGATCTGTGCAGGAAATACACACTCTGAATCTGAAGCAGCTTGCGCCGGAATGCAAAGAGCAGTGGAGCCCCAACGCACAGGAGGCCACGTGAAGGCTCCTACCAGCCAAAGATGGAACATTTGAGTATCAGAAAAAACAAGGAATGAGATGGTGGAGACATAATGAATATGTAAAAATTTAGAAGTATATAATGATGCATCACAGAGAAAAAGTTCTCCCCACACTTCTACACAGAAAGAGATAAAAACATATTGAACTCCATTACTCTACAAATTAGCAAACAAATGGGAAGAATTAAGCATTTATCCTGCCTTTCCTGCATGAACTGTAATCAGTTCAGGGTAACCAAGCAGCATGAGTTAATGAGGGAAAATTCCATTTTATAGAATTGCAGCTAATGAATGTGGAAGGTTTAACAGAATTAGAAGGTTACCATTTTTGTAACTCCTAATCAAATGATAGATTCATGCAGCAATCCTCAATAGATGGAATCATTAGACAGAAAGGTGAAGCAGAGCTTAAAATAAAGGGATTATTTTGTAAATGACTAAACTCATTGGTTGGTCTTAATATCACTTGAGTGAGACAGCCAGATTTTTGTGCCTTATGATTTGATGTAATATGAAACATACAGTACCACTTATGAAGTACCTTTGTTAAAACAATTAAATGTGAACCTGACTTTAAAGTGTGGGTATGTCAGCCTTAAAAAGGAGTGAAATTCTGACACATGTGACAGCATGGATGAATCTTGAAGAAATGATGCTAACTGAAATAAGCCAGACATAAAAAGGGAAATCCATCTATCTGAGGGACCTAGAATAGGCAAATTCATAAAAACAGAAAGTAGAATAGAGGTTACCATGGGGGAGAGAGGAATGGGAGTTACCGTTTAATGGGTAAAGAGTTTCTGTTTAGGAAGATGAAAAAGTTGTGGAATTTGATAGTGATGGTTGTACATTATGAATGCACCTAATGCCACTGAATTGTACACCTAAATATGATTAAAATGGTAAATTTTGTATTATGTATATTTTATCTCAATTTTTAAAAGGGTAGGCATGCGTGTAAAGGAATTGATAAAATATGATTAGCAAGATGTTGAAAATTCTTGAAGCTAGGTGATGGGTATGTGGGGTTTCTTTTACAATTTTCTTAATTTTTGTGTGTGTTTGAAAATTTCTACAGTAAAAGTTTTTAAAAGACTTAGGAAAAGCAGATATAACAAGTATCTTATTTAGATCTTAATTTTAACAAATTGAATATAAAAGATATTTTTAAGGTAACAGAGGGCATTTGAATATGGACTGGGCATTAGGGAGTACCAAAGAATTATTGATAATTTTGTTGAGTGTAAGAGTCATGTCTTTGTAAGAAAAGGTTTTCTTTTGATATGCAGGGGTTAAATAACATAATGTTTGTGATTTCTTCCTTTAAAAGTATGGTGATAGAGATAGCTTAGAATTTCTACATGTTTTCATATTATTCTAAAGAGTATTAGTTTTAATTTTGGAGTTTATTTAAAGTGATTTTTAAGCTAATTGTATAATAAAATAAGCTCTAACTCTGTATATTCGTGGCTTGAAATTTACTCCTGGAGGCAAGAGGGAGAGCTCTGCCAGGAACCTGATGCAGGAAAAGCATATTTCTTGCAAAGTTAATTCCTAAAGGCAACATATTTAAAATACAATGACTTAAAATGAACTCTCAGGGATACAGTATATGCACAAGATACACAAGAAATGGTCTTTGCCTGCAAGGCAACTTCAATGTAAAAGAAGTAAATATTTTTTAGGTTTTCAAATTAGAACTGTGTCACAAAGGGGAGCTCTGTACTCCAGCCATTGTGAACACAGTGCTTCTGAAATCGTGTATGAGAGCCTTTTCCCATTGTAAAGCATTATGCAACTTTAAGGTATTATTTTATTAAATGTCTGGGTGAAAAATGAAAAAATATAGGCAAAATAGAACTTATCATTAGATCAAAAATCCTTTTTTGCTACATTATTTGGATGATGTTTTCTAACTGATGGAAATATAGAATATCTGCTAAGGTGAATACGACTTTTCCTTACTCCTCAATTGAAATTAATGGAGTTTTCTCGCACTGACATTTTCTAATTTAAATCAGTCACAGGAAGTTTGTCATCTGTGTAAAAGAAAAAATACTCTGAATGTTCAAATAACCTGTGACTATATTTAACTTCTCTGTAGAAATATAGGCTCCTGAATCTAGCTTGAATTTATAAAGTATATGAGACCTCAATTCATATATGAATTGATTTTTAGTATGAAGATATTACTGTGCTTTTTCTTATGAAATTTATTTTGGCCTTTTTGAAAAAAATAGTTTAGTATTATAATCTATTATCATAAGTGTCAAAGGATAAAAAGTTTGTTTCTAAGGGTCTTAGCAAATTGCTGACTCCTACTGGGAAAGACTACAAAACCAATTTCAAAATAATTCTGCTGATATTGTAATTTTTTCTGTGCTTTTGCTTTTCTAAGTTATTTTGTTTGTGAAAACTGCATTTCTGCTGTATTTGAAGTTCTCAGAGAATAGTGGGACTTTATAGCTATTTTTAAAATGCAATGTGGTAGTAATTAGAAGTAGATATATAGGAAAGTAGGATATCAAAGTTCATTCCTACTTTATTTAGATACTATTTATTAAGCACTGTGTGCTAAGCACATGTGGTAATTAAAGTGTCAAAACAGCACAATGGGACAGGTACTATCATCATCCCCATTTTATAGATGGGGAAATCAAGGCAGAGAGAGACCAAGTAACTTGCCTATGGTTATTATCAAGCTGAGTAGGGGCAGATCTAGGATTCTGATTAGCCCATCTGATCAACCCCCCATGCTTATAGTCATGTTCTTCTGCCTGTATAATAGCTATCTGTGAATTTTTAATGATTATTTCTCTTCCCATGTCTTCACTAGAAAAGAGACTATTTTTTAGGAAGTCTGAATTTTTGTCCTAATGAGAGAGGCTTATTGATTGGATAGGGGAGAACATCTTAGTTTTTTCTTTTTCTTTTTTCTTTTTTAATGGGGAGGCAGGTAGTAGGCAAGACCCAAGACTCCATGTATATAGCTGGTATTAAAAATATTTTTAAATCAATTCAGAAATTCGAAGAAGTTTCCATCAACCTGCACAGAACATGAAACATCTCTCCTACCATTACTTTGCACCCTGCTTTTCTGAATCACTAGTTTTGTGAACTTGGACAGGTTACTTAGCCTTTCTGACATTCTATAAATGCAATAGTACAATAATTGCCAGCTCAGCCCCTTACTAGTGAGTGAGCCAGTGCATGAAAGGTACCCCATTTGGGAAAACATGATGGACCTAGAGGGTTTTACACTAAGTGCAATAAGTCAGGCAGAAGAAAGACAAATACCATATGACATTACTTGTATATAAAATCTAGAGAACAAAATAAATGAACAACAGGACAGAAATAGATTCATAGATACAGGGAACAACTGATGGTTGCCAGATGGGAGGGGTGGGTGGGCTGGGTGAAAAAGGTGAAGGAATTGAGCAGTGCAAATCGGTAGTTAGAAAATAATTACAGAGATACAAAGCACAGCATAGGGAAAATAGTCAATAATATTGTATAACTATGTATGGTACCAAGTGAGTACTAGACTTACAGAGGGATTGCTTCGTAAATTATATAAATGTCTAATCACTATGCTGTACACCCGAAATTAATATAAACTAATATTGACTGTCAACTGTAATTGAAAAATAAAATTAAAAAAATATCAAAACAGGAAAAATAACTGTATTAAAATTCCATTAGTAACAAAGTTTTACATACCTGTCAGTAATTGTCGCTGTTCCTCAACTGCTGTTTCTTATCATTTTTTTACATATTTTCTTGTGTTTCTGTAGATCTGAGGAGAAAATTAAGCTTTTCAGTCAACCTAAATCTAAACTTCTTAAAGACAATACTTTCAGGAATATACTTTGTTTAATTATGGAACTTAAAGTAGCAGCCCAGAAACTTTATTCTGAAAAGGCTTTTCTGGAAAGTAGGAGTTTTATTTTTAACCTTTTAAAACTTGTTTCACGAGTTAATTGAATGCAGCATATTCAAGGATAAAGTAAAATGCTGTATAAATAAGTGTCATCTTTGTATTTTGGTACTGTATTTTACAATGTTGATTCAATTTAATGAAAGCGTACCTTAAGACTTGAAGTGTGATGTAATCAATGTGCATGTGTGTTTTGGGGTAGATGGGAAGAGAAGAGAGTGGTAGCTCACGTGGTTTGGGTTCACAGAGTCAAAGAGGTAAACCAGAGGGGAAGCTTCCGGCATGCAAGGTGTATGAGTATAGACAGTGGGAAGAGAAAATGGATTTGAAAAAGCTTTACATGCAGGTTCCCCTACAATAAAAATACACCATACTTAAAAAAAAATACTTTTACGTATAGGACTATTATTTTTTTAAAGGTGACTCCTGGAGAGTCAAAACAACCTAGTTCTCACTCAGCGAGTCACAGGCTTACCCTGTAAGACTTCCCTAGTTTCATTTGCGGTTTCAGGTGACAGATATCGAGAAGGTATGGAGAAGCCCAGGTGGTGCTGGTGCTGGTGCTGGTGCTGGTGGTAATGAGGCCCGTGCTGGCCAGTGGTCTCATCCACAGCTGCCACCATTTTATTGAGCACTCCTGCAGTGCACGGCCTCCCCAGCCATGCAGGACAGTCCTGGTCATTTCTCAGATTCTAAGTGCTTCACATATAGGATGACCAGCTGTCTTGGTTTGCCCAAACTAGGGTGACCGACTGTCCCAGTTGACCATCCCACTCAGGATTTAGAACATTTCTATCACCCCAGAAGGTTACCTTGTGCCCTTTAGCAGTCAGTTACTCTCAACCCAGGCCTCAGGCAACTACTGTGCTTTGCATCACTATATGAGTTTTGCCTGTCCTAGGATTTCACTCTCATGGAATGGTACACTATGTACTCTTTTGTGTACGGCATATTTGGCAACATATTTCTGAGATTCTTTCATGTTGTTGCAGGTAGGTGGGAGGTACTTTATGAGTGAAAATTCCTGAACCAGTGAGCAAGTGGGAGATAACAACTGATATTTATTCAGCACCTATGATGTGCTAAGTACTATTCAGGCTTTATAAATACTATGTTGTTTAATCCTAACATTAATTCCATGAAGGGATATTATTAAGCCCATGGTAGAGATGAAGAAGCTGAGTCACAGAGTACATAAGTAATTTGCCAAATGCCATACAGCTAATCAGTAGCAGAGCTGGGATTTGAACTCAGAAGCCTGGCTGCAGAGTCAGTGTGTGAAACCACCACACTATGCTAATTAATGAGGTCCCTGGGTAAGCCGAAGTACTTCTGATGGGACTGGTGTACATCTTGTTCCTCCCCCCGCCCCTTCACCTGCTATCCTCTGCCTCTTCTCATGCCCTATCACCATAACAAGGGCACACATATCCCTGTCTAAACAAAGAATCTAAGTTGTCACTATTTTTTTAAAAAGTTTAGGGGGAAAAATGAATAATACAGAAATAGAAAAAGAGAAGTGATTACATTTTATTTCTCATTAGTACCAACTTGTCTGATTTCATGGACCAGTGCTTATTTTCATGCTCAATTAATCTCATGAGACTGGATAGGAACACACAAAAAAATTGGTTCCCCACTCATAAGTCAGTGTTTATTTTGGCAGAAATGGCAATGTGCATTTCCACTGTATTAACACAAGTATTAGTAGCATTCTGCACCATCTTCATAGGCTACACTAGTGCTCTACATTTATTTTTTGTAATAGTAAACATTTTTAAATGAGAGCTTCTCTGGTCTTAATTTCATTATACATTCACAAAGGCCAAACTACTTTGGAAAGGCAGGAATTAGAGTAGTCCCCATTTAATTATTCCGAGGTAACTGAATGACTTGCCTGAGATTGTACACCTACTTCTGGATAATCATCATTCAATATTAATGACTGAGCCATGCCTAGAAGGTATCTCCCAGCTTCACTCTCTAGACTTTAGCTCTTGCACTGTTCACTAGGACAGTGGTCTCCTGATTGTAAGTCAAAGTATGTTTTCAATTTGGGTTATGCTAATTTTAATGAGATTTTTAAATCACTTCCTCGTCAAAGGAAAAATCATTTCCTCTTATTTTTACTATGGAAGCATAGAGTTTTACCAACAGACCCTTAAGTTCATCTTCTTCCTGCTTGCTTTCACAGACCAGTGACCTTTTCTATTTCCTAGTGAACAAACTTCATGAGTACTTGCCAGAGTCTCAGGATAATAATGCACTTCAAAATAACAGCCAAAGAGCTGGTGAGTTGGTGTAAGTACTAACTGGATAATCATAGATATTTTTTCCTTAGGGTGTTAAAGATAAATAGAAGGCACTAGACAAAATATATATGCTTTAATGATTAATGGTGCTTCAAGTTTTGCTTCACATAGATTTTTAAAAATAGTATCATTTTGTTCTAATTTTGAAAGGATGACTACACAAGAAACTAGTAATACTGGTTGTCCTAAAGGGGAAAAATTGGGTATCTGGAGGAAACACAATTTTTATTGTTTTTTGTTTTTTTTTGCCTTTGGAATTTTGAGCCAAATGTTACCTACTTGAAAAAGTTATTTTTAAACAGTAGTGTGTGATTACTGTAAAAACTTTGGGAAAAATGTAAGTACAGAAAAAATATGAAAATGACTTTTAATCCTGACATCCATCTAGTCATTCATTCAACAAATATTTCTGAGTGCTTACTATGTAACGATCACAGGGTAGGCACTCGACCAATGCTGGCAATTTGATATACAGAATTTCCTTCCTGTACTCTTCTCTACATAGATATCTAAGTACAATTCTATTAAGAATTACTGACTTCCTGGAATTCTGAACTTGTACTGAAATCATGCATTTTCATGCTTTTTTTTCCTTTGTTTTCTAGGGCATGCATTGAAATTATACAGACTGTGGGACTGATGTTCAGAGAAACTGAAACTGAGTAATCACCTTTGAACACAATAGCAGCTAAGAAGTAGGGTCTATTAGAAAATAGAAATATTGGGACCTAGTAGTTGCAACCTATTAACTACTCTGTTGAGTGTCTTCCAAAACTCTTAGCTCTCTAAATTCTCTGTTCGATCTCCTTATAAGTATATTAAATTCTTTTGTTTCTCCAGCTCTTTCTGTGATGAACAGATTAATTGGTACATTCTGAGTTCTGTCTGTCTCTCTGGATTATTAAGGGCACAAAGATTTTCTTAGCATAATTTTATCTTTTGTTAGTGTTTGATGAACTTGAAAAAGACCAATGACCCATTGTACATTAAAAGCCACAGGGCTTCTATACTAGAATTTTCCAGAGTACCCTTATATCCACACAACAGACAAATCACATTGCAAAGGCAGAAATTATAGTAGCTTCATTTAATATATAATAATGCAACCTTGGAGTGAATGATGCAGGAGGGTTTATTAACATATAGCATAGCTGCTATAAGAAAGACACGCTAAAATATGTGGCCCAAAGAAGACAGAAATTTAGATCTATCACATAACAGTCAGAGTAGATAGTCAACCTTTCCTTCACAGGATCAACCAGAGACCTAGGTTCCTTCCCTTTCGTTGCTCTGCTATTTTCTATCCGGCTGTCTTTGACCTTATGGTTAAAGCTGGCTTACCTACTTGATTTCACTACATCCTGCGGGAAGTAGTGAGAGGAGTGGAGGGAAAGCCAATTTCTTTTTTAAGCAAGGCATGTAAGACTTTTGCTCATGTTCTAATGGTGAGAACTTCCACGCATGTGGCCATAACTGGTTGCAAGAGAGGCTGAAAAATGTGTCCGTAGTTGCATAGCTATGTGCCTAAATAAACTTTGGATGGTGATGGGGACATCTGTAAATATAAGGAAGAATGCATGAATGTATAATAGGGGGACAATAACATTCTTTGTCACAGAAGGTGTGTTTGCATGTTTTGCATATTGTCTGCTTGTCCTTTTTATAGTAAGCATTTTTGGCTTTTCAGGCCTTATAGTCTCTGTTGCAATTACTCATTTCTGTCACTGTAGCACAAAAGCTGCAATAGACAATACATAAATGAATGGGCACAGCTGTGTTCCAGTAAAGCTTTATTTACAAAAACAGGCTTTGGGCTATTTGGCCTATAGGCCAGTTTGTTGACCCCTGCTTTCATATAGGAAAATTCACTCTTGTTATTTTCTCTGCATATGTCCAAGATGGAAATTCAAGATTATTTTCTAATATTTCTATTCTCTCCCACAGTGAAATTATTGCTAAATCATGTTACTCTTTTTGTGTCTCTTTAGGTCCCTACCTTTCTATATCCAAGTTGGAAAAAGAAAAATCACTCTTACTAACCTCTACTGTATAGTGTTGTATTTTAATTGTTCTGTCTTAACTTGGTTTGGCCACATCGGCCTTGCTGTATCAAGTTTCTTTCCTGATATGAATAATTCTTTTCATGTCCTCAATACATATATCATATTGCTGTAATAGAGTGTGGTTGTAATACTAACTTTTCAGCCAATTTTCTATGCATAGGGTTGTCATGTTATCCACAGCTTTACTACTATGGTAAATATCTAATATAACTATATTAGTCTTCTATTGCCCTGTAACAAATGACCACAAACTCAGTGGCTGAAAACAGTGTAAATTTTTTATCCCACCGATTCTGTGGATCAGGAAATCTTGGCACTGTTTAGTTAGATTCTCAGCTCAGAGTCTCAAGAGGCTGAAATCAAACTGTCAGTTGGGGTTGCAATCTCGTCTGAGGCTTGGGGGCCTCTTCCAAACTCATTTGGGTGATTGTTGGCAGAATAAATTTCCTTACAGCTATAAACTCATGATGGTTTGCTTTTTTGCAGGAGAATATCTCGGAGCTCAGGGAAGGCCTAAGCTCTCTTTTAAAGGGCTCACTTGATTAGATCAGGCCCATTCAGGATGACCTTCCTTTGATTGAGCCAAGTCAACTCATTAGGAACCTTAATGAAATATGCAAAATCCCTTTACCTGTCATAATCATATGAGTGATACTCTAATATATTTAGAAGTCCTACCCAAATTTAAGGGGAAGGGTTAGGGTTAGGGTTTATATAAGGCTAGAAATCTTGGAAGCCCAATAGAATTGTGCCTATCACAATAATATACACTGACTTTTGAGGCTATAAGTTTGCCTTTCAAAGTCTGTATTTTAAAATATAGTAATTCAAAGTTCTTACATTGGAAATAATAACAATTTTAACAATGAAAGTATCAAACTGTTGGTACCATTTTTAAGACTGTGATGTCAATTCTGTAAGTCTTTATTTTCAGGCTAAAACTACCATTTAGATGAAAATTTCTTTTACTAATTATTGGCCTCATGGATTTTAAATTGAGTTGGCAGAAGGGGTAGATTACAAATTAAATTCCATTTGAGCAAATAAAAAAGCACTTAATCATTTCACTATTTTCCTTTATTTTTTTCATAAGTGCAGATTTTATTAGTTCAACCCACTTCCTTGTATTCTTCTTGGAATGTACCATAATCCTTTCCTGTTGCAGTAGTGTTATGATCGAATTCATATATTATTCACAGCAAGTGAACCAGTTTTTGAGCATTCCTTCTCTTAGCCTTAGATACATGATACTTTGAAATAAAGCCATTGCTGAAAATGAAGGACTAAAAGTAAATATAACAGAAAATGGAATGTCAAGTCAAACTTAATATCAGGAAAAGCTACTAAATGAAGTGTTTTGTTAATTTTGGAAGGGTCTTCTAAGAGTAAGACTGGCCATTTTTAAATAGCTGAATAAAACATTAGCAAATATCCTATAGGACACATCCTGCTTTTTTTCTTTTTTCTTTTTGATAAATGTGCTACCTGACATGATTCTTCTTTTTGCAGATGTGAGAACTAGGTTTGTTTTTTGAGTTGGAGAGAGGAGAGTTGTATTCAATTAGAATTTTTGTTAATCATGAACTTCTAATTATGGTAATGATTTAAATGATTGCAAAAAGGTTAGGAAGCCTTGAATATTACTAAAGAAGGACTGTTTATAGTCTCCTTTATTCTAAATTGAAAGGAATGCTTATGGTTAAGAGAATTTTTATACACTCCTATCTGTAATTCTTTTACTACTCCTACCTGTCAAAGCTACTCTGATCTCATCTTCAGTTAGGTAACTGTATTTCTACTGGCTTGCTTTCACCTCCTGTCAGCATACATGGGTTGTGCTACACATATGAAGATGGTGTTACTAACCCAGTTCCTCAGAATGCTCAGTTTGAATTATGATTGTTTCTTTTTTATTTTCAAATCATGTGGTATATTCAAATATGTAGTAACATTTAAGGGATTTATTACTGTATATTAGTGAATGGTACACTGCATTTGAAAGCAAAAGACCTGAAGGTCAATGTCAGTTTTATAAACAGGTAGTGGTCTTCAGTGAAAGAGTAAACTTCTAAAATGCTTTGTCTAAAAAGGACTGTAGAGTCAAAAAACTTGTGGTCAAATAAGCATTTTAAGAAATGCTTCATCCCTGGCTGCTGTTGCTCAGTTGGTTGAAGCATCATCCTGTGAAATGGAGGGTTGTGAGTTTGATTACCGGTTGGGGCACATGCCTAGGTTGGGGGTTCGGTCCCAGTCAGCGTGCGTAGGAGGGGCAAGCTACCGATGTTTTTCTTTAACATGGATGTTTCCCTCCCTCTTTCTCTCCCTCCGTTCCCCTCTCTCTAAAATCACTGAGCTTGTCCTTAGGTGAGGATTTAAAAAAAAAAAGAAAGAAATGCTTTATGCTGTTTCTTTGTCCTGGAGATACACAGTACATGCACATTAGCATATTAAAGCCTCTGAGAAGTCCTGTAGTAAAGATATCCAGCAACTGGTTAAATCAAGTATTTCTCATTCTTCTTTTTTAAAAACATTTAAAAAAAATCCTCACCCAAGGATACGTTTTATTGATTTTAGAGAAAGAGGAAGGGAAAGAAGGAAAGGGGAGAGAGAGAGAGAGAGAAACTTCGATGTGAGAGAGAAGCATCCACTGGCCACCTCCAGTATATACCCTGACCTGGGACTGAACCAGCAACCTAGGTATGTGCTCTGACTGGGGATCGAACCTGTAGCCAAAAGGATGCATGTTCCAACCAACTGAGCCACCTGGCCAGGGTTCATTCCCTTTTTGAATACAATATATTTTGACTATAAAGTTGCCTGGAATTTAATCCATGAAAAGCCCTTTGGAAAATACTGCTGTAATTGGAATCACCCAACCTTCCCTTAAATCCAATTTTCTAAGCTTTCCAAGTTATGTAAACTTTTAGAACTGAACTTGCTCTGAGCCAAAAACTCAAGAAATTATATTTTCACTTAAATGTCTTATCTCTGGACATCTGTCTGCATATCCAAGGATCCAAAAGTTCAGTCAACAATGGTCTTCAGGTACAGACTTCTTGTCAAAATGGCATAGGTAAACATGCTTTGCCTCTGCTCACAACTACAGCAAAAATTATAACTAGGCTACAAAACAAATACAAATATCACCCAGATTAGTTAGAAATTTGAGTTGTATGGAAGACCGACAACCAAGGATTTAAAGAAGCCACATTCATCCAGATGGGTAGGAGGGGTGGAGACATGGAGAGGCATGGAGATGTGGAGTGGTAGGAGAGGTGGCAGAACAGGTGGCCCCCCATTGACATGTGGTGGATAAAAATTGGGAGGGATACCTCAGGAGCAAATGATTCCAGGCCCAGACCAGACCACCCAGCTTAGGGTTCCGTCATCAGGAAGGTAAGTTCCTATAACTTCTGACTGTAAAAACCAGTGGGGTTTGGGGCAGCAGAAGAAACTGCAGGATTCTCAAGAGGCTCCTCTTAAAGGGACCGCAATGGTTTTAGGACTCACACAGACCTACCCTCTCTGGGATTCAGCATCAGGGCCACAGCTGGAAGGGTACAAGTGGTATATGGGGAGAAGGGGAGAAAGTGAAGTGAATGGCAAGGGGGTGAGTGCCGGGAGACAGCTTCCTCCTGGGCAATCTCCAGAGGCCAGGCAGCAGCATTGTCTTCTCTCTGAGCCCTCCCCAGCACAGAGCCACAAAGAGGTGAAATGGGTTGCCCCACTCTGGAAATTACCTAAGGCTCCACCCTGCACAATTTACCGGTGCCTTTTGTACAGTAGCCCACACTACAAAGACAAGGAGTCAAAGCAACTCTACCTAATATACAGAAACATACACAGGGAGGCTGACAAATTGCGGAGACAACGAAATGTGGCCCAAATGAAAGAATAGAACAAAACTTCAGGAAAAGAACTAAATGAAATGGAGATAAGCAACGTATCATGCAGTGTTCAAAACACTGGTTATCAGGGTGGTCAAGGAACACACTGGGTACTGCAAAAGGTTAAAAAAGACCCAGGTAGAAATGAAAGTTGTATTAAGTGAAATAAAGAAAAAATCTACAGGGAAAAAACAGTGCAGGGAATGAAGCTGAGAATCAAATTAAGGATTTGGAACATAAGGAAGAAAAAAAGCACTCACTCGGAACAGCAAGAAGGAAAAAGAATTTAAAAAATGAGGATAGAAAAAGAAGCCTCTGGGACATCTCCAAACATACCAATATCTGAATCATAGAGATACCAGAAGGAGAAGAAGAAGAGAAAGAAATTGAAAACTTACTTGAAAAAATAATGAAAGAAAGCTTCCCTAATTTGGTGAAGGAAATAGACATACAAGTCCCAGAAGCACAGAAAGTCCCAAACAAGTTGGACCCAAAGAGGCCCATACCAAGACACATCATAATTCAAATACCAAAGGTTAAAGATAAAGAGAGAATTTTAAAAGCAGCAAGAGAAAAGCAGAGTTACCTACAAAGGAGTTCCTGTGTTACTGTCAGCTGGTTTCTCAAAAGAAACTTTGCAGCAAGAAAGGACTGGCAAGAAGTATTCAAAGTGATCAAAAGCAAGAACCTGCAACCTAGATTACTCTATCTAGCAAAGCTATCATTTAGAATGGAAGGGCAGATAAAGAGCTTCCCAGACACAGAAAAGCTAAAGGATTTCATCATCACCAGGCCCTCATTAGATGAAATGTTACAGGGAACTACACAAGAAAAAGAAGATCAAAACTTTGAACATTAAAATGGCAACAAATGTACAACTATCAAAAACTGAATCTGGAAAACAAACTAATCAAATAAGCAGAAGAGAAACAGAATCATAGATATGGAGATCATTTGTAGGGTTATCAGCTGGGAGGGAGAAGGGGGAAAAGGAGTAGAGATTAAGAAGTACAAATTGGTAGGTACAAAACACACAGGGGGATATTAAGAACAGTATAGGAAATGGATTAGCCAAAGAACTTATATGCATGAACCATGGACCTGAACTAAGGGAGGGATTGCTTGGAGGGAAGGCAGGTACCAGGTGAAGGGGGAAAAAGGGAAAAAGTTGGGACAGTTGTAATAGCATAATCAATAAAATATATTTAAAAAAGGATGATCTTCAATGTCTTGTGCTTTTAATTATAATCATATTCAGTGTCTGCAAACTTGGTTTCATTGTTCTCTTTTCAGACTTTACTCATTAATTGCCTTTTACTTATTTTTCAGGGGAACACTATTAATCTCTTGGTAATATTAATTAGCAAGCCTTAGATTCCAAAATCTTGTCCTATGTTTGATGTCAAGTTGGTGGCTGATTCAGCTTTAGTTGAGATGTCTTTGGATGCTAAGGTGAGATGAGAACTTTGGCATAGATTAAACACAATTAATATAGGGTCCCTGGCTGCTTGCTTTTTAATGTGCACCATGACATTGTAGAATATGGAAATATAATTAAATCAAAGAATAACTTTTGTCATTAACCTGAAAACTTAATATATATCAATTGTATATTATTTCCTTAGTATACATATATAAGATATATGTATACTATGTATAATGAGTATTCTTTATATATTAGACAAATCCGTTGTCTCTATACAAAATAGATATGTATTGCGTGGCCAAAAAGTCCATATAGTTTTTTCTGTAAAATAAAAGACACATTTTTCATTTTAACCAATAACTTTATTGATTTGGATATTTTGACTATGTCGGCTATCTCCTGTGTGGCAGAGCATTAATTGTTCTCAATTAGTGTCTCAATTTGATTGCTATCAACTTCAATTTCTCTACCCAACCATGAAGCATCGTCCAGCAAGAAATCTCCAAAATGAAACTTCACAAACCACTTTAGAAACATTTGCTCAGTCACAGCACCTTCTCCATACACTGTACAAATTCTTTTTGAGTTTCAGTTGCATTTTTACCTTTCTTGAAATAATAAAGCATAATATGCTGAAAATGTTGGGTATTTTCTTTCATTTTCAATATTATAATGGCTACACAAAAATTCACCAATTTTGATTAGTATTTTTTAATACACTCTAATATGACAGCTGTCACAATACAATCTAAGGAAATTGTTTCGAATGAAGTTAAAGACAGTTAAGCCCTACTAGAGCCATCTTACAGAAAAAAACAAATGAACTTTTTGGCCAACACAATATATGTAATTCTACAGTAAGGGGTCTAATGGGTAAAAAGACACTGTCTTAGAGATTTTAGGTGAACTCTCTTGTCTAAGTTTACTGTTTCCTTACCTGTCTAAGTAGCGCAAACTCAGCAAGAGTTACTTATTCTTCTAAGGTTTAACTAAAACATTAGAAATATCAAATTGTCAAAAAGTACTCATTCTGAAAGAATAAGTCATCTTATTATTATTTTATTTTGCACAGGCTAAAACAGGGTTTTTTTTAAGGATGGGATATGATTTGATAGTTCTTATACATATAATCAGAGTTATATTTTAGAAAACTCTTAAATTCACTCATTTACTCAATAAATATTTACTGAGAATCTATTATGAGCTAAACAGTACACTAGATAATAGGGTCCAAATAAGAAGCAAAATAAATCCATCCTCATTAGTTTATAGTCCAGTTGGAGAGACAGAGGTTAATCAAATATAACATGAATATATTATTACAGATTACGTATGGAGCATCTACACTTTCAACAGTAGAGTGAGTGGATTAGGGATTAGAGAGTGAAGATAGGCTGAGCTTTTAAAAGAAGCTGAAGAGATTAGCCAAAGAACACATATGCACAACCCATGGACACAGAAAATAATGTGGTGAAAGCTGGGGGTGGGTCAGAGGCTGGGTGGACGTGGGCAAAGTGGGGGAAATGGGGGACATCTGCAATAGTGTCAATAATAAAACAAAAGGTAATGCAGTAGTCCAGGTGAGGGACAATATGGGCCAAAAGGAAGTCTCCTTTGATTCCCAAGTAGTACCAGGCTTTCTTTCTAGAACTCTCCTAACTTCCTATACTTTTCTTTTCTAGCCCTTACCTCATTTTGCCACCATGCATTTATTTGACTATTTGATGTATGTTCCCCACTAGATTATATATTTCATAGGGTAGCAACCATGTCTCTGTTGCTCTCCCCAACACCTAGTACAGAATCTGATGCATATTTGTTGAATAAGTAAATGAAGAAAAGAAAAGGGATGGCATTCTTAAAGAGAATAGATTCCAGGAAATTTTGGGAAATTGAATTGATAGATTGATGTGGAAATAAAGTATGAAGATAAGATGATTTTAGATTCTGGTCTGGGTGTCTGATAAGAATTACAAAAAGAAGAGTAGATTCACAGGGGAAATAGTGAACTTGGTTTGTGGTTAGTTGATCTGAGTTCACTATGGTATTTCCATATGAATATATCTAGTGAGCAGAATACACAGGTCTGTGTTTCCGGTTTTTGTACTTGCTTATCTTTTGCACCTAGGCTATTACTGCAACCATTAGCAGATCTTATAAATTTTGTTCTGAGGTCTAATGGAGTGGGAGATTTTAAACTATAGCTCTTCTTGGCAAGGAATACTGTCAGGGGAAATGTGTTGGCCTATAGCGTGCCTGCATACACAGTTCTCTTCCACCAAGTGGTCTATAGGCTAGAAGACAGCTTCAACAATTGTTTGGAGTTCTTGACAGCAAAAAACTGTCTCCAAGCTCTATATTTACCCATACCACAGGAGTTATAATTCAAGTTGCACATAAGCCTAAATTTCCAAGAATCTCCTATCTTAATTCTGGGGAGCATAGTTCTACTGTCTTGAAAGAAAGTAGGGCCATTGATCTGAATGATTTTGCAAATGAAGTGTGCATTTTTTTGTGTTAGTATTCTGTGGCCACTGTATCTTCTTTCCCTAACCCACTTTCTCAGCCATTATTAAATGTGTAGTCTTTCTATGAGAACCACTTTTTTTGTTTTGAGAATGACTAAACCAAAGAAAACAGGAAAACTGACCACACTAATTTACACTTTCAGTTAGTCAGAAATTATTTTATCAGTACCTGAAAGGAACCAGGAGAAATTACCATTTTCTGGCTCCGCCACTGATATCGCACTGATTATTAGTTAAAATTCTAGTTACAGAAGCTTATACTGGAATAAACAGAGCCACAGAACTTTTCTATACCTAATACATTAGGCCATGCTACTGAGACACACAGTCTTAGCAGCTCTACCTAATACATAGAAACAAACACGGGGAGGTTGCCAAAATGAGGAAAGAAAGAAACATGGCCCAAATAAAGGAACTGATCAAAATTCCAGAAAAAGAACTAAACAAAATGAAAATATGTGATCAGACACAGAGTTTAAAATGCTAGTTATAAAGATGCTCAAGGAACTTAGTGAGGACCTCAACAGCATAAAAAAGAAGATCCAGTCAGAAACAAAGGATACATTACTGAAATAAAGAACAATTTACAGGGGAACCATAGAGTGGATGAAGCTGAGGATCAAATCACTGATTTAGAACATAAGGAAGCAAAAAAACAACCAATCAGAACAAGAAGAAGAAAAAAGAATCCAAAAAAATCAGGATAGTATAAGCTGCCTCTGGGACAATTTCAAGAGGTCCAACATTTGCATCATTGGGGTGCCACAAAGAGAAGAGAATGAGCAAGAAATTGGAAAACTATTTGAAAAAAATAATGAAAGAAAATGTCCCTAATTTGGTGAAGGAAATAACATGCAAGTCCAGGAAGCACAGAGAGTCCCAAACAAGATGGATACAAAGAGGCCCACTCCAAGATACAGCATAATTATGATGCCAAAGGTTAAAGATAAAGAGAAAATCTTAAAAGCAGAAAAAGAAAAGCAGTTAGTTACTTACAGGGGTATTTTCATAAGACTATCAGCTGATTTCACAGAAGAAATTTTGCAGGATAGAAGGGATTGGCAAGAAATATTCGAAGTCATGAAAAGCAGGGACCTACAGCCAAGACTGCTCTATCCAGCAAAGGTATCATTTAGAATCAAAGGGAAGATAAAAGAGCTCCCAGATAAGAGAAAACTAAAGTTCATCATTACCAAACCATTAGTATATGAAATGTTAAAGGGCCATGTTTAAGAAAAAAAAGATCAAAACTATGATCAATAAAATGGCAACAAATACATATCTATAAACAATTGAATCTAAAAAAAGATGGGTGGGGGCTACAGGGGAATGAGTAGAGGTGAAGGGATTAAGAAGTATAAATAAGTGGTTACAGAGTAGCCACGGGGATGTAAAGTACAGCATTGGAAATGGAGTAGCCAAAGAACTTATACACATGACCCACGGACATGAACAATGGTGTGCAGATTACCTGAGGGAGTGGGGGTGCTGGGTGGTGGTGGGCAAAGGGGGAAAAAATTGGGACAACTGTAATAGCATAATCAATAAAATATAATTAAAAATATGATTGCCATCCCTTGTTTCAAATCTCTCATAATAAATAAAGACATAATGAATAAAAACTAAACTTAGTATCTCCTACAAGATCATGCACATTATGATTCTACAGCATCATCTAATCCCTCACTCTCCCAGCTATGTGGGTCTCTAACTTACTGCCCACCCCCAACACCCCCAACTCCATCACAGGACATTTACCACCTGTCTGTCTGTCTGAAATTCTTTTCCCTCCCTTTCTCACCTAGTTAACTCCTACTCCTCCTTCGGGCCTCAGTACCCCTTCCTGGGCTGAACTGGGTGGATGATCCCCTTACCTCTAAGTCAGATTCTGCATTTAGACATAACATGGCACCTTCTTCCCTTTCTCCGTAGGGCTGTCACCACTGAGGTTCACATTTGTTTGCGTTATCACTTGTTTCTTTCCTGTGGTAGTCATTAGTGCCTACAGAAATTCTGGTGGTCTCCTTCCAGGTACAGCATTCGGGATTGTACTTCCCTTCCCACTTGAAGTTAGGTGGGTCTCTGTCCTTGCTTTCATCGGTGGAATGTGAAGAGGAACAGCTTTCTTGTCAGAAGGGTTAGGAGCCAGTACATGCTTCCCTGCTTTCCTTTCTTCCTTCTGGAATGGTGACTGGCAACACTCCACATGGTTCTGGGTAACTGCAATGAGCAGAATCCCCGACTGACCCATTAAGAACATTAAGTATGAGCAAGTAATAAGCCTTTGCTGTTTTAAGCAAAGCACTGATATTTTGTGACATTTGTTACCATAGCCTATTGCAACTGATATTTTTCTCCCCCGACAGACCCCAAATGCCATAAGAGTAGCAGCTTTGTCTGTTATGCTAGGCACATAATAAATATGCAATAAAATATCTGCTAAATTAATTCTAATAAAGGCTTTATCCATTAATCTCTTCTCATCTCCCCAAACTTAGTTTCCCTTTATTCATTCATGTATCCATCCATATATTCGATCAACATAGATTTAATTGGAAATCTCTTCAAAAGGTAATAATCCAAACTAAATTTTCATTGCTAATGGAGGATTTGACATGAGGTAATATGTTCTCTTTCTATACAGAGACATGCCTCCATTGACCATTAGGGGGTTCCTGATGTGAGTTGTTTTTCTAGAGTGATGTTATGTCTGTCCTATGGAATCTAGAGGCCAGATCCCTGTGACAAAATCATGGCTGGAGCCAGAGGAAGGTACATTTGTCAGTGGCACAGCCAACTGCCTTATTCAGGGATTGAGCCCCAAGAACTTGGCTCCTTTAGCAGCACACAGTCCCTAACCAGTCCCGTGCCCGCATTGAGGACTGTCAAAGTTGTAGTAATCCACAGCAACAGAAGCTCCTGTGTACAAGATGCAAGACACTTTTTTTCTATGCAGTGGCCATGGACTCTAGCATCTGAGTTGAAGGATGAAATCTGGGGTCCTAAGGACTCCAAACAATAGGAAAGTTTCTTTATCAACCCCTGGGGTTGATTCACCAAAGGAATTGAGCCTGAGTATGAGGCCGGTCTGTGACCAAAAAGCATGTCAGGATGAAGGGTGGCAAAATGCCCTGTCCCCCTCCCCAACACTGTGGAAAGCTTCTAATATTAACCCAGTTCTAAAGAGTATGGAGAAAATTGACCATTTGCGAGAAATTTGCAAGCAAAGAAACTGTTGGGATCACTGAATACACTTGCTTGTTTGTCAGTTCTGGCTGAATATCTTACTTGGTTAGAGCAAGATGCTAAAGTTAAAAATTTAATCCCCAAATGGGCATTGCTTTGTCCCACTGCTCCAGATTCTCTAACTGCAATCTATGTTTGCCTGACACAATATTTAGTCAATATGCGTAAATGGATCTGGAAAACCCACATCAAACCATCTGCCCTACTTAGAAAGGGTCAGTAGCAACATCAGTAGAAAAAGTGATGTATTAATTGACAGTAACTTAATGGATGTGTGGAGTGACTTGCTGGTTAGAGCTTGGAAGGGCACTAATATTCCTTTCTGTTTTTTAATAGTAGCCTACATTTATAGATAGTAGTTAGAAAATGTACCCCCCGCAAAAAGAAATCTTATGGAATCCACTGTTCTTGTTTTTTAATTTTTTTAAATATTTGGTTCTCTTGTGAATGAGAGCTTTTTTGTATGTGAGAAGCAGGAACCCAATAACTTCACATTATTGCTACTTTTTCCACTTTAATTTCTCCCTAAGGAATGATAACATAAGTGCTTTAGATAAAAACCCCAGCTAACAGTGACATCAACATCACTTGCTTGTGTAAAGCCTTGTTTTCTTTGTGTTCTCACTTGGTGTTTCTCAATTGTGGTCCAGGGAACAAATCCATCAGAATTGTTCATGGTAAATATCTGGAGGTGAGGCCCAGGATTCTGCACGTTTAGTGAGTTGCCTAGGTGATTTTTCTGCACACTAAATTTTGAGAACCATTGCCATGTAGGGACCTTCCTGGAAAGCCACTGCCATGTGTTTTTCACAGTAAAATAGAAGAGAAACTATTTTCCCTACTACTGCAGGAGGCCACAGACCTTTCCGAGCTCCCCTTCTGACCCCACTTTGGTTTCCAATGTTCTCTTTCCACTTTGGAGCCAAAGTTCCTTGACAGCCAGTACTTGTTCTGATCCTGCTTGTAGGGGCGCAACTGGTAAACCCTAGTGATCTATAGTCTCATGCTCTGAGTACCATTTCAATGAGAAATAGTGCAAGGGCACTGGTATAAGGGTGGTCAGGGCTTCAGCCCTAGATTTCCATTGAGACTCCAGTTGAAATAGGTGTTCTTATGGGTGGCATGCAGCTTACATGTAACTGCATTTTCCTTGTCTAGGTTACTTTTGCAGCCCGTGTTGTGAAGAAAGTGGTGAAGGGGCTTTCAGCTTCATTTCAGCTGTTAAGTCCCAGCCAAGCAGTTCTGTTGTACCAGCATTTTTACATCCTCAAGAGTGGCCTGCAGTACAGCAAGACTTTAGCTGAGTATAGCAGGAGTAACTACAGAGAAGAATTCAGGTAAGAAGTCTGAATCTAACCTGCAGTAAAATCATTCATTTCTAATCTACATGCAGAGCTGCAACATGGCCAAATATTTAGATGATTAAGTGACAATGAGAAGTTCTGTTTTTGCTTTTAATAATATTTCACTTTGATCTGTAGTAAGGTAGGATTTGGGGGAGCTCTAAGAACCATTGCCATTTGAAATATATTCCGAGGGCAGAAAAGACTAGTGAAACATCAAACTCTCTTTGAAGAACTGTTTCTCATTCATTCTCTTTATTGCAGCCAGTATTTCACAGAAATTAACATGCTGTGAGAATTAAGAGAAACAAACTCCACTGAAAGGGATGAAAAATTATGGATGGGGAATTCAACTGAGTCATTGGGGAAGAAACTGATAAAGGAGAAACAATGAATCAA
This sequence comes from Mormoops blainvillei, assembly GCA_004026545.1. Lineage (NCBI taxonomy): Eukaryota > Metazoa > Chordata > Mammalia > Chiroptera > Mormoopidae > Mormoops > Mormoops blainvillei. The sequence continues at coordinate 336,098 of PVJD01000631.1, read as the reverse complement.
TATAGTTACTGAGTTTTTTATTTTGTTGGTTTGTTTCATTTTCCCCTCTTACTCTCCGTCACAAAGCAGTAAGAAAGAGCAGCAGTCGCTAGCCTTGGTTTCATGAGCTAGCTTGTTCTGCACCTCAGGGGTTCCTGTTTCTCTTTCTGGCTGGCAAAGCCAAGTGTACTTAGCTCTACAGCCCTGCATCAGCTCCCATCAAGAAAAAAACCAGGTAGTGTCTGACTTAAGATGGCATAGGTTTGCTACCAATTTGCATGGAGACATAAAAGGATGTGGAGATATACATTATGGCCTTAGACTGGCTTTTAAAAAAAATTAGCCCAATTTATGGATTCCGTTCTTTCTCCATGTGGTTTTACAATATAGGTTCCACTCTGGCTCATATAAAAGGGTTTTATTTGGCCTGCTCTGAGTTGGTCCAAACAACCCAATTTTTTCCTCATTTTTTTTTTGAGGTAAAATTCATATATCATGAAATTCACCATTTTAAACGTTTTAAAGTGTGCGATTCAATGGCTTTTAATACATTTTGCAATGTTGTGCAACCACAACTATCTAATTGCAGAACATTTTCTCACCTCCAAGGAAACCTGGTACCCAAGAAGCAGTTCTCTCCTCCTCCAGCCCATGACAACAGCAAATCTACTTTCTGTTTCTATGGATTTGCCTATTCTGGACATTTCGTATCAATGGACTCATGCAATATATAGCCTTTTCTGTCTGGCTTCTTTCACTCAGCACTTAGCATGTTTTCAAGGTTCACTCGTGTTGTAGCATGTATCACATAACCCAATTTTTAAAAATGACTTATGCACATTTAAAAATCAGAAGTACTGGCAAAAATAGCATCATACTTCTACATGACAATAGTTGGTTGAAGCTCAATGGCAGACACCCTCTTGGGTGATAACATACTGTTTGATTTGCCACTGTTTCCTCTCTCTATTCTTAATTATAACCTTACTCCTAATATGTTACCTTCAGGCATTTTGATTTCTGACCTGTGTTTTAAACTAGTGATTTTCCGCTTGCCATGCATTAGAATCACCAGAACAACTATTAAAAAATGCTGATACCCAGGTCTCAGAGGTAGAAATTCTGTTCAGTTTTGCTGTGGTGGTGTCTGGGCATAGACATTAGAAGAGAAAGGCTCTTTAGGTAATTCTAATATGCACCCAGGGTGGAAAACCAATTTTTTTAAGCCATCCTAGGGAAAGGCCAGAAGTTTACTCACTCTTTTCTATTCCCCTGGTATGTCTTATACTTTTACTGAGTCCCTGGGGATGAACCCTACTCTTTACTCTTGACTTGGCCCTAGTGGTCACCACAGATTTGACTCTTTCATTTCAATTCTCTACTGTATATTGTCTGGGAAACAAGAAGCAAGGACTTCAGCTCATACTGTGGTGAAGACAGTCCTAGCTTCCTTGTTAATGTGTTGATGTCTGATACATTATTAATGAAATTCACTTTCTTGGCTGAAGTGAAGTGCTTCAGTGAGCTGTAAGGCACACATATCAGAGGTCTTCTGGGTCACAAGTGGGGGAGGTTGGAGGGCTGAGGACATTGGCTGAGTCTCACGGTTATGATTCCCATACCCAACAGCCCTGCGCCAGTGAGTGTGTACATATTGATGTGACCAACGTGAAAATTCTTGTTTTTAAAGCTATTTTGATTCTTTTTATGATTGCAGGTACTTTATTCACATGCCAGCCTTGGAAAAAAGCCTCCCATTGTATTACCCTATTACCCAGCCTACCACTCAACTTTTTCATGAAGTTCTGAAATTGGTTGAACAGAAACAATGTGTGAAATGTTAAAAATTGAGTATAAAATGTTAAGCCAAAGTCAACAATATTTATGAGAAATATTTTTTTATTTATTTACTACCTGGTTAACCCCATGTCCTATAAATGAAGATTTTATTTGACTGTTCCATCAACCCCTTGCTAAGAGAAGTTTTTAAATTCTTTTATCTGTCACAAAAAAGAAACTTTAATACACTGACATACATCAAGTAGTGCTAAAAATTAGTGTTTCTCTAAAAAAAAGTTTCTAAAGACATAAAAAAAATTATAAAGGGAACAGAAGTCTGTGGAGAGCAAATGGAATAAGTACAACCTGATGAGTTTTGTGGGTGTAATAATGGTGAGTGGCACGGAGCCAGGGAAATGTCCAATGTTAAATTGTTGTGGGGAATATCAATTACAAAGTGATCATGAGAGAAATGCTGAGAGATAGGATGACATCCTCGTCCTCCACCTGTAAAAATTCAAGTAACATAAGTATTCATGGAAGAATAAGCAGAAGAATACAGGCATAAGGAATGTCAGTCCCTCATTTATCATGGAGAAAGAAGCTTAGACTTTCTTCAACAAAATTAAAGGCATTTGCCACTCTGTTCCAGGCACCTCTGTGCTAATGTGAGCAGTCGAGTAGAGTCTCTGTGAAAGAGAAATTGTCTGTAGGTACTTATGATCTCCCAACCACTAAAATAATGTCTTTACCATATCTCATGGCAATAAACTAATTAATTCCAACAAAAACTGAACTTTGGTATCACTGTGAGGTATTATTGAATTTGGGCTTCTAAGAAGTGAGCATGACCTGAGAGAGTATCAGAGAGAAAACTAGCTCCAAGGAAAGAACTCCCACGCCAGATTTGCCTGTGCTGTGCAGTGGAGACAATTAAACTCACTCAGGACATCTTATTTCTGGTTCTGCCTGAGCCATTATGCAGTTATTTGGCCTTGAACAAGTCTGGTCACCTTTCCAGGCCTCCTCTGCTATATAGAAGGGTGGGAATAGAAGTTCTCCAAGTTCTCCTGCAGCGCTAATATTCTCTGCCTGTGATAAGGCACTTCTCAGCACCCTGTAACAGAGCAGTGCATTCCTCTGCCATCCTGGTTCAATGGATGATTTCACATGATTCCAAATAATCCCGCCTTCTTTAGACCAAATATTTCTGTTTCCGCTGTCACCAACATCACCCTGCACACTCTCCAAGCCTTCTCCATCATTACCCATCAAGGACTACAAGTTTTCTACTCTCCAATGTGGGGGCATGAAGGGGAACAAAATGGTGTTTAAGAGAGTCTTGGGTTGTAATATAGGGGATTATTCCAAAGAGATGGTCAGTCAGAAAGATGTGAAAATATTCATGGGACACAAGCAAGCAATACTTCAAACTGGACAAATGGTGGAACCTACAGAATGACAATGAACCAACTCAGCTCTGTGAGCTTCTAAGCAGTGCTCTGGCTCTGGGCTGTAGAGAGGGCTTGGGGTTTCTTGCCCATGTGCCTTTTCGTCAGTGTTGCCTCTTCCCTCCCAGTGTTGTGTTTGCTATGAAAACATACCTCACCCAATCTCTGGAAACAAAAGCTCTGTACCTGAATCTTTCCATGTCAGCTCCTTTGGCTGAATATTTGTCACCTTGATTTTCTTATGACACATGTCTATTCATTTGTACAGTCTGAGACGGAGCAGGGGAGAACCCAGAAATTAATACTTTGAAGGGTTATCTTGTCACAATTCTTTTCTGTTGTGTTTTTTCATTGTTTCCAAAACCAGGAAAAATCACTAAATAATCCATCTCTATTAGTGATCAGATACATTTGATTGACTAAACATTGACCTTAACCACAAAATAATTATTTTTTGGGAAACCTAACTGTAGAAAAATTTTGAATATGAAAATCACATAAATAATGAAGGACAACCAAAAAGATAAGCACATATAGCGACTTTTCAGGTTGGGTTCAAGATTCTAGACTCTGACCACCTTTATAATACAAGCATTGTCATTTACCACACATCCGCTAAGAGAAAAGTCACTCATAGCAGTCAGCTCCACCATTAAAAGCAAATAAACATATATATACACACACACATATACATATATACATATACATACATATGTGTGCATATGTATATATATATTTATATATATATATATATAAAGAGGTAAGAACACGGGTGTTGTGAGGCAAAAATGGTGGAGTTTCAATCTCAGCTCCGCATTACTTTTGACTTGGGGAAGTTACTTAACATCCCTAAAGTTTCCATCAATACAAAGATAATAATATAACCTATCCCATAGGACTGTTAGGAGATTTAAATAAAAAGGTTGGTAAAGCACATAGAATGGTATCTGGTGTGTTCTAAGGAATCGGTAAATGATATTCATTATTATGATGATTGAGATAATACTAAAACTGGCTGAGAAATTAGGGATTAGTAAGTACTGCCCTTATTTTTTGGACCAAACTGAGAACTCAGAGAACCCTGGATCTCTATAGCATTGAAGGACAGATTCATTTAGTTATTAAATTGAAAATCCAGTTTTCCATTAGCAGGAGTGTGATTTAATTGACAAGTCACTATTTCTACTGCTCACCACCATGAAAGACTGTTGGTTCTAATTGACACTATCAGTGCAAGGGCTATGTGGGAAGTAGTCTTCCCCAGTGTAGATAGAAAGCTTTTAGTCATATAAACTTTTTTCAGCCTTTGACCTGAACAGCTAATTACTAATGAAACTGATGCAGCCATTCCGCACTTACAGAGTTCCTAACAGATTCACAGGTAGTGTGAGAAGAAACAAATGAAAAATGTTTTCATTTTATAGAAATCTAGATAACTTAGATACTACATAAGGAGGGAAAAGCTTGACGTTCCTTTAATTGATAATCATATTTTACATGTTTCCATTTGACTCTCACTTATTGGTAGTACCACTTTCAATTGTGCGTAGAAATGCTTGGGAGTACAGTAATAAATATGCTTGGGAGTACAGTAATAAATATGCTATAAGACATTTGATAAAAGTGGTCAAAGCTTGTTAACAGTGATATGCTCCAACTTGTGGCATTATCTTTTCTGTTTCTGAGGTTAGAGTCACTTGTTTTGAATTTAATATATGTGATAAATATGGAAGAGAAGCTGGAAATTTCTCGAAGGAATGAATTTGCCGGGAATTTTTGAGCACACTTTAATAGTGTTAACTCACTGCCTGATTTCTCTTTGTTCTCTGCATTTACTTCTAAGATGCAGTACACCGCCCTGTAAGGTCCACTTCGATTTGGCTCTGGCTCTCCATAGGAGGGAGATGGCCAGCAATTCTCCAGCCAGTCAGACCAAGCACTCTTCCGTCTGTGTAGCTGTGTCTTTTGGATCTGAAACCTTTCTCATTTTTGGGAAAGCAGCATGCCTCCAAGGCTAGAAATCTGGGTAGCTGTAACTTGTGGCCAAGAGTATAAATGCTGTGTCAGCAATACCTTGTTTTGACATTTGCCTGCCTACTTGTCATGAGACTTTTGCGGGTGATATATTTGACCTCTTTCAGAACTTTAGTTTTATGAATTATAAAGTAATAAAAAGTCTACCTTGAGGGTCTATGTGATATTCATTCATTTTTATATAAACGAATAGCTGTGTGGTTGGTATATACTGGGGTGAACCATATGGAACTGCCATTTTCAAATTCAAATTTGTCACTATCTATAATTTCATATGGCTCAAACAATAAGAACCCCTCCATAAGTGGTAACTATCATATTAACAGGAACTCTAACTTGCTTAATGAACTTATACTTTAAATACATATCGTTAAGTTTGATTTCCCAGATACGATGGCACCTTGTTATAACATGGCTTATGCCTGCACAGATTTGGATAAACCTTAAATCGAATCATATAGTTCAATTACAAATTGTTGAGTGGGCATAACATACTTAAATATGTTCAAAATAGAATTTAAAATTTTCTTGATTGCTTTCCCCAGCAGTAAAAATCTTCTAACAGTCTTTATGTCATTAACTGGTACTTCATTCACTCCGCTGCTAAAGACAGAAACTCTGTAATCTCCTTTCTCTTCATTCCGCAAATGTAATCCATCAGCAGTACTTATTAGAAATTCCTTCAAAATGTATTTGTAATCTACTGATTTCCCATAATTACTGCTACTGCCCTCATCCAAACCTCTATTACTTGACTGCAGTAGCCTATTTAAGTGACCCTGCTTTCACCCTTGACACCCACAATCTTTTTCTTAAGGTGAATGGAGTGATCTTTCAAACAAGAAAATCAATACAATTTCTGATTTAAAACTTTTTCATTGCTTCCCATTACCCAGCATGAAACCCAGTCTTTACCATAGTCTTCGAAGCCTTCAAGGCCCTCACCGCCTGGCCTCTGACTCCCTAGCTCTGTGATCTGTCCCAATCATTCTCGTCTCCACTCACAGCTCCCCAAACACATTGGCCTTTGTGGTGTTCCTTCAGATGAATACCCCAGTTTATTTCAGGCCCTGGAAGTTTGCACTGGCAAATGTTTCCCCCCGCCCAGATCTTCAAATGTGACTCCAAAGAAAGCTGCTTTGATCTCTCCCAAGTAGCCTCCCACCTACCTATATCACCTTATAATGTTTAAGTTTACTTGCTTATACTTTGCAATGTAAGAATTTAAGAATGTAAGTTCCATGAAGGTCTGGTCCTCATTTGTCTTGTTCGATAGTATTTCCCCATACCTGGAACAGTGCCTAGCACACAGTGCCTCTTCTACACTGAATGAAGGAATGGACGAAGGAAACCTGTACGCAGAGACCACAGAGAGAAGCACCAGCCCCAGCTGCCACTTCATAGCAATCCCCTGAGAGACCCAAAGTGAGACCTGTAGGAGAGCTACTCAGCCAATCCACAGTATTGTGAGATGTAATAAAGGAGTGGGTTTTTCAGCCTTATTGAAATATAACTGACAAATAAAATTGCAAGATATTTAAAGTATACAATGTATTACACTGTGAAAGGATTTCCCTCTGTTGAGTTAATCAATCCATCACCTCGCATATATATGTTTTTTTTGTGTGTGTGAGAACATTTAAATTCTACTCTCAGCAATTTTCAATTATACAATACAGTGTTATCAGCTATGGTCACCACATTGCACAAGGAATCCTCAAGCCTCATTCATCTTATAACTGAAAGATTGTAGCCTTGAAAAGCGTGAAGGTGTATTAGCCTCTCCCTGTTTGCCCATTCTCCAGCCTCTGGCAACCACCTTCTACTTGGTTTCTATGAGCTCAGCTTAATAAAGAAAAACTGTTGTTTTAAGCCTGTAAGTTTTGGAGTGGTTTAATACATAGCAATAGATAAACCAATGAAGGACATTTTCATTTATTTTAACTAAAATTATGCAACATTAAATCAATTTTAGGGGACTTCCAAATTACATAACTCACCACCATTAAGTCTCTCTAACCAGCCTAAGTGTTTTACTTGTCTGCATATTCTTCCAGCTAATTTTTCTACATTGTTAAAAATTATAATATAAATTTTCCCTTTTGTCACTTTAAACGGGCTCAATAATATTCCACAGAATTCTTCTAGTCCCTTCCAAATGGGACGGACATCTAAGTTTATTTAGACATAGCAGGGTCCACACTCACTGGCCCCATCAGGGAGGGCCCTAGGAATCACACAGTGCAAATAATAACTGACTACTTAAGTGCTGATGGGATATCACGTACACCAACTACGCTGAGATCACTTCTTCCTTCCACCCTTCCCCTTCCAGCCAGCCCCTAGACGGGATTGGTAGGTTAAGTTAGAAGGCTTGGAGGAGACAAGTCCTTGAAAATTTATCTTAGAGATTACTGGCTTCTAGGTTTGGGGAAACGTTGGGTCAAAGGATTTTCTTTTCTTTCCATTTTTTGTCGGGTCTCTTTCTCCTTTCTCATTGCCTTCTTCTACTTGGAAGGTGGCTTTGACTCTGGAGAACTAAGAAGAGCTATTAATGAGGTAGGAAAAAATGAAGCAAGATTTCCTTAATTTACCCCAAGATTCTGAGAGAGGCAAAGAGGAACTTCAAGTTTCCTTCTAGGTGACTCACTCCTTTTAAGGTCCCAGAAAGGGTGTGGGGTTTCAGGACAGGAGCCTTGCCTATAATTAAGTTATTGGATTTGACCAAAGTATAACCCCCTTCCCTCTTCTTTCTACTTCTGGGGGTGATGCGGCACAGCAGTGGTGGCGGCATTGACTGGGTATGGTGATTCACTTGTTTTGGCAGCAAGGAGGGCAGTGGAGGAAGAAGGAGGGTTTAGGCAGAGGGACACGGGGCAGCTATGGGTTTTTGTGGGCTGTCTTGCAATATCTGTTATTTGTAACATTGTTTCTACAGGGAAATTATTCTTTCTTCTGCAAGCTGGCCTACAAATGAATTTCGAAAGGACACATTTATAAAGGGATAGAGTGTTTTACTTCCGTTAGCAACTATAACCACCAGAGGGCATAGTTGTATTAGGGAGACAAAGGAATAAAAGCAAAACTGCTCTAACCAGGACCACTGATCTTAAACTTTTAAAATTCATGCAGAATTTCTTTTTTTTGTTATCATGCTTCTTTAATATGAACCAACATAAATCTAGGTGTAAGAAAGTTCCTTATTCTCTTATAAAATCAATACAAATTTGTAATTTAAAAGCTTATAAAATTAAGAGCAAATTAATTTCATTAATGTCATACATGATGTTTTGCTGAAACCCCACCTCCTCTCACAAAATGATTGTGGTAGAATGTACAACATAGGTTCCTAAGTTCAGTATCCTCTGTTATCACGTTTTGCTTTTCTCTTTCAGAACTACCGCATGTCTTTAATTAAAAGGCAACGCTGACCTTTGACTTTCACTTGAATTGAACATTTCACTATGTGCAATTCTGCTTCTGTTCTCTTTTTGGTCAGGGACAATCAAAGTTCTCCCACTTAGGGACAAACAATGGATCGATGTAAACAATGCAAACACAGGCATTTCATCGAAATGAAAACAAAACTTTAAATTTGCTAAGAAACCCCACAGACTTTCAGTTGAAATCTAGACCCTAACTTGATAGGCTCTGCTACAGGAAAAGGGGTTCAAAGTGTTTTAAGTATAGTGACTTAACATCACAGTTTCCCTGGGTGGTTTATGCCTTTTCCCCCCAGTGCCCCATTTCATTTCCAGAAGTGTCCTCATTTGGATGATAAAGTATAAGGTTACATACTCTGGTTATAGGCCAGGCCTGGTGTGGAGTTTTAGGATCAGGAAAGACCTGTGCCATAGTAGGAGGAGTTAGGAAACGAAGTTAAGGCCATTTACCAAAGTTTCATAGGTTTCTCTTAGAAGCTTATCTAGTTCAATATGAGTAAAGCTTTGGGGGTTAAACCAAACTTCTGACATGTTCTAATCTTCCTTTGTGAGTCAGAGGCCTCAGGGGTTCGCCACACTCCCCACACTCTCCAAACACCACCTCAGAACACAGGCTAAAAGAAAGGAAATAAAGTGAAAGATTTCACCACAATTAGAATCCTCTGATATCTGAGAGTATATAAGGTCATTTTAGGGTAGGAGAAACAAAACTTCGGAAAGGGTCACATTTAGTCTGCAAAGCTGGAGGCCAGGACAGCAGTTTTGTAACAATAGGGCACAGTTTGGTTAACACTGCACATTGGTTGCGACACAAAGAAATGATTCCTCACCACCAGTTCTCAAGACCAAATTCAGTTGCCAACATGACTTCTGATGGTTCAGGGTTAATAATAACGAAAAGATGCCATAACATAGTGATTTTTAAGGAGACGGAGGATTATTTCTCTAAGAAATACATAAAGTCTTCTGAGGGAAAGTGAGTGTGTCTACTGAACTAAATCCATAAACTGAAATTTGCTGATATTGGTCCATTGAACTGATACTAATAAGAGGATTATGGCAACCCTGAGTCCTCATTCCTTCAGAAGATGACTATTAGCATTACTCATATTTATTAAGCCCTAACTGGGACAATTTGTCATAACAGACAAGGAAAGGAGAGGGGGAAAAATGCACCATCTATCCCTGGTATGCGTGTCAGGGGTATTCAGTTTGGGGAAAACATCTCAAAGGTGGTCCGTCAGAAGGTTTAGCAGGTTCCATGTGATTTTCAAGGATCCCGCTGTCCCAGAGAGAAATCGATTCAATTCAATTCGATCAGCAGCTCTTCTGAGTTAGTTGGCTACTTAGGCTACACAAAAATAATTACAGTTGGATCCCCATACTAATAAGCTAAGTTTTCCGAGATAAATTATTTTGAGTACAATCTTCACATTTTTGCCATATCATCTATATTTTTATTTACTCAATATTTTTCTAATTTCATTATTTACTCAATAATTTTCTAATGTGTCTACACATGTTAGCCATATCCTAACGAATATCTGGGAAATCATGGAGTTGATGTTCTAGTTATATATATTTTAAATATTTGTATATACATATTTCTAATGTACACTTTTTTAAACACAATTAAAAAAATTTTAAATGTCTTTTCCTCAGACTATCTAAAATAGTACACTTTGGGAATACTAACAGTAAGGAATAATCAAAGGAAATATTTTACAAGGGCAGACTAGGTCAGATATTAGAGGTATAAGGAAAGTGTCACAGGAAATCACAGGAAGAAAAGTGTTATTTTTTAAAATATATTTTTTGAAAATTGCAAATAAAAACGTTTAATTTCTATTCAAAAAATATTTTATTTTTTTAGAGAGAAGAAAAAGGAGAGAGAAAGACAGGGAGAGAAACATCGATGTCAGAGAGAAACACTGACTGGCTGCCTTTGGCATGCGCCCCAGCAGGGACCGAACCTGCAACCCGGACCAGAGTCCTGACTGGGAATCAAGCTGGCAACCTTTTGCTCCAGGGGACAACATCCAACCAACTGAGCCACACTGGTCAGGGCAGAAAAGTGCAATTCCTGTTGGGTACATCAAGGAGCACTACTTAGAACTTTTGAGAATATCTAAGTCTGTAGTACTTTGTTAAAGCTAAAGAACAAAGAAAATACTGATATTTGACAAAGTTTGGTGGAGAGCACACAGATGTTCCTATATTATTCTCTTTACTACTCTGTATGCTTGAAATAGTTCATGATAACAATAATAAAGTATATCTAGGACCTGGCACAGAGAAATGCATTCCAAGTAGTAAAGAAAGTATGAGCGGAAACACAGAATCCTGAACTTCAGGCTGGGTGTCTGGTTCTATCGAAGGCGAAACCTATGAAATGAAGATGCAGTCAGATCATGAAGGGCCCTGGCTAAGTGGTCCTAAGAGGTCTGTAGGTATGGAAAACCCCTGGGGGATTCTGATGAACACTGTATGATCAGTGCAGTAGATTAGGAATAGGATTCTGGGAGAAATGTGCAAGATAGTGAAAGCACAGATTTGGAAGGATCTTAAAATACTGATTCAGGTGAAAATATGGTGGTTTACCCAAGCTCCCTGACATCCTGATTTGCTCCCTGGTTCTGCCCACTTGTTCTCTGTTTTTATTTTTTAAGAATCCATTTCCACTGGGCATTGCTATTTCCTCCTTCCTATCCCAGATCCTTTGTAGTCTCATCCAACTATGTTGTAGACCAGGGGTCAGTAAACTATTCCTGTAAAAGGCCAGATAGTATAAATATCTTAGCCTTTGCAGGCCATATGGTCTCTGTTGCAACTATTCAACTCTGTTATAGACAGAAAGGCAGCTATAGACAATACATAATGAATGGGTGTGACTGTATTCCAATAAACTGTATTTACAGACACTGAAATTTAAACTTAAGAAAATTTTCATATATCAATAAGAAATCAATGTTTTGAAAAGGATCAATTAAGTCAGGGAGATTATGAAATTACCTCAAAAATGGAAAAGTACTCCCCTGACCGGTGTGGCTCAGTGGGTTGGGCATCTTCTTGTAAACCAAAAGGTTACCAGTCAACCGATTGATGTTTCTTTCACACATTGATGTTTCTCTCCCTCTCTTTCTCCCTCCCTTCCCCTTGCTCTAAAAATAAATAAATAAAATCTTTAAAAAAGACAAAAGTATTTTATAACTAAATATTATGATATAAATTAGAATAAAGAGAATGAAAAGAAGGACCAAGATATGATTAAAAAAGGATGAAGAGGGCAGGGGAGGGGGGAGGGAGAGAAATTAGGTAGAATCACAGCTGTACTCCAAGAGGAGTGTGGTGAAAAGAGAGAATTTTATGTAAAATAGAAACTGGTGAGGGCTTGACTAGAAGAGCATTTATTTCAGGAATAATGCTTTTAAGAGACTTGGAAGTTCCAATCCAGGACTGCTACCCATACACTGGTCAGAATAAAGATTATCCCAAATTTTGTAAAGGACAATTTTGTCCATCTCTATATCTTTTGTCTTAAATCCTTAGATTCTGCCAAATGAGGTATTACAAACCTTCCTCAGGAGGGCTAGAAGTTTTAGGAATTAAAGCACATAGCAGTGTTTCTGCTGTCAAGAGGGCAATTTCTCAATTCATTTCCAGACTCAATTCTGGGATAATTTGTACTCTAGCTCTCTCTATGCCTTGCAGGTGGTGATAGCTAATTTAAAAAAAAAAAAAAAGGAAGACAATATTTGCTTTTATCATTAAGTGTCAAGAAGAGGTCATTTGTGGAAAGAAATGTTTAATAATATTCAGAAAGCACAGTCCCAAGGGTCTCCATGAAGACCTTTGCCTCATTTGTAAATGGATGAATGGATGGAAATGTCACCTGTTAGTAGTGCAGGCAAGACGACAGTAATGAATGATTACATGAATTAAGAATTTAAGGGTACATACATACTCAGGAAAAAAAATACTCAAAAGATCTCTGAGGAGCACAAGATAAGAACTGTAATCATGCTAATGATGTCACTAAAAGAACTAAACAAGTCCATGGTCATTTACAACACAAAGGGAGAGTTTTACTGAGCGCTTCAGTCTCCTGCAGAATTAACTAGGAAGAAAATGTTGACAAAGGTACAATTTCAATCTATTTCTGAGAGATACATCAATCTAATTTCTGGAGTTTGAGTAATGTCCATAGATGAGAATAACATTTAGATTTTATTGAGAAAAATAATAAAAATTTGCTGGGGTTTATATTATAGCATTAGTAACCTGATCACTGTAATTACTGAGTATCAACTGCATGCTAGTCATTGTAAAGATTAATAAACCCAGTGCCTGTCTTCAAGATATATATATATCTTAAGAGGAATAGAAGTTAACAATAAAATAAGTTTGTTGATAATAAATAAGCAGTTCAAATTTTTATGAGAGAGGGAGAGAAAGCTTATATCTTCATGAGATAATCAGTAAAATTTTCATGAAGGAAGTAGCACTTGAAATGAGAAAACAGTAACATTTTCATAGTCTGGGATATTAGAGAAGAGCATTCCAGGCCCTGGGTGTGGCAACAGCAAAGGTACGGAAGCGGGCAGGACAGGTGTCTGGGACACTGAGTAGTTACTTTGCCAGAGTGTAAACAAAACTCTATTTTTTTTTTGGAAGAGGGGCACAGGAAATAAAGCTGGAAAAGTATGTAGAAATCAAATTGTGAAGAGCTTTTCATTCAGTCACTCATTCAACATTCACTGAACACCTGTGCCTGGCATTGTGCTAAACACTGCAGCCAAAATACAGGCAGGGGACTTGAATGTTACAACCACATCATCTGGGTGTTCATACACTTTCACAATTAGAGATCTAAACATTCTTTTCATAAAATGAAGTCACATTAATTGTCTGCTCCCCAAATTTCATATTAAATTTGTCAAGTTTATCAACAGTTGGTGGTCTGAATCCATGTGAAGAGAGGGGCCTTCTCTCTGTCTCACAGGGGTTCGAAAGTAATTTTGAGAAAGAAAGAAACACATTTGCGACCAATTATACTTTCAAGTTACACTCTACTATCAAGGAACTAGGTCAAATTCCTCAGCAGGTTTGGAGCGATTTAACCTGTTCCTCTCTGGAAATAGTGACTTCTGCAGTTTGTTCCACGAAAGGCCAGTCTTGCTCAATTTGTCCCAGTGAGGGTGGCACCATGATAATCATGTCTTAGTGGTCGATTCACTAGACCGGACAAATTTGGGCTATATCAACTGGAAGCTACTGCTAAAGAATTCCAAGGACAAATTCCTGCAGCTGTTTTTAGCCTTGAACATGATTAGAATATCAATCTATCAGCTGGAGGTGGCACACTTTGTAGATCTGTTGAAACTATAGGAACCCAGATATTAAGTGGCAAATAGGGGCACCATGGCTTTTAAAATAAAGAGGGTGTGTCTACATTTAAAAAGAAATGTGAAATTACAAAACATTACAAATAAAAATGTAAGTAATTGACATGCATTTTACAGAGTAATTGTATAGAGGGCAATTAAAATGAAATGTAAGAATGTATTAGGAAAAAAGCTATAGATTATCATCAACTCAAGGAGTTATAATAAGGAGGCTTCCCAGGCTGAGTGTTAACTTTGTGTAAGATGGGGGCTTAAAAAGCTTTCTCAGTTTGAAGCGTGGATCTGTGAAGTCCCTGTCCTGGGGGTTTTAACTCAGGCCCGACATTAAACACTCCAGAAGCTGCTGCCAAGCTTGTCTTAACACCCAGAAAACAGCTCTGCAAGTCCCTAAACAAAGCTTCTGGACCTTGGAATGGCCTCACTGATGAAAATGAATTTACTTATTCTTCTACTACCACTCACATGTTAGTTTTTTGATAATACAGTGTCTCAGAGTACCTAATCACCCCAACCTGAAATCCATGTTGGGCCAGCCCAATCAGGAACATGGCCTAGTTCTGATCCCCTAGACAAATGTAAGAGCCATTTTTAAAAATCAAATTTTTGCCAGCTGACTGTCTCTATAGCTTGGAAAGGAAGACATAGCAGAAAAACCATTTATTTAATTCAGTCTATCAGTATATATATTTGAGTGCCTGATATATTCCTAACACTGTGTTTGATGCTAATAGGGAGAGAAGTGTACAGGGTTAACAGTCAGCGATGCAGGATCAACACAATTAAATAAAGGTATAAGACAGTACGTGATTAGCTGATAGCTCTCTCCTTTGTATGTACTGTGTAAGAAGGCACCCTTGTCAAGTTGCCTTGCTACCATGGTGATAGTTACTAAGAAATGCATAGATCCACATATGAACAGGTTACAGAGTTCTGTTTTGTTGTTGATGTTTTTAAATGTGCAGTTTTTCCAGTCAGATGAATAATTCTTAATATTGGTCTCCAATTTTCTATGTGGATACTCTGTATTCATGTCCTTAAAGAAAACTGAACCAAGAGCATATGGACCCATCCACGCTGACCATGCACAGTTTGGGGGTTTTCTCAATGCTTGGGGATTGGCCTTAATCCTTTAGGTATAGTCTGCAATGACCTCAAGTGTCCCAGGCTTCTAAGTTTATCCAATCTTTTAATACACAGGCATGATTTCCCAAGGTTGCCCCAAGGTCAAGAAGGAATTCTTCACCATCTCTTCGTCTAAAGTTTTTTTTGGTCTCTCTTGTGGTTCTCTTTGCCCCACCTCATCCAACTTGTGACCACTGTCCTCTTCTCATTTATTCTCCAAGCATCACTATATACGAGTGGTTGTTTATTACAGACTATTATTGAAAGCCTGGGAATAATAATAAAAGTGCAGGACAGAGAATGTAAGTACCCAAAGTTCTTTGGCCATTTTCAACATAGGGAATTTCTCACTCTATTTTCTTCCAAGGCGCTGCCTGGCTGCCATTTCGCTCAGATTTCCTGTCCTCCATCTCTTTTCTGAGTTCTTCAGGTCCAAACCTTTATAATCTTATCATTCCAAGCAACGAAATTCTTGTGGTCAAACCCGATCCCATATGGACTAGCTAACAATCCCAAAAGGCCCATCTTTTCTTTTTTTCTCCTCAAACAAATTTTCATTTACTCTAAGAGATAAATTTTGCCATTCCCCAGAACATAAACTAGCAGCTAAAAAGAGCAAGTTTTAAGAGTTATTTTCTTTCCCTGTTCACACACTTTTTCACTTATTTAAATATTTAGATATTTAAATATTCAGAAATATTTTGCATTGTGTATAGGTCATTCATTGTTTGGGGAGAATTTTAGTTCTTTTCTTAAACTTCATTTTCTAAAAAGTGATTCCTCAAAGATTCATAAAAGTTACAAAATGATTTGTGATTTTCGGATTGCCTTATGAGAGATAGGGAACAGAATAAAAACTGGTTCTCTGTAGAAAACTCCCTCCTGTTTCTGGCATCATCCACAGGCCAAGGCCCTTTTACATGAACCCAGCATAATTTTCATGAAAGGCACCTTTCTTCATTCAGTCACAGGAATACAGGGACCACAGCTCTGCTTTAGGGATAAGTATCTTATCTCTGACTGCAGAAAAGTTTCCAAAGGTGACGACTGCTGATTTCTCTGAGGTAGCCCTAAATTACAGTTCAATGTCATCCCCAAAGGAAGGCAACATGACAATAAGCACAGTTTCTTATGAAGATGAATGTCTCCCCTTGGACACACATCAATCTGTATATATACATACACACCTCTAATGAACCTGTTATGTAGTATGGAGAGCACCAGGTTGGGTACTATGGAAAATGTGAAAAACAAAAACGAAACAAAAACCACAATATGAAACAAAATCAAGATGCTATAGGAACTCAGAATTTGAAGGGTGAGAAAGTACATGGTATATGGAAGTAATAATTATAGAATGAAAAACAAAGTAGAATTCATTCAAAACGGCCCAAAATTTTAGAACTATAATTGTTTTTAAGATCATCCACTGATTTGCAGAGGACATGGGAGCTCCAAAGGGTTAGTAGTTACCTGAATTAGTAACACAGTGAATTAGTAGTACAGCCAGGAAGAGACCACAGGTATCAAAAGAGCTTTGTCTACCTTATCATATGTAATAACTATTAAGCAGAAAAATTCTATGTAAGGAAGTATAGAGCTGGAGAGTCTACCATAATGTCTGGAACCATCGGTTTTCACCATTATCATAATCATCATCATCATAACAGTTAAAAGTATAAATTATGGTATTAGCCAGACCTTAATGAGAGTCCTGGCTCTGCCACTTACTGTGTAACAGTAAATAAGCTACTTATGCTCTCTAAGCTCCAGTTTCTCCATCTATAACATGGGAATAAAAAGTGTCTACCTAATAGGATAGTTGTGAGGACTTTATATACACTCATTTTATATACACATATATAAAATGTGGAAACTGTTCACACATTAGCTGTTTCATAGTATTAATTAACCTATATAGGTATACAGAGTCAAGTAAGGACACACGCATAGGGTATCGGTGGAACTTTTCTTTGTCATGTCAAAAAGAAAGACAGGCAGTTTTACTGAGCCTTCATTGTATACAGATACAGCATCTAAGAGTATGGAACAAAGAAAATAGGAGAAGCAAGTCTATTCAGAATGTTATAATATAGGAACTATTTATTATTTTCAACAAATATATATACCGATTACTTTACACGATGATAAATAAGACTGAGTTTCTGCTTTCAAGGAGCTTGCAGCCTAGTGGAGGAAGAATCCAGGCTATTACAGTGTGGAGGGATACACATATTGCAGAGCCAGAGCTAAGAGCTGTGCAAGCTCACAAAAGGGCACTTCGCCCAGGAAGGCTGGATGGAGGTAGAGGAGTGCCAGAGAAGATTTCTCAAATAAAAGAATATGGAGTTGGCCAATGATGAGAAGAGCTGGAAAGAGACTGAAGCCACAAACCAGCAATGGTGGTTGTTCTGAACTGGCTCTCAGCATCCATTCCAAATCTGTAGTGTGCTTTCTCATACTGCATGGGCTAAAGAAAGAAAAACCACAGTTCTCCATCTCCCTGCAGTTAGGGCTCCGCTTGTGCCAATCAGAAGCACTTGGAAGGTGGATCCTGGGCTAGAGTCATCTGCTTTGTTTCTGCTGGCAAACTCAGTGTGGACGTGGACATACTGAGACAGTTGCAGGTGCAGCTGTGGCTTCCTGATCCTTGGATCACAGCTACAGTGGTATGTCTTTGAACCAGAGGCGGCTTTAACAGCGGGTGCACCGGGCATGTGCCTTGGGCCCCAATTTCTGAAGGCATGTATTTTTATTTTCCCTGTCTCTCTCTCTTTTTTAAGGGGCCCAATATTTTCTTCTGCGCCTGGGGCCTCAACTGACCTTAATCTGCCTCTGCTTTGAACTCAACAGTATGGTGGAGTCTCCTGACTCCCCACCTTTCTGATTATTGCAGCTGCCCAGTAAACCAGACCAGCTGTCTTCTCCTACGGGTCATTCCTGGAGGCCCCGCTAAGTGACATTTCCTTTAGCCTTTCCAGTGATTTTGTAAGCTCCTGATTCCTTGTATTAAATCCCATTTTTCCTAAAATGGTGTGAATGGTTCCTATATTTTGCTTCTAATACACCAACAGAATACAAAAATGCAAAATGTGCCATAAATAACATATTTTGCAGAGGTCGGTCAACTTTTTCTGTTAATGGGCCAATACGGTAAATGCTTTAAGCTCTGTGGGCCACTTATATTCTTGATTTCCTTCTCCTCCTGCTCAGTTTTAAGTATACATTGTCGTGCAACCATTTCCAGAACGTTTTCATTTTGCAAAACTGAAAGCGTATACTCCTTAAATACCAACAACTCATTTCCCACTCCTCCCCTCCAGGCCCCTGGCAACCACCATTTGACTTTCTGTCTATAAATCTGACTACTCTAGATACCTCACATAAGTGGAATCATACCGTATTTGTGTTTTTGTGACTGGCTTCTTTCACGTAGCATAATGTCCTCAAAATCCATGTTGTAGTAGGTGACAGTATTTCCTTCCTTCCTTCTTTCCTTTGTAAGGCTGAATAAGATTCCACTGTGTGTATATACACCATTTTCTTTATCCAATCAGCTTTTTATGGACATCTGGGTTGCTTCTACCTCTTGGCTATCATCAATAATGCTATTGTGGACATGGATGTGTGAATATCTGAGACCCTGCTTTCAATTCTTTTGGATATACACCCAGAATTGGGGTTGCTGGATCATACGGTGGTTCTATTTTTAACTTTTTGAGGAATCACCACATTGGAGTGTAAAATGGCTGCATTTTATGTTCCTCCCAGCAGTGGTTGAGGTTTCCAATTTCTCCACAT
This sequence comes from Mormoops blainvillei, assembly GCA_004026545.1. Taxonomy (NCBI): domain Eukaryota; kingdom Metazoa; phylum Chordata; class Mammalia; order Chiroptera; family Mormoopidae; genus Mormoops; species Mormoops blainvillei. The sequence continues at coordinate 317,084 of PVJD01000631.1, read as the reverse complement.
CCTTGCCAACACTTGCTATTTATTTATTTTTTTTAAATTATAGATATTCGAATGAGTGTGAAATAATATCTCATTGTGGTTTTGGTTTGCACTTCCCTATGATTACTGATGTTGAACATCTTTTCATATATGGTTGTCAGGCATTTGCATACTATTTTCTTTGCCCATTTTAAAAATCACGTTATGTGTTCTTTTTGTTGTTGTTGAATTAGGAGCTCTTTACATATTCTGGATACTAATCCTTTATCAGACAGATGCTTTCCTTAAGTTGCTTTTTCTCTTTGTTGCTGATGCCAGTCTAGTTTTAGTCTGTGCTCCCAAATGGAAGTCTAGCCTAGAGCAACTTGCAGGTGAGCCTGGTCAGACCAGGAGCCATCTTCTACTCTAAAGACACTAGTGGAAATGAACCAGAGCATCTTCATTTTGGACCCTTCAGGTCATATGTAGTCTGATTCCGTACAGTACTGAAAAGCATTTGCACTCCTTTACTTTGAACCAGGACAAGCCTCAAGACTGAGTGAGTAAGTGGGAGACATGGAGTAGCTTCACCAGATTCAGGTTTTGCATGGGCAAGTGCCTGCCACTAGAAGGTTGAAATCAAACACACTTTCGATATTTATTTTTCAATTTAACGCTGTCCTTTCTGTATTAGTGGATGATGAATAGCATGGCATAGTGCATTTGCCAAAATATCCTATTTGAAGAGATAAGATTCTGATTTATAAAAGATCTAGTTCCTCCTCTAACTACTTGTTTTTTAGGAGAATTTAGGAAGCCTCATGTGCACTATTTTTCTGGTCCCTAAAAAGAAAAGATAATGCGAAGGGTAAGGCAAGGACAGAACGGCATAAGACAAGAAGAAGAAATGCTGGAAACGCACGATCCTAATTCTCTTCCTCCCTGACTTCAATGTTAAGTTGTTGTTGTTCAAGAATTTATGTACAATGATGTTCATTGTTGTATTACTTCCAACCATGAATGACAGGGACAGTGACATTTATAAATCACTTTAGTTGTAAAAAACAGAAAACTCAAACACAAGTAGGTTAAAACAACAGTTATTTTCCTCATCATAACAAGAAATCCAGAGATTGGTAGTTGCTGGCATTGATTTAAATGTTCAATGATCTCAAGGCCAAAGCCTTTAATTTTCTTAACTTTTTCCTAATGGGTGAAAGATGGCTAATACAGCTCTAGACATCTCATTCCTTACAAAGAAGAAAGGATAGGTAAGAGATTATACCAGTTTTGGCTCTCCTGTTTAATTTGGAGGGCAAAATTTCTTGGAACTTCCCCCTCAACCTCAGAAATTTTCAGTTTACTTCCCAATGGCTGGAATTTACACCATCTTGGATTGTAACTAAGGCTAGGAAAATGAAATAAATAGGGATATTTGGATTTTCCCATCCTTCAGGCAGGCAAGTGAGAGGGAAGTTGGGAACCAGTGTTGGTCTACCACATTTTAGGGTTTGCCACAATGAAATCCAGGAAACAAAAAACATCTAAGAATACGAAAGTGACTGAATATGGTGTGTCATATGGATCCCAGGTAGTTGTTTGATTGTGGTATAGAAAAATACTTAGTTGCATGCAAAATTATTCATAAAATATTGTCAACTAAAAAATTAACATATAAAACAATAGGCAAGAAAACAGCAAAAAAAAGGAAAACGTCAAATTTTGGGGGGTGGAATCAGTTTAGATAAATTTTTAAAATTTAAATGGATATATGCAAAAAGAAAAAAACCCTGGAACTTACATTCTGAAAATGCTGACTTTGGTTGGCTTTTCCAGAAAATGGAGTCTGAGGCAGAGATTTGCATGCACGTGGTTTACTGGGTGGAGAGTGCTCTCAGGAATAGCACATGTACAGAGGTAGGATTGGGCAGAGGAAGAAGGTAAACTGCAGGGCAGTTGTCACAGAGACTTTAAGCAGTCCAATGGGCAGTTCTAAAGCTGGATGTCCCAGATTGTCCCATTTGAGAGACTGTGCCTTTATACCTTCACAATTGGACAGTTATTGGATCTGGGCTGCCCCCAGAGAGGGGACATAACCTAGGGTGATGCAGTTTCTTTCACAGAAGGCAATTTTGGAGAGAAATTCAACTGTGAGCCGTCAGCAGCCAACATTCCTGGCAGCTGTATCTTGGGAACTGGGCAGCACACCACAGCATCCACTAGAAATGTCAACAGTGATTATTTCTGGTTTGGGGATTAAGGTTGGTTCTCTCTCTCTCTCTCTAAAATATTTTCCAAATTTTCCATAATGAGCATTGCCCTAAGGATTAAATGAGTTAATTCAGGTAAAGCACTTAGCACAATTCCTAGAATTTATTAAGTATTCAATAAATTTAGTCATAATTATTTTTTATTTAGAAATATATACATATAAAACATTTTACAAAGAAAAATATGAATGTAGAGGTTGTCAAGAAAGTATGAAATAAAATTAAAATAACAAATCTTGCTCTTCATTTTGGCTTATTTTGTTTTATCCGTGAAATTCTTTCTTTTGACATTGTTTTTTTTCCCCAGCATTGCCCAAAAGAATCTTCTATGATGATGGAAATTTTGGTACCTTTGCTGTCCAATACAATAGCAGCCAGTAGCCACAAGTGGCTACTGACTTTTGAAACGTGGCTAATGCAAATGAAGAACCAAAGTTTAAATTTTGTTTGGTTTCAATGTATTTAAATGTGACTAGCTACATATTGCCAGTGGCTACCATATTGGACAATGTAGCTCTGTACCAATAACTTGGCAATGGTTAGAGAGCAGATCTAAAAATCTTTCTTAAAGTTTAGATTAGTTCCTCAACTCACCTGGTATAATCTCCTGTGATTTCAAGATCCCATTTATTCAAGATCATATTTAGATGTGTAGAAAAACAAAATAAAAAGAGTTAATTAAATGTCTTTTTAAAAAAGTGTTGGTGTTTTTTTGTCTGACTTTACTACATACAACAGGAAAAACACTGAGTTGGCCAAAAAGTTCATTTAGTTTTTTCTGTACGATGGCTCTAGTAGTGCGTAGTTGTCTTTAACTTCATTCGAAAAAATTTTGTTGGACTGTATTGTGGTAGCTGTCATATCAGTGTGTATTAAAAAAAAATAAAATAAAATTGGTGAATTTGGATCCAAGATGGCTACAGAGTAGCTGGAAGCTCCATCCACTTGGTCCCAAACCTGGACTGGTCCTGCAGCTAAACCACAGAGCAATCAACTTGAAAATCCAGCTGAGAGTGAGTGACAGCAGGCGTGAGTGAGCGTGCAGACTAGTGTGTGGGGTGTGGGCGTGAGTGGGAAAGAGCCTGCCTGCCTGCAGCGCACTCAGGACTGGGTGGCCCGGGCTCTCCAGTAGGAGTGGCTGCCCATGCCGCTGTCCAGCCTGGCACTTCCGGCTGCGCAGATTTGGGGCAGGGGCCATTTTTGAGGAACTTAAAATATCCTTCTCAGAAAGAAGCCTCTGGAATGCCCATACCTCGGCGCCCAGATGTGTCTCTGTGCCCTCCACCCTGGCAGGGCTGCACACTCTGCTGCTCCCAGGAGCCAGGTACCAGGGTTGTGGCACTTACTGGGGAGGGGGCTGCCGTATCCCTGACGCTGGGCTCCACAGCATCTGCCAATGGGACAGAGTCTGACTGAGAAGGTTGCAGACTGGCTCAGGAGCTCGATCTGGGAGCAGAGAGAGATGGCTAGGGCGGTGCTGGCTGCAGAGACAGCACAGCAGGAGCAGGTCCACCTGCGGCTGAGACTCACCGGAGGGAGCGGAGAGCACCCCGCCACTGCGACCAGCCCGTGCTACAGTATTGCTGCTGGACTCTTTCCAGCCACATCCAGGAGAGATCCAGAGAGAAACTTTACCTAAGACTGTCAGAGGCTCTGGCAGGCTGTGGTCAGCCCTGACCAAGACTTTATGCTTTTTGGGGAGGGGAGCATGCAGCGAGCAGGCCCCACAGCGTGGGGCCACACAGAAACTCTTTTAAAAGAGGAGCTGGGATGAAACTCAAGGCCTGAAAGGAACCCCGTGCTCACGTGTGTGCGTGCATGCAGAGCCTCTCTGCCAACAAAGGAACCAGAGTGACAGTGTCAAGCTGAAGGGACTGTGGGACTCAACCCTGCTCGGCCGGTGAGCAGGGGACGGTGCGGAGCGGAGTGTTCAGGCCTGAGTCTCATGTGACGGCGAGAGCGGCATGCAGGCTGGGGACTGGTTGGCCAGGAGCTAAATGCCTGAGACTCTTTGCAGCCAGGCAGTTCTCGCTCACAGGCAGGCATGCTCAACCCCCACCTACAGGCCAGGCTCAGGAGCCCCCTGCTGGGTGCATATCTGTAGGGGAAACAAGAAAAAGCTCGGAAAGGGCCCTTTCCACCAGACTCTACGAGCTACACTGTTCTTCAGGCCCTGATTCACAAAACCAGCAGAGTGGAGAGATTAGAGACAGAGGATGTTCAGGGCTGCACCCAGCTTCGGAGCTTAGACAGCTGCTGTCTGCGCCAAGCAGGAAAGAGTTGTCCATTTTATACAGACGGGCCCCTCACAGGAAGCGGACAGCTCATTCGCTAGAGAACATACATTATTGGAAAGAATTTGGGACAGACCAAGACACGTCGTGAGGAGGTGGGGAAACACCCCCTCCATCTTCCTTGACTGCTGAACAGTGGTAGGAGTGAGGGCCAGGGGGCAAACCAGGGTTCCCACCCTCCCAATTACACCTGAGGCCCCCTCTGGAGGCAGTTGGTGGAGGTACTGGCAGTCCTCTTGGGTCATTAAATGAACCACTCCTGGGCCCAGGGCTGATGGGAAGCCAGCAGGGTAGAACACAGGGGACCAGCCAAGTCTGAAGGAGGGAGCCACAGATGATGGATCACTTGTAGTCTCACACAGGCTGCCTAGGGCCAGACTAGGACACCAGCTGACATTACCAGGGGAGGATCCCGAAAGAGAAGACAGTGGTAAACACTGGATTCTACTGACACGAATTCCACCGCGGTCTTCTTCATTATTTGTGTTATTTTTCTCTCCTGCATAGCTTTTAAACATTCATTTCTTTTCCTTCAAGTTTGTTCCTATTATCTCACTAGTTTTTTATTTTAGTTTATTTCAAATCTCATATTTTGCTCCTCCCATCTCTTACTCCATTTTGCCTTCTTCTTTCCTCTTCCTACTTAAAAAAAATTTTTTCCTCTTGCTATGACTTGTTTTTATTTTGCAGTCTCACTATTTCTCCCCCTTCCAGCCTCTTAAAACCACTTTTCTTGTTATAAGTCATCTCACATTCTTTTTCCCTTTCTTAAAATACCTTTATTTTCTTTCCACCTTATTAATCTTTGCACATTGGTTGTTGATATGGTGGTTATTGTTGCATTTCTTCAATTTTATTGCTAGATCTTCCCTATTTTTGTATTTTAAATCTGAAGTTTTTCTGTTCCCCTCCAACTCCATTTTGCTTTTCTCCTGATCTTTCTTTTTTTCATTTAAAATTTTACCTTTTTCATCAGTGAGCCTGGTTATCATTCCTCATACTTACTACTTCTTCTCAAAATCACTTTTCTTTCCTTTAGACATCTCGTAAGCTTTTTCTTTCTTTTTTCCTTCTTATATTCATTCCACCTGTATTAATCTTTGCTCATTTGTCATTGATATTGCTGTGGTGGATCATTTTCCCCAATTTGGTTCCTATATTTTTCACTATTTAAAAATTTTTTTTTTAGCCCTGGTTGGTGTGGCTCAGTGGATTCAGTGCTGGCTGGCAAACCAAAAGTTCACCAGTTCGATTCCCAGACAGGGCACATGTCTGGGCTGCGGGCCAGGTCCCCAGCTGGAGGCATGTGAGAGGCAACTAATAGATGAATCTCTCACACACTGATGTTTCTCTCTTTCTCCCTACCTTCCCCACTCTCTGAAAATAAATAAGTCTTAAAAAAATGAAATAATGTTTTGAACTTCATGTTACATATTTTTCCCTTTTCTTATTCCATTTTGCAATCCTCCCCCCCCCTTTTAATTTATGGTATAAATTCTATTTTCTTTCTTTACCTTGTTTCTATTCTTTACTCTTATTATTTCTCCTCCTTCTACCCTCTCAACATCATTTGTCTTTTGTTTAGTCATGTCATATTCATATTTCCTTTCTTATAATAAAACTCAAATGCATTCAGATACATGGAGACTGAATAACGTGTTATTAAATAATGAATGAGTTAACAAAGAGATCAATGAAGAAATCAAAAAGTATCTGGAAACAAATGAAAATGAACACACAACAACCCAAAACCTATGGGACACAGAGAAGGCAGTCCTGAGAGGGAAGTTCATAGCAACGCAGGCCTACCTAAAGATAGAATAACCTCAGATAAACAACCTAACCCTACATTTACAGGAACTACAGGAACAACAACAAACAAAGCCCAGAGTGAGTAGAAGGAAGGAAATAATCAAGATCAGAGCAGCATTAAATGACATAGAGACTAAAAAAAATTCAAATGATCAATGAATCTAGGAGCTGGTTCTTTGAAAAGACAAATAAAACTGACAAATCTTTAACCAGACTCATCAAGAAAAAAAGAGAGGGGACCCAAATAAATAAAATCAGAAATAAAAGAAGAGAAGCTACAACTGTCACCACAGAAATACAAAGGACTGTAAAAAAATTACTATGAACAACTATATACCAAGAAATTGGACAACCTGGGTGAAATGGACAAATTTCTAGAAACATACGATTTTCCAAAACTGAATCAAGAAGAAGCAGAAAAGTCTGAATAGACCAATATCAACTAGTGAAACTGAAGCAGTAATTAAAAACCTCCGGCACACAAAAGTTTCAGGGGCAAATTCTACCAAAGATTTAAAGAAGAACTAATGCCTATCCTTCTCAAATTATTCCAAAAAATTCAAGAAGAGGAAAGCCTCCCAAACTCTTTTTATGAAGCCGGTGTTATCCTAATCCCAAAACCAGGTAAAGGCACAACAAAGAAAGAAAACTACAGGCCAATATCTCTGATGAACACAGATTTTGAATCATCAAAATGTTGGCAATCTAGGTCCAGCAATACATTATAAAGATCATACACTATGATCAAGTGGAATTCATCCCAGGGATGGAGGGATGGTACAATATTCGCAAATCAATAAACATAATACACCACATAAACAAAATAAAAGGCAAAAATCACATGATCATATCAATAGATGCTGAAAAAGCATTTGATAAAGTCCAGCACCCATTAATGATAAAAATACTCAGAAAAGTGGGAACAGAGGGAGCATACCTCAACATAATAAAGGCCATATATGGGAAACATACAGCCACCATCATACTCAATGGGCAAAAACTGAAAACTTTAGCCTTAAGATAAGGAATAAGACAAGGGTGTCCACTTTCACCACTCTTATTCTTCATAGTACTGGAAGTTCTAGCCACAGTGATTGGACAAGAAAAAGAAATAAAAGACATCCAAATGGGAAAGGAAGGAGTAAAACTGTCATTATTTTCAGACAACATGATAGTGTACATAGAAAACCCTGCAGTCTCCACCAAAAATCTACTTCATGTAATAAGTGAATTTGGCAAAATAGTGGGATACAAAGTCAATATTTAGAAATCAAAGGCATTTCTATATACCAACAATGAAATATTAGAAACAGAAACTAGGGAGAAAATCCCATTTACTATAGTAACAAGAAAAATAAAGTACCTACGAATAAACTTAACCAAGGAGGTAAAAGATCTCTACTCAGAAAACTACAGAACACTGAAGAAAGAAATTAAGGAAGATACAAATAAATGGAAGCAGACACCAGGTTCATGGATTGGATGAATTAACATCATTAAAATGTCCACACTACCCAAAGTAACCTATAGATTCAATGCAATTCCTATTAAAATACCAATGGTATATTTTACAGATCTAGAACAAATATTTCAAAAATTTAAATGGAACCAAAAACGACCCCAAATAGCCTCAGTAATCTTGAGAAATATGAACAAAGTAGAAGGAATCACAATACCTGATATCAAACTGTACTACAAGACCACTGTAATCAGAACAGTACTGTACTGGCACAAGAACAGACGCACAGATCAATGGAACAGAACAGAGAGTCCAGAAATAAACCTACGTCTCTATGGTCAATTAATATTTGACAAAGGAGGCATAAACATACAATGGAGTAAAAACAGCCTCTTCAATAAATGGTGTTGGGAAAATTGGACTGGTACATGCAAAAAAATGAAACTAGACCACCAACTTACACCATACACCAGAATAAACTCAAAATGGATAAAAGACTTCAATATATGTTGTGACACCATAAGAGTCCTAGAGGAAAACATAGGCAGGAAAATTTCAGATATCCCATGTAGCAATATTTTTGCCGACATATCTCTTAGGGCAAAGGAGATAAAGGAAAAAATAAACAAATGGGACTACACCAAATTAAAAAGCTTCTACACAGCTAAGGAAACCATCATCAAAATGAAAAGGGAACCAACTGTATGGGAAAACATATTTGCCAATGATATCTTGGACAAGGGTTTGATCTCCAAAATACGTAAAGAACGGATACAACTCAACACCAGGAAGTCAAACAATCCAATTAAAAAAAGGGCAAAGGACCTGATAGGCACTTCTCCAAAAAGGATAAACAGATCATCTGTAGACATATGAAAGGATGCTCAACATCACTAGCCATCAGAGAGATGTAAATTAAAATCACAATGAGATATCACTTCATACCAGTCAGAATGGACATCGTTAATAAATCAACAAACAAGTGCTGGTGAGGCTGCGGAGAAAAGGGAACCCTAGCACACTGCTGGAAATGTAGACTGGTGCAGCCACTGTGGAAAACAGTATGGAATTTCCTCAAAAAACTAAAAATGGAACTGCCTTTTGACCCAGTGATTCTAGTGCTGAGAATATACCCTAAAAATCCCAAAAGACCATTTCAAAAGACCCTATGCACCCCTATGTTCATAGTAGTGCTATTTACAATAGCCAAGTGCTGGAAACAGCATTAAGTGCTCATTAGTAAATGAGTGGATCAAAAAACTGTGGTATATTTACACAATGGAATAGTATGCAGCAAAAAGAGGGAACTCCTACCCTTCACAAGAGCTTGGATGGAACTAGAGAGCATTATACTAAGTAAAATAAGCCAGCTGTTGAAGAACAAATACCATATTATCTCACCTATAAGTGGAACCTAATCAACAAAACAAGCGAACAAAACAGAACCAAAGACATGGAAATAAAGAACAAAGTGACAGTGACCAGAAGGGAAGGGGCAGAGGGGTAAATGTGGAAAGGGGAAGGGTCTACTCAAGGAGCATGCATGAATGACCCACGGACATGAGCAACAGGGTGAGAAATGACTGTGGGAGTGGTGGTGGGCTGGGTGGAGAAGGACAAAGGGGGGAATATTAGGACAACTCTATTAGAACAACAATAAAATATTTAATAAAAAATATAATAAAGGAGGTAAGTATAGAAAAAATTGGTGAATTTTTGTGCAGCCATTTTAATTCTGAAGATGTGAGAGGAAGCACAACATTTCACACATCTTATGCTTTATTATTTCAAGAAAGAGTAAAATGCAACTGAAACACAAAAAAAGATTTGTGCAGCATTTGGAGAAGGTGTTGTATCTGATCAAATGTGTCAAAAGTGGTTTGCAAAGTTTCTTGGTACTATTGACATTTTTGGCCATGTAATTCTTTGCTGTGGGGCTGTCTCATGCATTGGAAGATGTAGTGGCACCCCTGGCCTCTACCCACTAGAAGCTAATAGCGGGAGATAGCCGACATATGCAAAATATCCAAACCAATAAAGTTACTGTTAAAATTAAAAAATGTGTCTTCTATTTTACAGAAAAAACTAAACGGACTTCTTGGACAACCCAATCTTTAGTTAAAAGTTGGGTGCTTAAGGGCTACATAATACATTGTTAACTGCACAGTGTTTTTTAGTAAATAATCTGAAAAGGAAATGAAGAAGGTTGTTCCATAGCAAATGTCTGGTAAGCCAACTAACCCACCGGACATGTGTGAGAGCCACCTTGTAAGTGGGTTCTCCAGCTCCAAACAAGTCTTCAGGTGATAAGAGTCCTAGCCAATATCTGACTGCAACCTTACGAGACATGGAAATAGAAATGCCCAATTGAGCTGCTCTTAAATTCCTGACTCACAGTAATTGTGAGAGGTAATACATGATTTTTATTGCTTTAAGCTACTAAGTTTTGGAGTTATTTGATATGCAGCAATAAATAGCTAACATATCAATAACATTTATTGGAACTGCACAAAGTATCCTGCTTATGGGCTGAACCATATGATCATTTAAGGTAACTTCTTGCTTTACAACTTTAATGTTTTAACAGCTTGACATGGCGTTAACTGTGTATCTTTTTCTCTAAATTCTTATGAGATAAGAAGAATCAGCCCATCAAATATTTAGCAAACCTCTATTAATTTCAAAGTATTATTCTAGGTACTCTGCTGATTAAAAGGTACGATACTAATGAAAGCAATAACAATACTAGTAACAACAATGATAAGTATTACTAATATTTATTAAGCAGCTACTTTGTCTTAGACACTGTTCTAGACACTGTACATGTACTCTAATTTAATCTTAATATATACTGTATTGTCAAATGTTATCCAGGAGGGTCACACCAAATTACACATCCATCAGCAATATGGAAGAACAGATTTAGTGCATGCTTACTGGTACTTAAAAAGTTTTTTAAAAATATGATAGGTGAAAAATGGAATAGTTTAATTTGCATTCCTATGATTACTAGATCTTAATATGTTAAGCATATTAAATCTTTGTCTGACATGTTAAAAATATTTTTCCCCAGGTTGATATGGTGTTTTCTTGTCATTTTTATATAGTCAAGTCAATCTCTCCCTTTGTAATTTCTTCCACTTTTATAAATAAAAGGCTCTTCTCTATCCCTAGATAATTAAATTTTCACTTGTATTTTTTATTAGTTTGTTTATGGTTTTGGTTTTTTTACACACATAATTATTTTTTGTTGCAGAATACAGGGTAAAGGGTTTTTTTCATAATTATGTCTCCTTCACTATTGATTGAATAAAGTTTCCTTTCCCCACTGATTTATGATGCCATCTTTACTATCTAAGGAATTCTTATATTACTTGGGTATGTTTATGAGCTTGATAATCCTCTTTCATTGCCTGTTGGTTTTGGTGCTAGCATTTTTGTTTTTGTGTTTGTTTTTTTAATTACCGGCTTCTACTCATTCAACAAGAACCATCATATTCTTGCCCTAGCCGGGTGGCTCAGTTCATTGGAGCATCTTCCCATACGCCAAAAGGTTGTGGGTTCGATTCCCATCAGGGCACATACCTAGTGTGCGGTTTTGATCCCCGGTTGATCCCCAGTCGGGGTTCGTCTGGGAGCCAACGGATCGATGCTTCTCTCACATCGTGTTTCTGTCTCTCCCGCTCTCTCTAAAATCAATAAACATATCCTCGAGTTAGGATTGAAAATAATACTGATAATAAAAGAACCATCACATTCTTCTCCAGGAAGCTTCCATTTCCCCTCGCAAATGATTGCTGCCTCCTTTCTCACATGTATAATATATAAACTTCTGCCTTGTGTCAGAGTTAACAGGGTTGATCCTATCCAACTATATTCCTGAGAGCAGGGAATAGGTGTAACATATACTTGTATTCAATACAATTAAGCTATGGGATTTGCACTAAAAGGTAGTAATTGCAAAATAGCTCCAGTCTGACAAAAAGAAGAAAAAAGAAAAAAGTTCCCTCACCTGTTTAATAACCATCACTGTGCTATCCATTCTGAAAAGATAATAAAGGTGAGTGAACCCTATTGGGGAGTTCACCGCTTAGTAGGGGGAAAAGAGGCATGTAAATATATAGGTGATTAAATACAGTGTGACCAGGTACCATAAAAAAAGCATGTACAAAGAAGGAGAAAGGAAAAACTAATTCAAATAGTGGACATACCTATATGCTGAGTGTATGGTGTTTGTTAAATGTCAAAGGAATTTGTAATTAATCTGAATGATACAGTGCATCAATTCAGATCTTTTACCATAAGTTAGATTAATTTTTTCCTTAATTCAGAGGTATTTTTAAGGATGCCTAGGTAGTTTGTGGGTAGTATTGGCAAGCTGAAGCTATTTCTGTAGCATGAATTTAAGATGACTAGAACAGGATACCGGTGAGATTTAAGCCTGAGTTTGCGACTGGGTAAAAATCAGACATGTTGGTAAGATATAAACCTTTACCTATGTCAGGCTTTTAATCTATAAACGACTTACGTGAGTTGCCTTAAGAGCTGTGAGAACGGACTCTGTCACGTGTGAGTGAGCACTGCTCCAGCCAGGAGTCTCACACTCTCGCCCCGCCCCTCAGGCCCACCGATAGCCCAGGACAGATGTTTGGCCAGGAACTACTGACGTCATGTAAACGTGACGTCATCAATACAGACGCAGTCTCATGGGAGGGGCCTCTGAGCTCACCTAAGGACGCGGTCAGCTCCGCGGAGCAGCGACTTGGCCTCCTAGCGTCCCGCCCCTGAGGGTCGGAATACTCATAACTGCAGGAACCGAAGCGCTGGAGCTGCTCAGGAGCTGAGGAGCCACCACCTCCGTGCTTGGCTCTTACCCGCGTCCTCTCTGAGGCCCAGGCTTCGGTCCAGGCAGCGGCGCGCTCGCGAGCTCGCCCCTTGCGGCGGTCACGAGCACGCACGCTTGTGCGCACGTTCCCTGAGAACCCGGAAGTGCGAGGGAGAGCACAGCCACGTGGGTGGAGCTGGAGCGCAGCTCGCATGGGGGAGTCTATCCCGCTGGCCGCCCCGGTCCCGGTGGAACAGGCTGTGCTGGAGACATTCTTCTCTCACCTGGGTATCTTCTCTTACGACAAGGCCAAGGACAATGTGGAGAAGGAACGAGAGGCCAACAAGAGCGCGGGGGGCAGCTGGCTGTCGCTGCTGGCGGCCTTGGCCCACCTGGCCGCGGCCGAGAAGGTCTATCACAGCCTCACCTACCTGGGGCAGAAACTAGGTACCTCCGCCCCGCCCTCCCGTGACCCTTGTTGAGAAAGGAAAGGAGATATAGTCCCTGGTCTGCAGTGGCTTGGGTTCCCTGTTTCTGTCACTTCCAGTTTCAGGTTCAACTAGGCACTCCCAGTTCTGCTGTTCCCTTCCTTCCCTCGGCATCCTCAAACTCCGCCCACCGGCCTCCGCTGTGGATAGATTGGCGGATGGGATGGACGCCCTTTGCAGGGCAGTACCCCAAACCGATGGATGTATCAGTTTTGCCCACTGCATGGATTGGTGCCGTAAATGAGAAGTTAAGCAAACTTTGCCCGCTCTCTTCTAACCAGTGACACTACGGCCAGAGGAACAAAACTTGCCAATAAAACCTAGCTAGAGTTAATGAACACAATTGTGTGGCCTCTTAAGGTTAGGCCCCAGAGAGTTACAGATGTAGTCCTACCCCCTCTTCCTAGGCCGTTAATAAATATTTAATGAATGAAGAAGTAAATGAATACTGGACAGGAAAGGCAAGAAATATACCTAACACTACTAGCAAGGGGGGACTTACAGGGAACATAGTACACTCTTATAATCCCATGATAAGTCTTGTCCCTGAAAATAAGATGCAAAAGAAGATTCAATTGACTAGTAGAAACAATTAGTATAAGTAGATCAGGAGGAAGTAATTTATGTGAAAACCAAGGGCTGTGCATACAAGGTATTACTGCTTATAATTACCAATAATAAATATGAATCCCAGAGCTTTTACAGTTACTTAAGTACTTTGGCCTATTTTAAACCCTTAATTGTCAGAGGCACAGGTCCTGGTATGAATGAAGGACACAAGTATACACTATAGAATAGTGTAAAATTGAGTGCAGATTACATTTGGAATCTTCACCGCCTGTTTTCTTGTACTGCCTGAAGGTGACCATGTATGTATATATATCAGTAAGCCTGCAAGGGGCAAGGCTTTCTGAGATCCAAACTTCTGCCTTAGCCATTCGAATGATTTGTTATTTAGTATGTTTACTTATTGGCAAAAACTGATCAGATAGTTTTCACCTTGTGCATTTTTTCTTCCCCCTTTTACAGTGTCACTTCTCACAAATTTGCAATTGCTCTTGCAGAGTTATTATTTTCCTTTCTACAGATTGGCAAATGGTTACATGCAGTTGTGTGAGTAGGTAACAGAACCCAAACCAGGATACCTGCTTTTGAATTGTCAGATTGTGTTGTATCCATAATATATAAAAAATCTGTACATGTATTATGACTTACATATATAAATGGAGTATGCTGACTGTAAAACTGAAGTTGGGTAATTTTCTGGCAGTTTTGGTTGTTTTTACATTTGTTTATTTTTTAAATTATATTTTATTGATTATGCTATTACAATTGTCCTGATTTTTCCCCCTTTGCCCACCTCCACCTAGCACCCCCCACTACCTCAGGCAGTCCACCATTGTTCATGTCTGTGGGTCGTGCGTATATGATCTTTGGCTACTCCATTTCCTATATTGTACTTTACATCCCATGGCTATTCTGTAACTACCTATTTGTACTTCTTAATTCTCTCACCTCTTCACCTATTCTCCCCCACACCCCTCTCAGCTGGAAACCATCAAAATGTTCTCCATATTCATGATTCTGTCTCTGTTCTTCTTGTTTGCTTAGTGTGTTTTTTGGATTGAACTGTTGATAGATATGTATGTTTTTGCCATTTTGTTGTTCATAGTTTTGATCTTTTACTGAAGTTCCTTTAACATTTCATATAGTAATGGTGTGGTGATAATGAACTTAATTTTTTTTTGTCTGGGAAGCTCTTTATGTGCCCTTCGATTCTAAGTGATAGCTTTGCTGGGTAGAGCAATCTTGGATATAGGTCCCTGCTTTTCATGACTTTGAATATTTCTTTCCAGTCCCTTCTAGCCTGCAAAGTTTCTTCAGAGAACTCAGCTGACTGTCTTATGGAAACTATCCCTGTAGGTAATTAACGTCTTTTCTCTTGATGCTTTTAAGATTCTCTCTTTAACCTTTGCCATTATAATTATGATGTGTCTTGGAGGGGGCCTCTGCATCCATTTTGTTTGGGACTCTCTGTGTTTCATGGGCTTGCATTTCTATTTCCTTCACCAAATTAGGGAAGTTTTCTTTCACTGTTTTTTCAAATAGATTTCCAGTTTCTTGCTCTTTCTCTTCTGCACTGACACCGTTATGATACAAATGTTGGACCTCTTGAAGTTGTCCCAGAGGCTGCTTATACTATCCCCAGTTTTGGGGGATTCTTTTTTCTTCTTTTTGTTCTGATTGGTTGTTTTTTTGGTTCCTTATTTCCAAATCATTGATTTGATTCTCGGCTTTATTCACTCTGCTGTTGTTTCCCTGTAAATTATTCTTCATTTCAATTAGTGTCTCCTTCATTTCTGATTGGATCTTTTTTATGCTGTTGAGGTCCTCACTAAGTTCCTTGAGCATCCTTATAACCAGTGTTTTGAACTTTGCATCTGATAGATTGCTTATCTCCATTTCATTTAGCTCTTTTTCTGGAATTTTAATCTTTTATTTGGGCTATGTTTCTTTGTCTCCTCATTTTGGGAGCCTCCCTGTGCTTGTTTCTATGTATTAGGTAGAGCTGCTTTGACTCTGTGTCTTCGTAATGTGGCTTAATGTAGTAGCTGTTCTGTAGGGCCCTGTGGCACAGCCTCCCCTATCACCCAAGCTGAGTACTTGAGGTAGGCCCTTCGTGTGGACTGAGTATACCCTCCTTTTGCAGTTGAGCCTTGGTTGCTTTTGACAGATCAGTGGGAGGGATTACCCAGGCCAGTCAGCTGCAAGGACTGGCTGTGACCACAGACCACCAACCTCTGCCCTCTGTGGAGGGCCAGCTGTGCAGGCGCAGGGTGGTGGTGCTCTGTTGTGGTCTTTAGCTGTCCACTGGGTATGCTGGCCCTGGGATTTCCTGGGTGGTGCAGGCCAAGGTCAGCCCTCACCTGTGTTTTGCCCAGGACACTCTGCCTGCGCTACAAAGCAATCTGAGATGGCTGTTACTTGTGCTGGGCTTGGAGATTCCCAGGCAGAGCCAAGCTGTGAATCTAAGCTAGCTGCTGCTAGTGCTGGGCCTGGGGTTCACTGAGGCCAGCCATTGCTTGTTTGATAGGATTTAGGAAGTGGTGAAGCATGGGCCAAGACCAGCCACTCATATGGAAAAACAGCTTGGGTTGTCCTGTTGGGGCAGTGTCTCTGGGGATCTCCACAGTGGGTCAAGCAGTGTTAGCCAGGTTGATTGAGCCTCATATATTGCACCAGCTTGCTGGCTCTGTGTGGGGCTTGGGGAGAATTGTTTAGAAAAGGGACAGTGGCCTCTGCTTGCCTTGATTGCAAACACTTCAGTTTCTCCCTGTAAACCACTGGTGCCTTTCAAACTACTCCTCTGGTGCTGGAGCTCAGAGGAAGTGAGTCTGAGTAGGTGAGTCTGCTTGTGGGATCTTTAAGAGGAACTGCTTAGGACTCTAGAGCTTTCTTCCACCCACTCAGTCCCCACTGGTTTTTGCAGCCAGAAGTTGTGGGGACTTATCTTCCTGTCACTGGAACCCTGGGCTGGGGGCCTGGTGTGGGGATGGGATTCCTCACTCCTGAGATATCCCTCCTGAACTTTTATTCATCACATGTGGATGCGGGGCCAGCCTGTTCCATGTCTGCACCCCTCCAACCAGTCTGGATGGATATGATTTCTTTAATTCCATACTTCTCAGACTTCCATTCAACTTGATTTCTGACGGTTCTAAGTGATGGTTTTTCTATATTTTAGTTGTAATGTTGATGTGGTTGTGTGAAGAGTTGAGCCATGTCTGCCTATGCTGCCATCTTGTCTAGGAAGTCAGTTTTAGTTGTTTTAGATTCTCCTTTCTCATGAAGTATGGTAATTGACCTCAGGGCCATGATTCTTAATTTTTTTTTTTTAGCTTATCTGTGATAATTTAATTAAGCTATCGATTTAGCTCTCCAGAAAAATATACATGTGATATAATTTTGTATATGATCTGAGAGGATTCAGTTGGATTTCCTAGAGCCTATTTATGGACCTCTGTTAAAGAATTTTCTTGCTACTCCAGTAAGTTGTATGTGCCTGGTTTTAGGTAAACAAAACTGGCTGCCCTGTGTGTAAGAACATGTGTAAGACCATCATTGCCTCTGATGTGGGTTATGTGAATTGGGCCTTATTATGCAAAGTGATTGGTTCTGCATGGACCCCACCTTGCATGGATGAACCCTAGTGCTAATGTCTTGAAATTAACCTACAGAGCATTTTACACTGTGGAACATGCCCAGGCACTGTTCAAACTCCCAAGTGACCTGTCACTTCTGAGTACATATTGTGAAATACCATGTTTAACTCTAATGTCTCTTAACTTATTCACGTGTATAGTAAATATGTAGGTTCCAGATGTTAAATTTAACTTTATAAATACCCTACAGGTTTTTTTGGCACTGGAATGTTTGTGATATCAGTGTGCTTACAGTATGACTTCATGGTTATTGGATTGAATCTCCATTTTCCTAAAAATTTTTTTTGTGTTTCCATTTGAAACATTCCCATTTTCTTCAACTCTTTTGCTAATTACAATGTTTATATGGTTTTCTTTAAAGAGCAAAACAAAAAGTTTTATGTATTTTAAACATTTAAAATATGGTTCCAAAAAGTGAGTCTTTTTGACCTCACTCTTGTGACCAGTGTTTATTAGAGACCTTAGCAGTGAATCCTGATTATAGATGCCTTTTAGACAAAGGACAATCCCGACAGGGACTTTTCTGTTCTGGTCTCCGCTCACTTGTGAAAAATTTTGGGTGGAGCCCTTATCTTGGAACCTTTTCCTTCCTTGGAGAGGAGAATATCTCTGTTCGGGGAAGGATCAGTGACTCCGTGCTATGGAGGATTTTCGAAAGTCATGTATTTCTTCCCTTTGTTTCATTACTGAAAGGTTTCCTCAGTCTCTGGTTGCTGGAATTTAGTGTGGTAGAAAATGACTTACTTTGAGAACTGACATTTAAAAATTATCAAGAAGTTGTAGAATAAAATGCCCAATTAGATGTTTTACGTGCTTCTTTAATATAGTTATTCCTTGAAATTTCCATGTTGGAGGTAGAGTGTTGAAATTTGGAGAAATAATGAACACTAAGAAATAGAGCCTTCTGGAACTAATTCAAAGTATTTATGTTTTGTAAATTCAAAAAATTGACAAGAGAAAGAATTCTGGTGTCTCTGGAAGGCTAATGCCCAATGGATATTCCTAACCATGGTAGACAGTAAATAGGGTTGTACCCCAGAGAGCTTTGAGAAGAGAGACCTGTATAAAGAAATGGCATTCGTGGTCTTTCCCTTCCTTTTGGTGTTGCTTTACTTGATTTCATATACTGGTGAGTGATGCTTATTGATAAGCTTTTAAAGGTTCTTTAACCTTTGTGTTTATCTCATGTTTAACTCCTCCAGATACTGGTAACCTGCTGAAGGAAGGTATGCCTTTTTTACCCAGAGTTAATATTTTCACCAAGACCACCCACAGTTGAGACCACCTAGCTCTGTCAGATAGATAGCTATTCTTTTTACTGGACTTGAAACTCCCAATTTACCATAGAGTTTCAGAAGCTCAATTATGTAATATTGAGCGTATTCTTATATTAGTTATAAATGGAAGGGAAAGAGACTAGCATTGAATATATGCTTTGTTCCAGGTACATTACACACCAAATGTTACTTCATTTTGTCTTCTTAGCAGCTTTATTACTAATTTTGTGTTTAGAACAATTAAGATTCAGAGTGGCTTAAGTCATTTGTATATCACACAGCTTGTAAGTTTGGAAGCTGGAACTTAGAACCAAGTCTATCAGACTTTGAGAGTTTTAGGTTTTACATGGTACTCTTATTATCTTCCTAAACTAAGAAATTTTGCCCTAGACCGGGGCACAGATGTCTGTTTATTCTATACCATCAGTTTACAAAGTTTGCAAAGCTAGACTAAATGTGGGCATGGAAGGAAGGCAAAACCCCCTCAGGATATAGTCCTGTATGGGATGTTGGTGTCAAGGTTGGCACACCTGTGCCATACGGATTTTACTGCTATTAGGAGATACGATGTGAATGCTAGTCAGTCTGTTTAAGCAGCATATAGGAGAAAACAGTATTTAAGAATTAGTTATTTGTCTGTGGATTGAGTGGTAAGTAGGGTGACCAGTCTTCTAGATTGCCCAGTACTGATGGGGTTCCCAGGATGTGGGAGTACGCGAGGGTTTCCCAAGAAACAATACTTTTAGTACTAAAATCTGGAAAGTTGTAGATAAACTGGAACAAGGTGGTCACCATAGTAGTCAGGGATATAACAGTCATTTCTTTTCTCTCTCTCTCTCTCTTTTTTTTTTTTTAAGAAATAAAACACCATAGGCCAAAAAAAAAAAAAGTAATATCTACCCACACCCAAACCCTCAAGTAATAGCATTCTGGAACTTAACCTTTTCTTCCAATTCTGAATCCTTCTGTTTTTCATCTTGTAAAAGGAAAGTTAAAGTAGATTTAAGGTCATCGAAAACAAAAACCTTGGCCAAAGGCTTATCACTTGTTTATTTTTACATTTTTGCTGCCATGAAACTGTCCACAGTTCTATGTCCTCCAATCCAGTATTTACTGCCACTTATAAAGTAGAGGATGTAAACTAGGATATGTTAACTGTTCCAGTGAACAGAGTTTGTGAAGTGCCTTCTGTTTTAGCACTTTGTTTATCACATTGATTTTTGACATTTCACTTTTCCTAGATCTGGGTATATAATTTTTTTTTAACATTTTTAATTTTTCAGTTATAGTTGACATACAATATTAGTTTCAGGTATATACCCAGGGATTAGACATTACATGATTTACTAACTGGTCACCCTGATAAACCTCCTGCCCATCTGACACCATACATAGTTATTAGAATACTATTGATTAAATTTCCTATAATGTACTTTACATCCCCATGACTACTCTGTAACTCTGATACTGTAACCAGTTGATACTTCTAAATCCCTTCACCTTTTTCTCCATCCCCCCAACCTGCTTCTCATCTGGTAACTGTCAAACTCTGTATCTATGAGTCTGTTACTGTACTACTTGTTCGTTTATCATTTTTTTAAAAATTCAATTGTTGATAGATATGTATTTATTGCCATTTTATTGTTCATGTGCTTTATCTTTTTTCCTCTTAAAGACTTTTTAACATTTCATGTAATACTGGTTTGGTGGTGATTAACTCGTTTAGCTTTTTCTTGTCTGGAAAGCTCTTTATCTGTCCTTTGATTCCTTTTTTTAAAACATATTTTATTGATTATGCTATTACAGTTGTCCCATTTTTTCCACTTAGCCTTCCTCCGCCCAGTATCACCATTCCCTCCAGCACTCCACCCCTTAGTTCATGTCCATGGGTCATGCATGTAAGTTCTTTGCCTTCTCCGTTTCCTATACTCATCTTAACCTCCCCGTCTATTTTTTGCCTAGCAGTCCTTCTTATTCTCTGTACCTTTTCTCCCATTCTCCCCCTTCACCCTCCCCACTGGTAACCCTCCCTGGGATTTCCATTTCTATGATTCTGTTCCTGTTTTAGTTGTTCGCTTAGTCTCTTTTTGTTTTTAGGTTCAGTCGTTGATAGTTATGAGTTTGTTGTCATTTTACTGTTCATAGTTTTGATCTTTTTCTTTTTCTTAGATAAGTCCCTTTAACATTTCATATAATAAGGGCTTGGTGATGATGAACTCCGTTAACTGTACCTTGTCTGGGAAGCACTTTATCTGCCCTTCCATTCTAAAAGATAGTTTTGCTGGGTAGAGTAATCTTGGGTATAGGTCCTTGCTTTTCATCACTTTGAATACTTCTTGTCAGTCCCTTCTTGCCTGTAAGGTTTCTTTTGAGAAATCAGCTGACAGTCTTATGGGAACTTCTTTGTAGGTAACTCTCTGCTTTTGTCATGCTGCTTTTAATATTCTCTCTTTATCTATAACCTTTGGCATTTAATTATGATGTGTCTTGGTGTGTTCCTCTTTGGGTCCAACTTGTTTGGAATTCTCTGTTTTTCCTGGACTTGTATGTCTATTTTTTTTGCCAAATTGGGGAAGTTTTCTTTCATTCTTTTCTTCAAATAAGTTTTCAATTTCTTGCTCCTCCTCTTCTCTGTCTGGCATCCCTATGAATTGGATGTTAGTACGTTTGAAGCTGTCCCAAAGATTCCTAAACCTTCCTCTATTTTTTGAATTCTTGTTTCATCTTTCTGTTTTGGTTGAATGTTTATTTCTTCCTTTTGTTTCTAACTGTTGATTTGAATCTTGGCTTTTTTCTCTTCACTGTTGGTTTCATATATATATATGTATATATATATATATTTATTTTTAAAAAATTTTTTTAAATTTTATTTATTTATTTTTAGAGAGGGGGAAGGAAGGGGGAAGGAAGGGAGAAGGAGAGAAACATCAATATGTGGTTGCCTCTCATGCACCCCCTACTGGGGACCTGGCCCACAACCCAGGCATGTGCCATAACTGGGAATCAAACTGGTGACCCTTTGGTTTGCAGGCTGGCACTCAATCCACTGAGCCACACCAACTAGGGCTGTATAGCGTTCTTTATTTGACTTTGTATAGCCTTCACTTCTTCTTTAATTTTTTGGCCATAATCATTTCTCTGAGCATCCTGATCACCAGTGTTTTGAACTCTGCATCTGAACAATTGGCTATTTCCATGTTGCTTCGTTTTTCTGGAGTTTTGATCTGTTCTTTCATTTGGGCCATACATATTTCTTTGTTTCTTCAATATGGCAGCCTCCTTGTGTTTCTGTGTATTAGGTAGAACTGCTTTGGTTCCCCATTTGACACACCCAGTATGTTGTAAGGGATGGAGCTTTAAGTATTCACCAGGGTTGACAACCCACTTTGCTGCTTTGTTTTGCCGTATGTGGGGGAGGAGTCAGAGAGGGAAGAATGCCACTTTCTCAGCTGTCACCCTTTTTCCAGTCATTTTCCTTACTTCCCATAAGTGACTGGCGCCCTTCTAGTTGCTGCCCTGGTGCTGATTCCCAGAGCGGGTGGTTTTGCATACGTTCTAGGACTCTGAGGGCCCTTTAAACAGCTTCTCCTGAGAGATGGGCATTTTCTTCTTCTGCTCCAGCCTCCTCTGATTTTTGCAGCTAGAGTTTATGAGGCTTTGATATCCCGGTGCTGGAACTCTGGGCTGCACTGTCTGGCTTGGAGCTGGGATCACTGGCTCTCCAGTTGTCCCTCCCGGCTTTATCAGCAGCCTGTGAATGTGGGACCTCTGTTCTGCCAGTTGCTGCTGCCTCACCACACCACAGTACATCACTTCTGCCCTGGCTCTCTATTTCTGCTCCTCCTACCTGTCTGGATGAATGTTTCTTCTTTAACTCCTTGGTTGTTGGACTTCCATACAGTTTGATTTTCTGGCAATTCTGGTGGTTTTTATTTATAGGTTATTGTTATCCTTATGATTGTGCGAGGAGGTGAAGCATGTCTACCTATGCCTCCATCGTGGCTGTGTCCTTTGATTCTAAATGATAGCTCTGATGTATAGAGTAACCTTGGTTGTAGGTTCTTGCTGTCCATCCCTTTGAATATTTCATACCAATCCCTTCTGGCCTACAAAGTTCTGTTGACGAGTCAGCTGACAGTCTTATGGGAGCTCCTTTGGAGGTAACCAACTGCTTTTCTCTTGCTGCTTTTAAGAGTCTCTCTGTCTTTAACCTTTGCATTTTTAACTATGATGCATCTTCGTGTTGGCTTCTTTGGATTGATCTTGTTTGGGCCTCTCTGCACTTCCTGGATTTCTACGTCTATTTCCTTCATCACATTAGAGAAGTTTTCCATCTTTTTTTTTCTGTTCCATGTAGGTTTTCAATTCCTTGCTCTTTCTCCTCTCCTTCTGGCACCCCGTGATGCTAATGTTGGTACGCATGAAGTTGTCTCAGAGGTTCCTTACCCTATCCTCATTTTTCTTTGGATTCTTTTTTCTTTTTGCTATACTGATTGGGTGTTCTTTGCTTCCTTATATTCCAAATTGCTAATTTGATTCTTGGCTTCATCTAATCTACTGTTGATACCTATAAATTATTCTTCATTTCAGTGAGGCTTCATTTCTGACTGGTTCTTTTTTATGGTTTCCATGTCCTTTTTTATGCTGTTGGTCTTCTCACAAAATTCATTAGCATCCTTGTAACCAGTGTTTTGTACTCCGTATCTAGTAGCTTGCTTGTCTCCATTTTGTTTAGCTCCTTTTCCAGAGTTTTGTTCTGTTCTTTCATTTGGGCCATGTTTCTTTGTCTCCTCATTTTCGCAGCCTCTGTGTGTTTTTGTGTATTAGGTAGAGCTGCTACATCTCCTGGGCTTGGTAGAATGGCCTAATGTATTAGATGTCCTGTAGGGTCCAGTGGCACAAACTTCCCATTCAACTGAGCTGGGTACTACAGGTATGCCCCCATGTGGATTTACCTGCAAGGACTTACCATGACCACTGACCATCATGGAGGATCAGCTGTGTAGGAGCCCACCCCACAGAGCAGGACTTGTTTCAGTCGGGCTCTGGTGTCCTCTCAGTCTGCCCCTTGAATGTGTTGCTTGTAGAAGTGGTTGGGGGACCTCCACAGCCAAGATATTCCTCTCAATTTTAAACGACCACACATGGCTGTGAGATTAACCCATTCCATGTCTCTGCCCCCCACCAGTCTCAATGTGGTTTCCTTAAATCCTTAGTTGTATGACTTCCATTCGGCTAGATTTCAGGTGGTCCTGAAAGATTGTTGTTCTATAGTTTAGTTGTAATTTTGATGTGGCTGTGGGAGGATATGAGTACTGCATTGACCTATGGTTTTATTTTTTGCTGATTTCCTTTGAAAACCCTGAGTTACAGCATCAGTATTTATAATTACTTGTTGCTCTTAATGACTCACAATGTGCTGCTTATTAAGTTAAAACCTATATTGTCAGCTTTGTCAAGAGTACTAAGATTTCCTTTTTTCTCCTGAGATCCCAGTAGTCTGTGTTCTTGTATAAGGAAGATATATGTATGTATTTCATTGTGGTTTGAAATGTAAAATTAAAAGATAAGATTCAAAGGAAAATGTAGCTCTAAAGCAGAAATAAAATTTTCTGATATGCCAGGAATAAAAACAGTGTTTTGTAATCTAGGTATTCTCATTTGTTTTAAATATATTTATGTTGAAAGAAGACTTTTTATATCTAGGTTAATTATTCTCTAAAATGAATCTGAATCCTTATTAAAGTGGGGTGGGGGAGAATTGGTGCATGGATAAGGAAATCAAACGCAGGTCCATTGCTACACTAATAAGTTGTTTCAGACATTGCTTAACTTACTCTTCAGTGAAATTGTCAGCCATAAAATATTGAAATCCTAATCATAGAAGTCAGAATATGATAGGTGAAAACTCACTGAGCTCAGCAGGTTCAGATCCTTTCCTTTCGGATGCTGGGAGGCGGTTTGTGCTTCTGGTTTCTCTTCCTTACCTGTCATGTGCTTATGTCCTTTGCTTCCCAGGGGGCCAGTCTTTCTTCAGCAGGAAGGACTCCATTCGCACCATCTATACTTCCCTGCATAATGAGCTGAAGAAGGTGGTAACTGGCCGTGGTGCCCTGGGTGGGACCGCTCCTCACGTGGAAGAACTCCTTTCCCACCTGTCAGAACAGCTCTGCTTCTTCGTTCAGGCTCGGATGGAGATTGCAGACTTCTACGAGAAGATGTACACCCTCAGCACACAGAAGTTCATCAATGCTGAAGAGCTCGTCGGCCTTTTGGACACCATCCTCAAGAAATACAGCTCTAGGTCAGTGTAGGTGAGGAGGGAGGGAGGGAGGAAGGGATAGGATGTGGCAGCCTCTCAATCCCCATAAGTTTTCCCCATATTCATGAAAATTTGTGATAAAAAAACAAAGGAGAATAGCTGTGTTAGATTTTGTACATATTAATTAATCAAGGGGTATACAGTAGGCGCCTTCATTTGGCTTAGTTAACACCATCCAAGATAGATACTTATCTAAGTAATAGCGAAAGACCAATAATGAAATAAGCCTTAAAAGATGTATAACTGATTTTGGTGGTTATGAAAGAGTTTATACAACAATAAGAGAATTGTATATAAAATAATGTGACTTTTTAACAAGCCACTATTTGATTAAATGCCCCTTCATAGTAACCACTTTGTTGAGTAATCACTTATTCCTCTTAGGTACCAGTTACTTACACGTGTTAAAACTCTGCATAATCACTTTCAGCACCTATGGCCTCATTTTGGCTATGTTTTAAATTTCATCATAGTGAAGGTAGGTATGTGTGCTTCTGAGCAGGGCATATTTAAGGTTTTTTTTTTAATAGTCAAAAAGTTATTTGTAGCCAATTTAATTTTTTTTAAAAAGATACTGATCAACTAAAAAACTTGTATTTGAAGGAAATTGCTCCTTACAAAGAAATGAGACTAATTATAAGATGTTGCTCACTGCCTGACCCAAAAAGCCATACCAGAGGCATTTGAGAAGTGTTGTGAATGTCACTGACGTGAATAACCCAGTTTTATTTTTGGGTCCATGGAGCCTGGCCTACTGTCTTACACATAAAAGGTGCTGAGTATTTTTATGATGGACTAAGTGGAAAGTGATTACTTTGAAGGATACCACTCTTTTGGATATATGAGTTCATATATGTTTCCTTAAAAGAGAAAGGTAGGTATGTTAATTTATATTCCCAAATGAAGGATAATACTCATTTGATCAATGGACTAGATGGGGAAAGGAGGCAAAGTGGTGGGGGGGAGCTTAACAAGCTTAAGCAAGTTGAGCTTAAAAGAGACTTCATGGTGGAGGGAGAATCAGAGATCATTTTTAAGGGCAGGTAGAGTTTGGAAAGCAAAGGGAGGGAAAGAGGGAGCAGATGCTTTAAGACAGGAAGGTGATTTCAGAATAATGAAAGACCTCAGAGGTTTGGTACCTGCTGGGCTGTCTTCCTGAAACACTCTTGTGCTAGCTCTCTGCTAATCATTTAAGCATCAGCTGAAGTGTCAGAGAAGCCTTCTATCCTTATCCTACCCTTAATCACTATTTTGTCCCCCTGATTTATTTTCTTCACATGCCTTATTACCATCTGAAATTACTGTTATTTGCTGAGGGTATTTTTTCTTTTCTTACAACTAGAATGTGAACTCCATGGCACATAGTGGGTGCTCAATAGCTGTTTATTGAATAAAAATTGAATAATTGGTAAATAGCTGGGAACCATGAAAAACACCTGAGCGTTGTATTCTTATCTTTATCTCAGATTGGTTACTATGGCACTGGTGTTGGGTATGGGATGGGATGGTGAAGGGAGTGGTTATGGGAGGGAAGGTTAGTTTAGCAGGTTAGTGTGGAAATCTGATCAGTATAGTAGGGCCTCATGGTTGCAAGATAGAGGAAAAAGAGATGAGGACAAGAAAGTCTACAAGTCTTGGTAACAGGATGTTGAGATTAATGAGAAGTTTCTATAAAAGGTGATTCAGAGGTTTTACACCTCCATTGATACTATCATTTACAGAATTGAGAAGTCAAGAGAGGCTGGCTTAGAAGGAAGGCAGCAGGTAAAATTTGGAGCAAGTTGAGCTTAAGTTTCTAGCACATTTTTAAACGGAGATTCATAAGGCGGTTGGAAATGGATATTTAGAGTTCAGATGAAAAGGTAGAAACAGAGAAAACAATTGGAGGTCATCTGTATAGAGAAGTAAACTTATCTTGTTTTTTTGTTTCAAAACTAACATATCAATGTTTCTGTAATACAGCAACAATTGAATTTTAAGCTTGCAGGAACAAGGGGGAAGTATTTTTATATAGCTACTTGGAAGGAAACTAGCATGTTGAGCAACTACTATATTCCAGGCACTGTGTAAGACCCTCTTATATGATATCTGCTTTGAAGTATAGGTGGAGATCGTTCTCCTTTTATGGAGTCTCAGAGAAGTTAAGCATGCCCAGGGTCATGCAACTTATCTTTGAACCTACTTGTCTGTGACCCCAGAGCTCATATTCTATATACATTATTGCTGTATTAAATAGTGAGATGCTTTTTATCCTGTCCAGATAAATAATTTATCTCTCTTGATCATTTTGCAAGTCAATAAATGGGATTGATTTTTATTTATTGAATTAGTAATAAGACAAAGTAAGATTATGAAGTAATAGCCTTCAGTCACAGTGAGATGGAAAACATTGTAAGCACTTACTACCTTCTCCTGTAAGGAATAAGAGTTGTGTGCTGCATACAAGCATGAAATGTATATATTCTCTCTGACTACAAGATGGTTTGGTTAATATATTATTATATTCTTATTCTTCTTTTATAAAGTTTTTTCCTAAATTTTTTATTTTGAAATTTTTTTTATCCTCACCTAAGGACATACTTATTGATTTTAGAGAGGGGGGAAGGGAGGGGGAGAGACAGGGAGAGAAAGGTTGATCAGCTGCCTCTTGCACATGGCCTGACTGAGGAACAACCAGCAACTGAGCCATGTGCCCTGACCAGGAATCGAACCCATGACATTTTGGTTTATGGAACGATGCTCCAACCCACTGAATCACACCAGCCAGGGCTATTTCGAAATGTTGAATCCCATAGAAAAGTTGTAAGAATGGTATAATGTATATAGCGTTATGATATGACCAATAATTCCACTGCTGTGTATATGCCCAAAGGAAAATAGAAAATGAAAACGTATGTCTACACATGCAAACTTTTACGTGAATGTTCATAGAAGCATTATTGGTGATAGTGAAAATCCATCGACTGATGGATGAATGGATAAATAAATGTGATATATTCATACAGTGTGGTATTATTCAGCAAATAAAAGGAATGAAGTAATGAAACATACTACAACATGGATGAGCCTTGTAAAATTATGCTTCACAAAAGAAGCTAGTTACGAAAGATCACATTTTGTATTGTTCCATTTATACGAAATATTCAGAATTGGCAGTGTCATAGACCCAGAAAGCAGCTTACAAATTCATAGACACAGAAAACAGTTGCCAGGGGTTAGAGGGCAGGCAGGAACAATGGGGAGTGACTGTTAATGCGTTACGTGGTTACTTTTTGGGAGTCATGAGACTATTCTAAAATCAGAAAGTGGTGGTGGTTACACAACTCTGAATATATTAAAACCATTGGATTTTATACTTTAGAGTGTATGTTACATATACTTTAGAGTGTATGTTACATATTTGAATCAAATTCCAGTAAAACTGCCACTGAAAAGAATTGTACAATGAACACATATTCTTCACCTAGATTCACTATTATTAAAATTTTGCCACACTTGCTTGATCTCTCTTTGTATATAATTTTATTTTCCTAAGTTTTTTGGAAGTCAAATGGAAACATAATGACACTTCCCTTCTAAATACTCAGGTTGAACCTTCTAAGAACCACACGGAACTATAATATAGTTTCCAGACAGAAAATTTAATTGATTTCTACCATCATCTAAGATATAGTCCATATTCAGATTTCTTCAGTTGTCCCCAAAATGTCCTCTGTAGTTGTTATTTTTATTGTGCTGTATTTTTTATCTTATGGTATATGAAGTCTGTCCAGAAGATATCCAGCCATATACTATGAAAAAGACATTTATTGAAGAAGATACAAGATACAAGAAACATCGTATATAGGACAATGACACCTCATTCCAAGTAGGCATCTTGGGTCCTCACACAGTTATCCCAATAGCCATCAGCTGCCCCATCGTATTTTCCCGAATCTCATGGACAGTCTGAAATCTCTTCTCTTTCAAAGGTGATTTTAGTTTTGGGAAGAGCCAGAAGTCACAGGGTGCCAAATCTGGGCTGTAGGGCAGCTGAGTTACCTGAGTGATTTGACGTTTTGCCAAAAACCTCTGCACAAGACATGATGCATGAGCAGGCACATTGTTGTGATGAAGTTGCCAGTCGCCAGTTGCCCATAGCTGTGGACATGTGAACCATTTGAATAGTTTCTGCAGGGGAATCTTTATGCTTAAGGCAAAATTTGATGCAAATTTGTTGCTCCACTCAATCATTTTGAATGTGATGGCCACACAGTACACATACTCACTCAGTGGTGTCTGCCACCCCCACTGACAAGTACAGTGAAGTCATCATTGCCTGAGGCATGTGCACTTAGTCCACTGTACTTGGCTGCCAGGTTACACCAATGTTGTACAAACCACTCTTGTTATATTAATAATGGCTGGACTTTTTCTGGACAGACCTTGTATTGTAAATTTCCTTTTTATTTATTTTTAATAGGTGATACATTAACGTGACTCAAAATTTACAAAGTACAAAAATAATACATAGTGAAAAGTCTGCCTGCTGCCCTGTCGTTTAGCTACTTAATTCTCTTCCTGTGGAGCAATGAACGTTAGCAAGTTCTTCCCGTCATGCCCAAGAGATACATATACATATATACATTTACTTTTTAAAACATATATTACATGTGTACAAATGTTCTGCTCATAAATGTATTTCTTTCTGAAATCTGATTAGTAAATATATTTTTAATGAAGTAATTGTTTGAAAACCAAAAACTAAAGTACAGTTGGAGACATGATTCTCAAGGGGAGGAGATTTCATGTGGTGACTGCTAAATGCTAATGTGAAAGTGATTTTCTCAACCATCTTGGAAGAAGCTTAAGAAAATACTCATACTTGAGCCCTTCCTCATTTTCCCTGGAGAGTAAAATTTGATGATTCTGGATTGGGTGCTCAGAAATTTGTATATTTTAAAGTTCCCTGTGGCTCTGGCTGGTGTGGCTCAGTGGACTGACCGCTGGACTGCGAAGCAAAGGGTCACCTGTTTGATTCCCAATCAGGACACATGCCTGAGTTGTGGGCCAGGTCCCCAGTAAGGGGCACTTGAGAGGCAACCACACATTAATGTTTCTCTCTCTTTCTCCTTCCCTTCCCCTCTCTAAAAATAAATAAATAAAATCTTTTTTAAAAAAACCACAAGTTTCCTGTGAAGACTTCTGGCCAAGATGGAGGTTTGCTTCATCACACAACCAAAAGAAGGACAATGACAAATTTAAAATAAAAAACCAACCAGAACTGTCAGATAATCTAATCTGTATGGAAGTCCGACAACCAAAGAGTTAAAGAAGAAACATTCATCCAAACTGGTAGGAGGGGTAGAGACAGGTAGCTGGAGTGGAGAGGACTCATGGCAAGGTGACAGACCAGGTGGGTGAGGCAGCGGCTGCAGACCGGGCAGTCCCACATTTGCGTGTGCATAAGTCAGGAGGAACAATTGGGGAGTGAGACAGACTATGCAACTCAGGGTTCTAGCATGGGAAACTAAAACCTTAAAACCTTTGGCTGTAAATACCTCTAGGGGTTCTGGTGGCGGGAGAAACTCCCAGCCTCACAGGAGATTTTGTTGGAGAGACCCACAGGGTCCTAGAACGTACACAAACCCCACATCTGGGAATCAGCACCAGAAAGGCCCAATTTGCTTGTGGGTAGCAGGGGAAGTGACTGAAAGCTGGCCAAGAGCTAAGCAAGCAGCGTTGTTCCCTCTCGGACCCCTCCCCCAAATACAACGCCATAATTCAGTGCAGTGGGTTGCCCCGCCCTGGCTAATACCTAAGACTCCGCCCCTTATAGTGTAACAGGTGTTCCACGAAAAAGAAATATGGCCCAAATGAAAGAACAGATCAAAACTCTAGAAAAAGAACTAAGTGACCAAGAGATAGACACCTTATCAGGTGCAGAGTTCAAAACATTGGTAATCATGATGTTCAGAGAAATGTTTGAGTATGGCTGCAAAATAAAGGAAGAAGTGAAGGCTTTACAAAGTGAAATAAAGAGAACATACAGAGAACCAACAGTGAAGGGAAGGAAACTGGGACTCAAATCAATTATGTGGAACAGAAGGAAGGAATAAACATTCAACCAGAACAGAATGAAGAAATAAGAATTCAGAAAAATGAGGAGAGGCTTAGGAACCTCCGGGACAACTTTAAACGTTCCAACATCCGAATCATAGGGGTGCCAGAAGGAGAGAAAGAGCAAGAAATTGAAAACTTACTTGAAAAAATAATGAAGGAAAACGTCCTCAGTCTGGTGAAGGAAACAGAGTTTCAGGAAGCTCAGAGAGTCCCAAAGAAATTGGACCCAAGGAGGAACACACCAAGGCACATCATCACTACATTACCCAAGATTAAAGATAAGGAGAGAATCTTAAAAGCAGCAAGAGAAAAGGAGCCAGTTAATTACAAAGCAGTTCCCATAAGTCTATCAGCTGATTTCTCAGAAGAAACCTTAAAGGCAAGAAGGGGCTGGAAAGAAGTATTCGAAGTCATGAAAGGCAAGGACCTCCATCCAAGATTACACTGTCTGGCAAAGCTATCATTCAGAATGGAAGGGCAGATAAAGTGCTTCCCAGAGAAGGTAAAATTAAAGGGGTTCGTCATAAAGTCCTTATTTATGAAATGTTAAAGGGACTTATCTAAGAAAAAAGATCAAAACTATGAACAGCAAAATGACAACAAACTCATAACTATCAACAACTGAACCTAAAAAACAAAAACAAACTAAGCAAACAACTAGTACAGGGACAGGATCACAGAAATGGAAATCACATGGAGGGTTAGCAGTGGGCAGGGGAGGAGGTAGAATGAGGGCACAGGGAATAAGAAGCATAATTGGTAGGGTACAGAATAGACCAGGGGAGGTTAGAATTGTATAGGAAATGGAGAAACCAAAGAACTTATATGTACAACCCATGGACATGAACTAAGGTGGGAGAAGGCTGGTGGGAGAAGGGGTACAGGGCAGAGGGGAATGAAGGGGAGACAAAAATGGGACAACTGTAATAGCATAATCAGTAAAGTATACTTAAAAAAAATAAAAGTTCCCTGTGATACTGATATATAGTCTGTGTGAAAAAAATTGTGAAAATAGGAGAAAGATGCCAATGCTAGGATACACTGAGTACTGAACCTTACAGCTATGTGTGCATGTGTATATGTGTACTTGTGTGTGTCTTCTAGGAATGATTACTACAATGTAACTTTTTCATTTTATTTTATTAGATTTGTGATTTGTCTGTTATTGTGGAATCTTCTTTGGAACATCCCACTTCCCAGAGGCTTGAGTATATCTCTCATTTCCTGCAAATGCCTGGATTGTGCATTCTTGAAGCTCTGGGCAGTACTGGGCTGTGCCTGTCAGCCTTTTGATTGGATGCTGATGGAGTCTGATGGAGCTGGGTTACAGTACCACATCAGTCAGTGGGTGCTTTCATTTGCAGTCTCCGTTTTCCACACCTACTGCCTTTCTCTAATCATTAGGGAATTGCTGATCACAGATTCATCCTAGCCTGAAAATTAGAGGCTGAATTCAGATAGCCTCTATCTGAATTAGAGGCTGTGGGTTAATTTGAATAACATAAATTCCTTAGTTAAGAAATTTGGAAAAGTTGAAATTCTGTATAATATGTTAATTTTCTTTATTCGAGATTCTAATTTTATTCTGATTTTGGGAAGTGGGATTATTTTAGGTGTAAATGAACATGATTCAACCTTTGTCAGGATAACATCCTTTTTTCTGTAAATTTTTAGATTTGGCATCTATGGTACACCAACCACATTTCTTTCTTTGTCCCAGTGTTCTAGAGAAATAATTCATAGTTTGGAATTCTGTTGTATTGAATGAGTTCATCCCTTTTCCAAAGGACCCATTTTATCTTTCAGGAAAAGCTTATTTGCCCCAATATATCTGACCCATGTCACAGTACTTATAAAAAATTGTGCGAGTCATCTTTTAAACCATTGAATGCTTTCATATTAAAAAATTAATGAGTATGATATATAGCATGGAGTCTAACGTCTGGCTCTGATTTGAGATGCAGATCTTGTGTGAGTTATTGAGATGTCCAATTTGTGTTCAGAGATGAATGGAAAGCATGTGTAGTTCTTTCGTCTGGAAGCCAGTTGTGTTCAGGATAGAATGGTGTTAAAGGTTTCCTCTTACGGTAAACTTACTATATCATTATACAAATACAAATTCTAATTTAAGAATCACAGTCATTTATGATGCTGCATTTCAAATTGAATAGTTAACATTACTCATATAAGAGGTTTTGTGTGCCTTCTAGAAGAAAAAAACACAAATTTAGCTCATTTAGGACCAGAGGCTCTACTATTCTTTGAATACTCTTGAGGTGGGGTAGAACTGTTTTCTTTTTTCTTCCAAGGAAGCGTCAGCGAGCTGTTTTTTTGCATTGATAGAATTTGTTTTGACTTTATTTATACTGTTTTATACAGTAAGCATAAAAGAAAATTCTGGCTAACTTTTTTGTTTTGTGGTTAAAACAAAACTGGAAGATAGATTTAATGCAAATTAATATTTACTGTCCTAAATCAAGAATATAATTTTAACAAATAATGCTTTAAAGAAGTCAGCAATTATTTATGCATTCTAGACAGCTTTTTAAAATCCCTCTGCTATGGGAAAAATACACCATTCTGTGATTTTTATTCTTTTTAATTTTTTAAAGATTTTATTTATTTATTTTTTAGAGAGATCGGGAAGAGTAGGAGAAAGAGAGGGAGAGAAACATCGATGTGTGAGATACATCGATCAGTTGTCTCTCGTATGCACCCACCTGAGGACCTGACCTGCAACCCAGGCATGTGCCCTACCTGGGATTCGAACCAGCAACCTTTTGGTTCACGGGTTGGCACTCAACCCACTGAGCCACACCAGCTGGGGCTGGTTTTTATTCTTTAATTGTAATTTTATAGCTAGAATTTAAAGAACATTATTTTTTGGTTACATAAAACTTCTGTTTGCATTCTTTTACCAGAATGCTTCAAATGACAATTCTCACCAAACGTAGAACTATGATTTGTTTAGTCTTTATGCTTTTTTTCTTCAGAAAAAGATTTGTGATGATTAGACTGTTAATGAAACAGTTGTGTGTAGAGTTCAACAGTTAATTATCGCTTACTGAAAATTTCATAAGCAAAACCAATAACAGTGCAGTTTCTGTGAGATGCATTCTAGTGTCAGCACCTCACACGCCTAAATCTTAACAGTGCAGACTTAAAGCCTTTTGTGATCTTGTCCCAGCCTACCTTTCCAAATGCAGCTAAGGCTCATCAGATGCCTCAAATTGCAGCCAAACTCTTAGTAAAAGGGAAGAAGCCTCAGACAAATCTTTGAGGATTTTAAACAGAAGCCACAAAACAGTCCATAACCTTAGGTGTTCCTTATTTCCTGCCTTGGTTCATATTATTTATTTTTCTTAGAATGACCTCAAATTTGTAGAGGAGGAAAAATATCCTTTTTCTCTTCCCTTCTAAGTTCTCAACTGGCAATATTTGACAAAAGACAGATTAACAGGAGAAAAGCATATGAAGGTACTTAATATAAAATTTTTGAGACAGCAAAGCCTTCATAAGAAATGAAGACTTAAAAAAGCTGTTACCTGTGTTTTTATGCTCACTGATGAAGATTGGAGAGTTATGGAAAAATGTACTAGGATGAAAAAGGGAATGAACTAAGCATAGTAAACTGAGGGAAACATCAAGGTCTGTTCATTCAGATTTCTCTCTGTGTCGCTTAGTCTTTGGAGATAAGGATGCCCTTTACTCAGGATTTGGGATGGCGCCTTTCACTTGGGGGTTTTATGACGCAGTTCAGGGGAGGGTCAGAAAGTCCCTCCTGCACATGTAGTTTCCTAAATTCCTTCAGCTTAAAATATTCAGTATCAGCAGTATTAAAGATTTTGCTTCCCTTGCTTCAGTCATCAGTTTAAATGGAGGCTGCAGCCAAGAAACCAAAGGACAGCTGAGACTAGGCGGGGCAGCAGCGGGAGAGTTAGGAAAAGCGCACATCAAGAACAAAGATGTGTCATTAGAGACCGAGGCTAAGGTCATCCACACCCCCATGTTCCCAGTTACTGTGTATGGATATGAAAGTTGGACGATAAAGAAGGCTGAAAGGAAAAAAGTTGATTCATTTAAAATGGGGCTGAAGGAGAGCTTCACGGATACCCTGGGCCACCCTTGGACCGCCAGAAAGACTAACAAGTAGGTCAAGCCTGGAACATTGCTGGAGGCAAAAATGACAAAACTGAAGGTGTCCTATTTTGGGCACATCATGAGAAGGCAGAGGTCTTTGGAAAAGATAATAAACCTGAGAAAAATAAAAGGCAGCAGGAAGAGAGGAAGACCAGTTGTGAAATGGACCGACTCCATAAGAGAAGCCATAGGCATAAGGCTATAGGAGCTGAACAGAGCGGTTGAGTATAGGACATGGTGGATGTCACCCATTATAGGGTCAGTGGGAATCAGAGCTGACTCAATGACATGTACCTGTTTTGGAGCAGCATGTTCTAAATCCTGTCACATTGTCCTGTCACGTATCATTTAGTTTTGGCCACAATCATTCTGATAACCACCATCCCAAAATTCACATTTACCGGCTTGCAGGTCTGTTTTGAGAGTTGCTTATCTGAGCTGATCTTAGCTGGGTAGCTTAACACTGTTGGTCTCACTAGGCCTGGCTTATTGCCATGAGTTTTGGGCTTAGCCTGCCCCACAAGTGTTCACTGTGAGCCCGAGGCTAGAGGAGAAGCAGCTATTCAGTGGCCATGGCCAAAGTGCAAAAGAGCAAGCCCAGCCCAGCTCATATTAAGCTTTGCTTGCATCAGATCTCTTAACATCCCTTTGGCCAAAGCAAATCACATGACCCAGTCCATCCGCAGTCCAGGGTGGGAAAATATACTACTACTCAGGTGGGAGCAGCTCTGGAGACATGTGGCAAAAAGTGTCAAATCAGGGGTGGTTATGAGTTGGTACCAGAAATGTAAGCCTTCATCTTCATGTAGCTAAATCTACCCGCCCCTTCCCTTTTTAAAAATTGATCCTATCTGCTCTTTAAGCTTTGTGGCTCAGTTCAAATACTCTCTCCTTTATGTCCTGCACAATAGAAATTGCTCCTTCTTCTAAACTGTTACTTGATTTTACCTGTCATTAGGGATGTGTTACTTTGTATTGTATCCATTATAAATACCTCCTTCTAGCATGGGAGGTCTTACAGGGCAAACTTCGGACTAATTCATCTTTACAGTGTATTTGTATCTAAAAGCAAGTAAACTAATCGTTTTAAAAGAGAAGATATTACAGATTTTTTTATTGTAAAATATACATACATAAAATATATTAAGCATTTTCAAATGTCCAGTTTTGTGGCATTTAGAACATTTACATTGTTACAGATTTTTAAAAATTGGGCTTCTGACTTCTCACATGTATGGAACCTGCATACTTCTTTTGGAAGTAACTCTCTGATAGGCATTTATAAAGGGAGGTGTGCATTTGTGTATGTGCACTCTCTTCCTGCCTTTTTATTTTTATGTATTCTGGCTTTTTTAAAAGAAGATGTTCTCTGCAAATAGTTGTCAATTTATTCTGTATTCAGACTCATTCAAGCTTGTTGCCATAGCTGAGGTGTATATTTTTGGGTTACAACAATTTAACAGATCCCCCTATGGTGTGAGTTGTGAATAGAATTGGTAGGAGGCACACAGCAGAGTGGAAATGGAGACATGATGCATCATAATACTGGTCTCAAAGTCTTAGCAGAATAATTTTAACGTGTATTTTTAGCTCTTAAGAATGAAAAAGAGCTTTGACATTCACATCCATCCTAATGTTTAGCATTTAAGTACATTTAGTATATATTTATGGAAGAGCTTGCTCAGAATTCACTCTGAAGGTTTGTACAGAGAATTCATGTTCTTTCAAGAAGAACGTTGGGTATAAATGATGATTTCCAAGTGGAAGTAGAAAATAACTTAGAATATTATTATTAGTGATAGAATTTTATCCAATCTCATGCCACTTTCTCTTATTAACAGTCTTCCTGTGTTTATAGTTCCTGATATCCATGGTTATAGAATCTTTTGATATTTAATGCTTATTAAGTGTTAAGATGTCTTAGCTTTTGGGCCAAGGGAGTAGGAACATTTCATGCAATTCAAAGATTTTTGAGACATACTATTGTGTATGTCAGAATTTCTTAATGTTTATTCAGAAGCATGTTATGTTTGAATAGTCCAAGTTAGTTAATTAAGCACGTGAGCTAAAGGATTTGAGATCTGTTTTATCTTTCTGATTCTTTGAGCAGATGACTAGACTGGCCCCTCCACCCAGGGTTTAGTAATAGGAAAAAGCAGTACGTTGTTGTCATCATCATATGAATAACTGCATCCTATTGATCACGTGATAATCAGTTCCTATCTTATCCTGTCTGAGTATGGGCTCACTTAATCATAATCCCTTTAATTAGTGTTTAAATACATTTTAAAAAACTCTAGGCATACTTGTGATCATTTTTTCCTAATTGTTTAATTGGTAACCAGCATTTTTGCTTTCCTTGGGGTCCAGAACTGAGCCATGTGAGAAGAAGCTTCTGGCTGATTGACTGTGAAGCAATTATATTATATGAGCTCAGGCCTGTAAATCATCTCCTGTGTTGCCTGAGGCATAAGGTATGCTCAGGAAACACTGGATCTTGCCCACACCTTTGAAGTGGGGCCACTTCCTGACATGATTCTGTACATGGAGAACCCTAAAGATTTCACCTAGTAATTACTAGAACTGATAAGTGAATTCAGTAAAGTAGCAGGGTACAAAATTAATATCCAGAAATCAGTTGCATTTTTACATGCCATTAATAAACTATCAGAAAGGGAAATTATGAAACGGGTTCACTTGCTAAGATGATTCCTGCACCTTTCGCCGAGGCTTTGGATCTTTAGGAAGAGTGTACGGGCTTGACATAGGCTCCTTGAGAAGGAGGGTGCACCCGGCTAGGCAGACCCCGAACCTCCCTGGGCATTTCTCAGAAGGAAGAACTGAGCAAGAAAGCTCTGAGTGGTCCAGAGAGGAGTCTCCTTAGCCATTCTGTCCCACTGTTACAGTTTCATTTAGATCATAAGCAATAGGCAGAATCAATGAGGCAGAAACTAGGATTCAAATCTTAACACAGCACGTACACTGAATTTCTACGGCATGCCATGTGTTGTAGAGATAAAAGAGTGAAAGAAGCAGGCAAGTTTACTTCCCTTCAGTGTGGATCTCAAAGCAAAGGTGACCATATGTGCCAGGCTGTCTGATAAATTATATGATTAAGCTACTAAAGAGCAAGACTGGTATAAAGAAAGTAGAGGGTATAATTGGGAGACCTGACCTAGTCCGGGGGTAGACAGAGAAGACATTTCTAAGGAGGTGACTCTGAAGAGGAGACCTGGAGCATCAGAAGGAAGTATTGATGAAAAGGGGGTCATGCTTTCACTGACCTCAGGGCCTTTGCACTTACCCCTTTTCCCCTCTGCCCAGAAAGGAGGATACCCTCACATCCTGTCCCCTTCCCCCTCAATATTGTTATTACAAGTAAAGTAGAGTATGTTTTACAAACAGTGGGTAGTAATTCCTAAGTCATGTAATTAATTTAGTGAGTAGTAATCCAATTAAAAATATATGTATTATTAAATATTAAGAATACATTGTACATAGTAAGGGTAAATAATAAGGTAAACCATTTATTTGCATGTATGTGTACTAAGTCACAATAGAAAGTGTACTTCTTACTGCGGATCATGGTTAAAAAAACCACCTTTAAACCTTTTGTCTAGAACAAGTAGAAATGAGGTCACACTACTACTTTGACCTTCTTTGCATTTCTAATTATTTAATGTCTAGAGAAAGCAAGAAGAATAGGAATGTGGCTCAAGCTAAAAAGGAACCAGATTATTCAAGCCTTTTTAAGGATTTTAGATCTCTTCTAAGATAAATGGAAAATGATTGAACTGTTAGATATTTTTTGTTTAGCTACCATTTTTTTAAACCATGATTAAATGTAAAGGGAATTTGGGAACTAGGATGAATAATGAATGGCTTTCTGGTAAATGTTCTATTCCTTTAATAAACATTTTTTAAAAATTATATACTGTGTTTCAGTTATAGGTTTCTATTCTGTACTCTTATCTGAAAAGTAGGTTTAATAACACCTTAGCAGTTACTGTGAATATTAAATGAGTTTAGTGTGTTATGTACACGCTCAAAAGATGTTTCATGACCTTTTTGTTGCTTGTGCATCTTTAGGAACATGCCCTGAAAAGATGCCTTGAGTCACACAATTACCAGAATAAGTAAAATAAGAAAGAATTATAGCTAGTTTCCATGTATTTGAAAAGAAGGTGGCCACTACTCTCTCTCTCTCTTTTTTTTTTAAACATTAGGCTATTTCCATAGGAGAATATGATGGTGACATAATTCTGAAATGCTAAAGTTATGTCAAAATGAGTTTTTAAATAAGTCAACATGAAATCCTTCAAATTTTCCTTCCCCTGCCCCCAAATGTAATATAATTTGTCTAGCCACATTTTTTTGGAGGGTACAAAATGTCAACATACAGTAATATTTCCACTTATTTCTGTGAATTTCCCTTCCCCCTTCAGATTTCACCACCCAATCCTCAGTCCTTTGGAAAGCAGTTTCCAGCTGGAAGTGGATGTCCTGAGCCACCTCCTGAAGGCCCAGGCTCAGGTGTCAGAGTGGAAGTTCCTGCCATCGCTGGTTAACTTGCACAGTGCACACACCAAGCTGCAGACCTGGGGCCAGATCTTTGAAAAGCAGCGGGAGACCAAGAAACATCTGTTTGGAGGGCAGTCTCAGAAGGCTGTTCAGCCCCCACACCTTTTCCTTTGGCTGATGAAACTCAAAAACATGCTTCTTGCCAAATTCAGCTTTTACTTTCATGAGGCTCTGAGCCGACAAACGACTGCTTCAGAAATGAAAACGCTGACTGCAAAAGCCAACCCAGACCTGTTTGGAAAGATTTCCAGCTTCATCAGGAAATACGATGCTGCCAACGTGTCTTTAATCTTTGATAACCGAGGGTCTGAGAGCTTTCAGGGTCACGGCTATCACCACCCCCATTCCTACAGAGAGGCCCCTAAGGGTGTGGACCAGTATCCAGCCGTGGTGTCTCTGCCCAGCGACAGGCCAGTCATGCACTGGCCCAATGTCATCATGATCATGACAGACCGCACGTCCGACCTGAACAGCTTGGAAAAAGTGGTTCACTTCTATGATGACAAAGTTCAGAGCACCTACTTCCTAACCCGCCCAGAACCTCACTTCACCATTGTTGTCATTTTTGAGTCAAAGAAATCCGAAAGAGACTCCCACTTTATTTCCTTCCTAAATGAGCTCTCACTTGCCATTAAGAACCCCAAAATTTTTGCAAGTTTGAAACCTGGATCCAAAGGTTAGCAGGTTATTTGTGCAAAAGGTTTTCAAGATAAGAACTTGTGTTCTTAATTGCTCTAGTTATCTACAGTTGTCTGTGATTAGAGTTTCGATCCATTCATGCTTCTTTCAGACCTAAATTAAGGACAGATCATCCCTAATTATGTCGCACACTTGACATGCAATTAAGGCCAATTGAATAAGTATCCAAAGAGTAATCTAGGAAGTGATGGCTACTGTGTACCTCCATGAGACAGCAAAGTACTCCCAGTATTTTCTCCTATTTTTCCTGTATTTCCTCCTATTTTTCCTGTATTTCATGTAGACTGAATATTTATTGGGCTTTGATCTTTCTTTCCAGATGTTTTATATTCTAAACATTGTGTTCTAATGCCATTCCAAACGCCCTCTGTCTTCCCCTCCTACCAGCAGGAGTAATTGGGATAAGATGTTCAATGGCCTTTTTAGATTAAGGACTGTCTGTTTCCTATCTCATGAACTAGCCAGTTAACATGAAGTTAATGTTTTATGATTCTGATCTATAAATGAATACTTTTGATGCCAAAATTAAAGTCTTGGTGAGAAATTTCTACCAGTTATTAAAGTTGAAGGTAAATCAGAATACTAGGATAACATCAGGTTTTAACAGTTTAGAAGCACCTGTGGCAACTTTAATAGCCATGGGTTCTTTTGGGGTGATCTACACACCTAACTGCATCTGTTTTTACCCTTATGTATATGTTTGAATTTTTCATGCTTTTAAAGTCAGCATAAGCCATTGTGTGGAATTCTTCACTCTTCAGCATACCTGCTTGGCTTTCTGTTTGTCACCTGAAATGTGTGTTCATGTTTGGCTCCACCCCTGGTTGGTTTTAGGCTGATACAGCATGCAGGCTTAGTTTTTCAGCCACTCTTACACATTCATGCGGCGTAGCCTACGTTTATAAAAATCAAAATAGAATCACTGTATCGGCTAAAAATCAATTGTGCATTCAAAAGACCTCTTCATAGTTGAGTAACCAACTTAAGCACATCTGAACTTGGGATTCATGCCTATCTCTCCAAATATTTTTAGAAGTAGTGCCACATCTTAACACATGCTGCCTTACCCGTCTTCAGTCGTAGGTGTTCATGAGGAGGAAGGCATAATGTGGAGACCTTCACCTCTAGCTTATTGATTCAGAATAAAACTAAGCCGCAAAGAGCCATTTTGTTATTTGATAGTTCCTTCAAAGCTTGTGTGCACTGTAATAGTCCAGCCAGCCCTGTTTCTCTTGACTGCACAGAGCCACTGTGTTATTGGGTGGCCACGGCAGACAAGCTGGCAGCACGGGCAGAGACCGTAGGGGGCCTTCCAGCTTGGCCAGGATCACCTGGCGGAAGAGCCCACTGGCCTATTTTCTGGGGAGAACATGTGGGTTTTTTTTTCCTTTAAAAAAGAAAAGTTATAATTTGTAAAAAGCCAGTTTGCTTCAACTAGAAAGTAGTGATTTACCTCTGCATTTTATTCACTCAGATGCTATAAAAATCTGAACAGATTGGACAAATTTGACCTTACATAAAACACTGAAAACAATTGGAACTGAAAAGTTAAGTCATTTTTCCTCCCTTTTGTGTTTTGCTAAGAAGCTGAAAAATATTCCGTGATGTGTGTGTATTTTTTTTGTCCTAGATAAAACCACCATTAGCCTTAATGATATGGTCTCCCATGTACCTAAAGGAAAATAATGTGGAGAAGAGTGTAAATAAAACATATATACAATACTTAAATAACTATTACTCACCTAGAACATATTTGGATTGTATATTTATTTTTTTGGTTCAAACCGAGAAACAGTCATTTTACTCTGAGATTTGTCGTTTAAATTC
The DNA here is from genome assembly GCA_004026545.1 of Mormoops blainvillei. NCBI lineage: Eukaryota > Metazoa > Chordata > Mammalia > Chiroptera > Mormoopidae > Mormoops > Mormoops blainvillei. The sequence continues at coordinate 274,807 of PVJD01000631.1, read as the reverse complement.
AGTAATGAAGTGATCTGTAAAGTCTATGTTTTGCTAATTGGAAGAGTAAATCTGCATATTTTCCACAGACTGCTTATTTTGAAGTTTGTTTCTAAACCACAACTTGATCGATTTTTGTGGGTAACTGAGAGTGTGTTCAGTCGATACTGAGTGTGCCAGTGAGCCCATCCAGGAGTGTTTCTTGTTGGACACAGGGTGGGTGTTTGCTACTGTCCTCTCTCAGGTCCAACTGTGGCATCTGACTATGTCTTTTTAGGGAGTGTGTGAAAACAGCCTAATTCTTAACTGAGGAGACAAAACCCTTTATATAATCACTTTGTCCATTTGGACATACCGGAGAAAGCTTACTCTCAAGAAAGAAAATAGCGGGTACTTCACTGTGCTCCCCGTTGTCACTCAGGTGATCTTGAAAATACTACTCCCCGCTTTGACCTAGCAGTAAAATTGCAGTTTTATTTCTTTGCAAGTCAGCCTCTGAACTGGACCTCCTTAACTGTAAAATGGGGATAAGGAAATGTGGGCTCTTTTTCCAAGAATATATGTAAGAATGGAATGAGATCATGCATGTGAAAAAGGCCCTGGGAACGTACTCAGGTTTGAAAGCTGCATAAATAAAAGATGGACCACTCTCTCCTTGAAGTCAGCACCTTTCCTGTTCTCGTCTTTCTTTTCAGGTCTGTGGCAAACTGCGCTCAGTCATTAAGTTTGAACAGCACTTAAAGAACTAGTTTAGAAGAGGAGGCAGATAAATGCTTAACCAACCAACCTTCTCTTCTTAGTTTAGAATGTTTGTGGTTCTTTGTTCCCAAGTTTTTATGGTTGGTTATAGAGCATCATTTCAGTTCTATATTCAAATTGATTTTTTTTTTTTTTGTCTATGAATTACTGAGGGAGGTCTGTTAAAGTCTCCAACTATGCTTGTGGATTTTTCCTTTATATCTGTCAATATTTTGCATTTTGTAATTTGAAGCTTTTTTATTAGACCAGTATACATTTATAATTTTTCCGTCTTTCGCATCTATTATCCACTTATTATTATTACAAAATTTCCTGCTTTAGTTCCATTACTACTACTTGCTTTGAAGTCCATTTTTTATGATCATTCCAGCTTGCTTACCAGGGAAATTTTTTTTTAATGTTTATGAATTTATGAGAATTTCTGCCTCTTAGATTTTACCCTAAATTTTCAGTAAAGCAGCCATTTTCCCTCCTTGCCACAAGACACTTTTATGTAAATATTATGGCCTTCCCTTATTTCTTCATGGTTAATTTTCTCTCTCAATTACTATGGACAGTTTTCTTCCCCCTTTTCTCTCCATTTCTTCCTTCTTCCCTCCTCTCCCTCCCCACTTTCCTTAGTTTCTAATCTAATATCTTCCTCACGAATTTCACTTTAGTCACTCCTTCCCCATGCCTCAGGGAGCCAGGACATACCCTAGTGGTCTCTGACCCAGTTTTGGAAAGTAGCATCTGAAAGTATTTCTTTTGATGGTTTTACAACTAGCTCATCTTTTTCAAGCAGTGACAGGAATACACAGCGTGGAAAATTTCAATATTAACACAAATGGGGTGACCACAATTAAGTTCCTCCACTTCATGAGCACTCAAGTCATTTAGCCAACTACAACCAAGCAGTGCTATATGTATGTAGATTATTTGGCATGAAACCTGCTCAGAACTAAACTCTTTCCAAGTGTATTTTTACTAGAATTTTTAAATATTAAGTAAAAGATCATTCTTAGTCTGTTTGCTGTAATTCATCTGTATAAAGTATTACGTTAACTTCTAATTTTATTTTCCCTTCAAGTAAATGTTTAACAAAATAGATTTTTTTCCCCATCTGAGAAAGAAAAAGCATGGTGTGTGACTCCCGGAGAAAGCCCGGTAGGTAGAGTTTAGCAGCTCCCCTTTACTTTTTCTACCGGGTTTCAGTTACCAGTGCAATTATTTCACAGCTGTTTGCCTAAATAATTCTAAGCTGCTTCTCCAGAGAAGATGAATCAGAAGAACTAGGTTTTTGCCTTTGGAGATTTCTCTTGGAATCATGTAAATCCACAAGGCTTCATTAATGTAAGTATTTTTGACTTGTCTGTATGTTTTTTTCAATCTGGTCTTGATTAAAAAAAAAAAAGTCTGTTCCGGGGATACTCTAAATTTAAAACCATGTGGTATGTGTAAGATATCAGCGCTAGACAATGGAAAGATGCAGATGGGATCCCATGTCAACAGCCCCATACCTACGACAGAACCTGACACTGAGTGATGATGATGGCTCAATTCAGGGAGGGGCATGAGAGGCAACTGCGTTGGCGGACATTTGGAAAGAGCCTTGCTTAGACATGCGGTGGCAATAGCAGGAAAACATAGGGTGGCCCTTGACATTGATCTAGCAGAGGAAGATGGCCGTTCGGCCTTGGGCTAACTTTGTCCCTAGGGTGTTGCATTCTGCTTTTGCTGATCTTAAAAACTGTAGAGAAATTTCAGAATCCAGTTAAATTTGAAAATCTGATGCCTCATTTGATCTGAGATTTATAATGACTTAGCTGATCAAACTTTTAGATTACGCCTAGACTCGTTTTATTTTTTTCCTGACAAAATAATGGCAGTGCGCGACATGCCTTGACCCCTTGATCTTTGTCTCAGTCGCCCCAGGCTAGGCAAGTGTTAGAGAAGTCCCCAAAGCAGAAGCAGATAGAGCATGTGAATGGCACTTTCTTATATTCAGCATTCATTTAACAATGATTAAACATCAACTGTGCTAAGGGTGGTGATACCACAGTCAACCGAAACAAATATGGGGCCTGCTTGATTGGTGCCAGTAGTGAGGTGGGCTCCAGGTAGGCCAGGAGCTAAGGGGGCTCTAAGTAGGAAGGCAGTGAACACTCTTTACATTTATTTTACTTGCATACCTCTCTTCCGGTTTTGGAAAAATCATGATACCTTGATGGATTTTCTTTTTAAAATTTCAGATCATCATCATTATATTTAAATAGTTTCAAAAGAGATGTTTTATACACTTTATCATGTATTATAAATATTGATATTTAAAATTCAAATGTTCTTTTAAATGTATCCAGTGAAACCTTGGTACAGTAGAGTCTTGATAGCCATCACTTTCCATATTTAAAATTATCTTAAGCTTTGTAACAATTGGAAATGTTTTATTACTCCTCTTGTTCCTTGAACTCTATTTCTCCCATAGAATTTTGTCCTAATATGATTTTTTTTTTGCTTAAAAGTCTCATTGACCACCCTATTAAATACTTCGCAGCATTCTATATATACACACACACACATAATACATTTATATTAATTTTTTAACTTTTACTAGTATTTATTTTATGCTAAATTTACTCCTGGGTCGTAAGCTTTGTTTCTTCAGTTTCTTCTGGGATATATTTTTCTTCTGTGCAACCACCTCTTCTGGTTTAGGAACAATCTGCTCTTTCCCATAAGATCATCTCAACGTGGCAGGGAGGGCTTACCTATGGGATAATCCGCCCCTGGGCTCTGTAAGTTCTTCACTGCACCATGGGAGCTTCATTCACCCGGATGTATTCAATGACCAGAGAATCTACACCTGAACCCTTAAGTTCAGCATCATTCTCTGCATTTTTAAGCACATGCAGCAAAAATTCAGCACTCTTTTTGGGCCACCAACCCTGTGTCCAGCCTGAGCACACCTACCAACTCCACCATTGTAATGACGGAATGGTGCACATTGCGTCTATAAAGTGACATCCTTCAGATACTTGGTGGCTTTTCGGATATGCATACCCTTGATGGCCTGGGCAGTTTCACGAGTGTTCTTAAAGTGAACATGAAGATTTGAACTTCTTGATTTGCATGATTTTGTGGGGTTTTCTGGCTCAAGTGAATAGTGAACCATTTTCAGAGGTCACCTCTGACCACTTTTGGGAGGAGTTTATGTTTATATTATATGTGCTAGATGTCCTTTCTGTTCCATAAGGCTCTAAGGGTTTAATGACCAAATAGCATATATATTAGAAATCTTATTTGAAATACATCTTTCGATGAAATGAAAAGGTGACTATTTATGGTGACCTGATTAAAGAAATTGTCAATTTTTTCTTTATATTTATACCTTGCAGAATACCTTGTGTTAAGAACTCTGAAGGGTCTGAGGTTTTAAAAGTTAGTTTGCCACTGTTTCATGTAATATGTTGTCGGAGGACGCAAGACTGTAATTACAGCAATAACACTGGAATATCACTATTTTGCATTGGTTCCCTGAGCCCCAATTCCCTCAGGGCCAACGTGGATGGATCCAGATGGATGCCTGCTCATGCAATAGGTTGCATTTCAGGAGAGGAATCATGATCTTAGGAAACTCAAATTTATTTTATAATGGTGAGCAAGCATGATTTCCATTTGCTTGTTGGAGACATTATTCTGGACAGTAAGTTTCCTAGGGTGGCCATGATAAACTATCACAAATTGAATAGCTTAAAACAACAGAAATGTATTGTCTGTAGGCTGGCACTATGAATCAAGGTGTTGGCAGGGCCATCTTCCCTCTGAAACCTGTAGGGGAATCTTCCCTTCCCTTCCTAGCTTCTGGTGGTTTGCTGGCAATTTCTGGTGTTCCCTGACTTACAGTTGCATAATTCCAGTTCCCACCTTTGTCATCACATGGTGTTCTGTGTGTCTCTGTCTTCACTTGGCCGTCTTCTTAGAAGGATACCCAGCCCACCCTACTCCAATATGATGTCATATTAACTAAGTACATCTGCAATGACCCTATTTCCAAATAAAGTTACATCCTGAGGTACTGGGGATTAGGACCTCAACATCTTTGATTGGGGGGTGGGCATAATGCAACCCATAACAGTAAACATATCTGCTCTTTGCTCCAGAGAGAGGGGGACGCTGTTCTAAGCATGTTTGCAAGATAGTCTAGAGCTAACGGCATTTAGTGTCTCACTCTCAAGACCTGCAGAAACATGAAAAAGCTAGGGAAAATTGTTTTCTTATGTACCATGTAAACTTGAGAAAGAGAAAAGAGTTCGTTTTTAATTTGGCAGAGGGGTAATTAATAAAGGACAAGGTAGAAAGAAGCAGCTTAACTTGCTAAAGTCACCTTCACAGAGATTCATTTGGGGAAAGAATGCATATAGAAGTTGAGGATCTGAAATTGATTTCATTAAGATGGTCCCTGTTCTTGTACCTCTGGGAAATATTCATATACCCCCAGGTCCAAGAAGCCCAGTCTAAAGATAGCTTATTGTGAAAGATGCAGAGGTGCGTCTGGGTTGCAAGTCGCCACGTCCATCACAGCTTGGAGGTATTGGTGTTGCAGTGCCTCCTTCCATTTTCCTGAACTACTCTGGAGAGAAGTCTTTGCAAAAGACCACGGTTAGGCTGACCACTGACAAGAGACAATTAAAATGAGGGCCTCTGCCTTTGCTGGAGTAGAAGCAGACCAGGAGTGGGCAGTGGGAGCTGGTGAGAGACGGAATCCAGGAATTGCAGGGTGTGGCTTGCAGCAGAGCAATGTCAGCCTGTGCACAGAGAGCGTGGGTTCGTAAGGAGACAGACCTTGGCTGATGCTGCAGACAATGGGGGTGACATCCTGATTTCCAGAAATCGAGAGAAAAGGAACTTGTCAAGACCCTGGGAATCCTGCAGTTAAGCAGGATGGAGGAATTGAAGTTTTCTTAAAATGGGAATAAATATATGTGGCCTCATTTTACACTCCTTTAGCAAGCTCTGGACATGCCAGCTCACCGTTTTGACTAAATTGTATATGGCCAACCTGATGTGGAGTCATACAGTGCCACAGTAAATCGTTAATGCAGACACAGTGACTTGTGTAACTTTTCAGCTGTGCTTTTCAATAACAGGGCCAGTTTATAAGACATATATTTGTAACCATCTGGCTTGGCAAGTACTGTTGTCCTTGGAAAGCTTGAGAAGGCAATTCTTCATGTATTTTTTAAAATGTTATTTTTAGTTTTAGAACCAGCACACATCCCCAGCAGCAATAATATTTCCTTTTATCAAAGCTCTTTCTCTACAGCCTTGCTTACTTTTTAAAGGGATGGATGGTGTGGAGGAAAGGAAGAAGAGTTTCTTGTCTGTCCTCAGGGAAGTCACTTACAATGAAGGGGGACGCAGAGACACCTAACTTCAAAAAATTGTATAGAATTGTCAACTTCAACTACCTACAAGGGAGAATTGTAATAATATTGAAAAACTGTCAACCACTAGGCTGCCAATAATGAAATTCTTCTCGGGGAAAGTATTAAACGTTTGGAAGAAGTACTTTGAGAAGACAGTTGGAGTAGAATTGACCTGGTTACTAGCAGGGTCTTCCTTTTGCTTCCCCAGAGGAAGAATGGGAGTGGGTGGGAGAGGGGAGAAAAGGGACTTACTGGATGGATGTAAGTCCCTTACTTACTGGCTGCACCCTGCCTAACAGAATTAAATAGACCCCTAATACTCATGGCAGGCAGGAGGAAGATGCCTACAGGCATCTTTTAAGATGGTAGTTGAGAGGTTGCCATGTAAACCTTTCTCCTCTTAGGAGACCTTTAGGAACTTTTTGAGTAGAATTTTTGGAGGGGTTAGTGAGGGGAAAAGGACAGCTAACATCTAAGTTCCATGTCAGTGTACACAAAATTTTCTTTCTTCCTCATTCTGTTCCTTAAGTTATAAGAAGAAAGGAGCAGCACCACGTTCCCCTGACTCATCAGGTGGTGTTGGTGACTTACATTTATTATCGATGACTATCGATTACCTTGGAAGGCAATAATGGAAAGGCAAAATGTAACCAGCCTTTTATTTTCTAGCTTTGAGGTATATATGACAAATAAATATGTTTATTAGCCTACTGTGAAAATCACTTTCTATACACTAACAAAGGTGGCACAACTTTTTAATTTCCTAATCTTTGCCTCTTCTCTTTATTTGTTATCACTTCATATATATCACATAGAAAGCATCCTTTGTCTTAATTATCTGGAGTCGTCAAATATTTAGTGAACATCAAAAATGCACATTAGACAATGCTATAGTTTCCCAATGACATTGTCACCATTTTGGTATTGTTTCATTTTGTTTTTCGAGCTGATATATTTTGATAAAATTTTTTGGACCTTCTTGGGGTCTGAACTTCCTAGAGAGGCTCTATCAAAGGCGGCATAATCACAAAATCTTCCATTTGGCAGTAGAAAGATTGGGAATGAGAGTAACTTGGAACTCGCCAGTAGAGGGCAACACTGAAATGTGGCTCCTGAGCTGTGGCTCCCTTTCTGTGCCGGCTGCCTTTGGACAGTGGAAAGCTGAGCACTATAGGAGTTATTACGAAAATGCCCATTTTTAGTGTTAAAATTTGGGGCTTCAATGACTGCTCTTGTAGTAACAGGTACTGAGGCAAGATTTGGTTCAAGAGATGAGTCAGAAGCTACTGTCATCGCTGTCGAATTTTGACCAAGAAATTCCAAACCCTTTCCTCATCTGGTGAGTGGTGGTGAGCTTCTTCTGACTCAGAACCACTCACGAATGACTGTAATCTTACTGCTGCTTCATTACTGACAATTTTTTTGGCTTGTCCTGAGTCTCTTGTCCCCTTCCAAAATTATCAAAGATGGCTCGCTTGCTTGGAGTGTTTAGAAGAGTGAATTGAGAGTCTCTCTCGAAGGTTAGTCCCATGCCATAAATCAGTACTGAGTATGTCCACCAAGACATCCTGTAGGCAGCTCAGCACTTGCCCTGCTCTCCTTGGCTGCTGGGATGTTTTCTTGGTGTAACTCCTGTGCCCGACACCCTCACTTGAAACTTTAGGGTCATCACTGATTCCTCTCTGGCATAGTCAGCGCTCAGTCCTCGGAGCACTCTCGTATTCATTCCCTTCTTTCGTTTTCCCTGTTACTTTGTTCACTAGCCAAGCCTGGATTAGAAATTTAGCCTCTCCCCTTCTGTTTCTTTGTATTCCAGTCCATCCTTCCCTTTACCAGGCAATTATTTTAAAATCCTGATTTGATCAGGTTTCTTCTCCTTTGGCTCTTGCCTCGTTTAAAAAAAAAAAAGTCCTGATTAAATGGCTCCCCAGGGTCTGCTGAAAAGAGTACAGTCCTGATAATCAAGTTCAGATTTTTTTCTTTTTTCTCCTCCATTGTTTCCTCATGTGTCAGTCAAAATGGAATACTTGCCCTACCCTGTATTTTCTTACCTCTTAGTCTTTGCTCAGTTTCCTTTGTCTAGAGTCCTTCTAGTTTAGGGATTCTTAACAGCTTTTTGTGATGGATCCCTTTCAGGATGTAAAAAAACATCCTCAGCTGAGGATGTGTGTATTGATTTTGGGGGGGGAGAGCAGAAACAGACATCGATCGGTTCACCCCCTCCCCTTGTGTGCACCCTGATCGAGAATCAAACCTGCATCCTAGGTATGTGCCCTGACTGGGGATTGAACTTGCAACCTTTTGGTGTACAGAACAATGCTCCAACCAACTGAACCACCCAGCCATGGCTCAGAATGCTTTTAATACATATAATTATGTACACAGAATTACCAAGGAAACTAATTATACTGAAATACTGTTATAAAATTTGTGATATGTGTTCTTCTTTATTAATGCATTTATAAATAGCAAGATCTATCATTGATTCTAATAAGTATCAAAGTAGCTCATTGTCTACATCTGCAATGGAAGAAAATGCCAGATTTTAGTTATAGGATAGTAAAAATAAAGATGTATTTTTTCCCATCTGAATTCCTGACTCCGTGTTGAGAGTCTTAAATCTGGATCACTGATTCTCAAACTAGAGTATGGGTCAAAATCATGTGGATGCTAAACACAGGTGGATAAGACATATTTCTGATTCAGCAGGTCAAGGACAGACTCTGGAATTTGCATTTCTAACAAGCTCCCAGGTGTTCCAGTGTTGCAGGCCCAGGATCTACTCATTGAAAACCTCTGATCTAGAATAGGTCATTACCTCATACCATCTTTATCTCCAAAATCCTATGCTTTCTAAACCCAGGAAAATCCACAGTCTGTATTTTTCCGTCACCTTTATCAGAAGAAATTCCTTCCCCTTCGGACTCTCCTCCTAATTGTTCCTACCACTCTCATGTATTTGGCATTCTACTTTGTTTTATGGTGACTCGGGTACAATGTGCCTGGTCCCCACCTAGGCCTCCAGTCTCTTAAACTGTTTGTGCTGCTGGAAATGCTATAATACTTAAACCTCCACAAAGGAGCAAGTGCCTTCTTCACACATAAGGTGGTGAGCCCTTCTAGGGTATTAGCCATGTCTTACATAGTTGACCTTCAAACAACACAGCTTTGAATTGCCTGAATCCACTTATACAAGACTTTTTCCATTGGCCTGCACTGTTCACACTTGCGTTGTTCAAGGACCAGCCCCTCCGATGGGAATCTACATATGCCTGAAGTCGGTGCCCCTAAGCCCATGCTGTTCGGGGGCCACTGCAAGTTGTGGAAGGGAGGAGTGAGAAAGAAAAGGGAGGAGGAGAAACTCCAGTGGAGAACTCCTTATGCGGGAGATTTATTCAGCAGCATAGGAAGTAGTTATGGAAGGGAGCAGCTGGTTTATTCACTTAACATCCTACCCCGGTGCCACAGGCTGAAATAGCCTTTATCATGATGATAAAAGTTTTAGCCAAGTAGGTTGTATACTGGGCCCTCCAGCCAAATTTCACAAAGATGTCCACTGGTCTGTGGTGATTGTATAGTATGGGGCCTCATACTATACAGGGACCAGCCAGGTCCCTGGTAAGACCAGCCAGGTCCCTGGTAAGAATGTTATATAGGTCCGATCCCTGAGGGCTGAGGGTGGGTCTGAATCTGCTACAAAGGTTGCCGCGTGGTACTCTCTAGTTATTGTTGAAGACAGCGTGAACTCACTTGGGCCTTTAGTATAGTATAGCTTATCTATATCTGATCAAACCCCCTATCCAGTGAGTAGCAATTGTTTGAAGTCAGGCTGGGAGGAGACACAGAATTAGGTTAAATGCTGAGTTACAGGATTCTGGTTTCATGCCTGTACTATTTAATTCTTTACAATCTTTGTCTCATTTTCTTCCTCCCTCCCTTCCTTTCTGCTTCCCTCCCTCTTCCCTTCCTTTATCCATTTTAATCCAGTGGCTAGGAAAGCACTCCTGTAGGTTGGAGGTCGATCTACAGGGGCTTCTAAGTTTCCTTCGAAATTGGAAATCCTGAGACTATAAAACAGACCCACAGTAGGGCATTCTCCCTGGCAGCGAAGGAATTTGTGCTGTGGTGTTGTTGGTTCCCAAACTTGGAATCTTATCTAGTGGCAGACACTATACCTTTGTGCAGAGCCATGCTCCGAGGACGCAGCGGAGGCCTGCCTCTACCTTGCTGTGCTTCTGTGAATTGTGAAACGTAGTTATTCTGTCACATTCAAGTGATGAATAGAAAAGAAAAATAGTCATTATTACCGGTGACAGGGATAAACATTTCTGTGTAGTGCTTTTCAGTTCTGAATGGCTTTAAGGAGACGGAATGCAGTCTTTTAATTCATTTGTATAACTCATTCAGTCTGTTACTGCTCATCTTGGGTCAGACGGTTTCTTTCAGATGGTAAACTGGGGAAGGGCTTATTTTAGTAGTTACTGAACATTTTTCCCTATGAGGCATAGTTCTAAACTTTGTACTTATTCTTTGTGAATTACATCTGGTCTTTTGGTACTAGCCGTAAATCAATTTCTTTTCTCATATGTGCATTTCAAATGAATTTATCCTCCTATTGTGGCTACATAGGAAACTACTATTACTAAATTCTCTACTAGGAGGGAGAAACTGAAATTTTCTGAAGGCTTAGAACAGAAGTGAGCATAAAACCCTGGTCTTCAACAGTGGCATCCTGTGAACCCCTCCTTTGCTAAAATGGCGGGCTAACAGTGGGAACGAACGTTTATTGAGTGCTTACTATGTGTTAGGCACTATGAGAAGCAACTCATATGCTTTATCTTAATCTTCCATCCATCATTTGTGGTAGGAAACCAATAAATCCTATTTTTCAGGTGGGGAAACCGAAGCACAGAGTAGTTAAATAATTTTCCCGAAGTTATACAGCTAGGAAGGAGGCAAAGCAGGGACTGGAATCTGCTTTTATCTGACTCCAGAACCTAAAATCCCTGAAACTACTTTATACTATTCCGTACTCAGGGCTGAGCAAGGCGGTCCCTGCCTTGGAGATGTTTACAACTTGAAGTTTCAGCTCAGCTACATGCAAATGTTCAGGTGAAGGTCCCCGCACATGCACCTCTCTCCTTGGTGACTTTCTGAATAGTCTAGATGAATTTGTATACTTCTCTGTGTGTGACTGACCAGACTGTAAGGATCAGGTGGCTGGGTGTTAGTATCTCTTTTTGCCTAGTATTGGGTATAGATGGTGCTTGAGGACTGTTTAGTTGAAAATTCTGTGTATTCTAATCCCAAACCAAACCAAATTCCCTGTATTATAATCCCCAACCAAAACCAAAAGAACTGTTTTCTATGTGTAGATTTAAAGTAAAATTATATTAAATTACAAAGAGAGTGCAGTCTGACTTACTACACGATTAATGATCTAAGGCAGAGATTTTCAACTGGCATGCCATAAGAATTTTTAAAACACGCAATACCTGACTATTTAATCAGGGGTACTGATGTCTTTTTCCTTTAGATTATCAAATAAAAATGACAATAGCTCACACAATAGCCATCTCATGTGAATAAATCAAAATTATACCTATATTTTTTGTCAGATTGGTAAAAAGTGTGTTTTTCTGGTGTGCTGCAGAATTTTAGCAATTAGTTTATGTGTATCACGAGATGAAAAAGACTGAAAATCTCTGATCTAGGGTTTACTTTTTAGTAAACACTGCAGTAGGAGTGCACCCTCATCTCATGCATGCTCCCCGGGCTTTCTTTGGGCCTCTGGACACCCCATGTTCTCTCAAATGCTCTTCCTTATCCTGCACCCCCTCATTCCTTTGTCCACCAGCCCTTACCTCAGTGATCACTTCCTTTGGAAACCCTGGATCTTTCTCTACGCAGCCTTGCTCAGCCTCCTTCGGCCAAGGGCTCTTGGGTTTCTTTTCTTTAGAACTCTGATCTCTGCTATAAGTAGGTGGCTGTTCACGCCTGAGTGATTCCCTCCTTCTCTGTTCTGTAAACTTCCTGAGGCCAGGGGATGAATCTGTTTTGCTAGGCCTTGTATATCCAGTTGAGCACCGTGACTAGAACATAACATACATGAGCGGAAGTGCCAAGAAATGCTTGGGTTGGGGCTCTCCCACTGTCCATCATCCCACACAAAATACTTCCATTCTTGGATATAGACATTTGCCACTGTTTCCACCTTACATAAAATGTAAGTGTAAGGTCCCCAAGGGCAGGGCCCATTGTCTGTTCACTTATGTATTCAAGCATCTGGAAGAGTATCTGCCAGGCGAACATGATATTCAAGATGTCTTCAAGAATAAAGACATCCTGAGAAAACTGTATTTTCATTGAGCTGTTGTATTCAGTTGTATATGCAAACCCAGGTTCAAAACAAGTCCCCTCCCTTCCCTAACTTCCCACCTTCTAAGTAGATGGCACTTTCAAGCCCCTCACTTTAGAAAAATTGATGTTGCCTACAGGTGGGTTCTCAATATATATTTTATGAGACGTAAGAGCAGGAAAATATCAAGGAAGTTTCCCAGCAGTACTCACCTAGCAAAGCGTGGTCCAACTAGAGAGAGAGGAGGCTGGAGGAAGAATAGATTCCCCAAGGTATCTTTGCTTCCAAGAGCAACCTAGAAATTGTTCAGAAATACATAAGCAGTTTTTTTTTCTTTTCTTTTTTTGAGCAAGCACCAAGTAGGAATATCAGGTGGAAATGTTCTTCTTTTAAAAGCTGAACAACGTTTTTGAAAGGACAGTATTTTTAAAACAACATTTTTGCATTGTAAGTAGTAGTTTACATGCATATATAAATAAGAATGCTGTCAAGAGCCTGAATCCTCCCCTCTCTGTGATTTTACAGGAATGTCACTCTCCATCCTTAAAGGTTCTTTACAGTTGAGCTTGTCAGTGGCCTCATTAAATAAAGAAGGCAGGAGGTCCAAGGTGGGTGCGGGGCGGAGGAGGACAATGAGCTCATCCCCTGCCCTGAGCAAACTCAAATATACCTGTAAGTAGAGGGTGGTTCCTCCTGCCAGACAACTGAGGGCCAACAGAATAGATTCTGAACAACAAAGGAGAGAAAGAAACCAAATATAGAAGGCTGGGAAGCTTGCGGAAGCCCTTTGGGAGCTGCTAGAACTCTCCTGACTGGGGAAGCCAGTGAGTATCATTGTTGAAGTCCCCCTCTGCTCCCATAGGGCCCCGCAGAGCTGCCAGAGCTCTCTTCAGGTGCTTTGCCTCCCTGCAAAGTCACGCATTGCCAGTTACATTGCCTGGAGACTTCTGCCTCCTAACAAAGGGAACAGGCAGGAACTACAGGGCAGTCGCCACACCCTTTTGGCCTCCTTGCCAGGAACCACTCCAGCCCCTTAGGCTAGTGCCCTAGGTGCCACAAGGGCCTGCCGTGCTCCAACAGGCTTTCAAACCACTACCTGGCTCATACAGCCCACTTGGGACCACTTTCTCTATAACAAACAAAAGAGAGACTATATATAGAAGAGTGGAGAGCTGTGGGAGCTCTCCAGCAATTGTGTAAATTCTCTGGGCCAGCGGTGCCAGGAATCACCATTGTTCACATCCCCCCTAAATCCCCACGGGTTGGGCGGGGGCTCTATTCAGGTGCTCTGGCCTACCTGTAAGGTCGCTGCAGCACATTCCCAGATGCTTTGCCTGAGCCGGTCTCCCCCGGAATTAAGGAAGCGGGCAGGGTCGACAAGGCATTATTACCTGCACCTGGCCTCCCCACCTGGAGCCAGTCTGTCTCTGTAGGCCAGCGCCCTGGGCGCGTTGGGCACGTGCTCACTCCCACTGGCCTGTCAAACCCACGTGGCTCACACAGAGGCTGATTTACAATCATAGAATGTCAAATAAAATGACAGGACGGAAGAATATCTTTCTCAAATGAAGGAACAGCAACAACAAAAAAGTGCCCACAACAAAGCTCTAACAAAATGGAGATAAGTAATTTGTCTGATAAAGAATTCAAAGAAATGGTCATATAGAGGCTCAACAAACTTGAAAGTGGAATAGAGAAACTTCGGGAGAACTTCAACAAGTAGTTAGAAAGTATAATAATGTACCAAGCAGACCTGACTACAGTAAATGAAATATACATTAGAAGGAATCAAGAGCAGATTAGCTAATACAAAAGAATGGATCAGTGACCTGGAAGAGGGACTAGTGGAAGTTAACTAATCAGAACTGCCAAAAGAAAAAATAATTTAAAAAAAAACGAGGATAATGTAAGGGACCTCTGGGATAACATCAAACACTCAAACATTCACATTAAAGGGATCCTAGGAGAAGAAAGGAAAAAAGGGACAGAAGCTCTATACAAAGAAATAATGGTTAAAAACTTTTCTAACCTGGGAAAGGAAACATATCCAGGTCCAGGAAGCACAAAGAGCTCCAAACAAGATGAACCCAAAGAGACCCACACCAAGATATATTGTAATTAACTTGGCAGAAGTTAAAGGGACAATCTTGAATAAAGCAGGAGGAAAATGGGTTACATACACAGGAAACTCCATAAGGCTATCAGCCGATTTCTCAGCAGCATGACAGGCCAGAAGAGAGTGGCGGCATATCTTTAAAATGCTGAAAGAAAGGAACCTAGAACCCAGAAGAATTTATCCAGCAAGTTTATCATTCAGATTTGAAGGAGAGATAAAGAGTTTCCTGGACAAACAAAAGCTAAGAGTTCCCCATTTAACGAGCCTTAAAAGAAATGTTGGATAGTCTTCTTATAGTAGAATAGAAAAGGCCGTAACCAGAAATAAGAAAATATGAGACGGAAAAAAATCACAGCTAATGCCAAATATTTAATAAACAGAGAATCAGACATTTCAAAAGCTACTGTGGAAGTCAAAAGAAAAAAGGGTCAAACTCAGCTTAAACTGCAATGAGTAGTTAGGAGATACACAACACCAAAGAGTGAAAACATGACATCGATAACATAAAGCATTGGGGAAGGAGGGGGCATGGTAAATAGTAGTCCCTATAGAATTTATTCAAGCTGAAATGCCTATCAACATAAAATAGACTACTATAGATATAGAATACATAAACCTCATAGTAACCACAAACCAAAAATATACAAAGACACACAAAACATAAAAGAGAAAGGAACCCAAACAAAACACTAAAGTAAACCAGTAAACTACAAGGGACAAAATCAATAGAAGATGAAAGGAACAAAGGAAAACTATAAAAACAGCCTAAGTACATACCCATCAATAATTACTTTAAATGTAAATGGACTAAATGCTCCAACAAAAAGACAGAGGGTGGCTGAATGTATTAGAAAACATGACTCAACTATATGCTGCTTACAAGAGACTCACTTCAAATTGAAAGGCACATACCATCTGAAAGTAAAGGGATGGAAAAAGATATTCCATGCAAAAAGAAATGAAAAGAAATCTGGGGTAGCAATATTCATATCAGAAAAAATAGACTTTAAAACAAAAAATATAGAAAAGACAAAGAAGGACGTTGCATAATTATAAAGTGGTCAATTCAAGAAGAAGATATAACAATTATAAATATCTATATAGTCAATGTAGGAGCACCTAAATATATAAAACAATTAATAATGGGCATAAGGAGAGCAATCCACAGTGATACAGTAATAGTAGGGGAATTTAACACCACACTCAAAACAATGGATAGATCATCCAGACAAAAAATTAATAAATAATGGCCGTAAATATCACATTAGACCAGATTGACTTAATAGACATTTTTAGAACCTTTTATCCTCAAACTGCTAAATACACATTTTTTTTTCAAGTGCAAATGAAATATTCTCCAGGATAGATAAAATATTAGCCCACGGAACCAGCCTCAATAAATTCAAGAAGATTGAAATTGTATCAAGCATTTTTTTCTGACCACAATGGCATGAAACTAGAAATCTATTACAAGAAAAAAACTGGAAAAAACACAAATATGTGGAGACTAAGCAACATTCTACTAAACAACTAATAGTCCAAAGAGGAAATCAAACATGAAATCAAAAACTATCTTGAAGTAAATGAAAATGGGACAACTAATTCTAAAATTTATGTGGAACCATAAAAGACCCTGAATAGCCAAAGAAATCTCAAGAAAGAACAAAGTGGGGGGTATCATGCTAACTGATATCAAGCTATACTGCAAAGCTACAATAATGAAAATAGTATGTTACCACCATTAAACACATATATAGACCAATGGAATAGAACAGAGATCCCAGAAATAAATCCTCATTTATATGGTCAATTAGTTTACAACAAAGGAGGCTAGGATACACAATGGTGTAAAGGCAGGCTCTTCAGTAAGTGTTGGGAAAACTAGACAGATGCATGCAAAAAATGAAATTAGACCACTTTCTTATATCCACAAATAAACTCAAAATTAATTGAAGACTTCAACGTAAGACTCAAAACCATAAAAGCAGAGGAAAACATAGATAGTAAACTTTGACATTGTTCTTAGCAATATCTTTTTTGATACGTCTCCTTGGGCAAGGGCAACAAAAGAAAAAATAAAAGGCACTACATCACACTAAAAAGTTTTTGCACAGCAAAGGAAACCATCAGCAAAACAGAAAAGACAACCTACTGAATGGGAGAAGATATTCACAAATGATACATCCAATAAGGAATAAACATCCAGAATATGTAAGGAACTCATACAACTTAACGCCAAAAGCAATCAACCCAATTAAAAAATGGGCAAAGAACTTGAATAGACATTTTTCTAATGAGTACATACGGATGGCCAGTAGACATGTGAAAAGATGCTCAAAACTGCTAATCATCAGGGACATGCAAATTAAAACCAGAATGAGATATCACCTCATGCCTGTCAGAATGGCTATCATCAATAAATCAACAAATAAATGCTGGTGAGGATGTGGAGAAAAGGGAACCCTTGTTCACTATTGGTGGGAATGCAGGTTGGTGCAGCCAGGTGAAGTTTCCTCAAAAAATTAAAAATAGAGCTGCCATACGACCCAGCAATTTCACTTCTGGGTATTTTTCTGAAGAAAACAAAAACACTAATTCAAATAGATATATATATATATATACCCCTATGTTCATTGCGGAATTGCTAGTAATAGCCAAAATAAGGAAGAGACCGAGATGTGCATCAGTACATGAACAGATAAAGAAGATACTGTGTGTGCGTATAAAGTGGAATATTATTCAGCAATAAAAAGTAATAAAATCTTGCCATTTGTGACAACATGGATGGGCCTAGAAGGCATTGTGCTACGTGAAATAAGTCAGACAGAGAAAGACAGGGAAAACGAGAAACAGAGCATGTATATATAGCAGAGCTGGGATTCGAACCTGTGTAGCCTGAATGTAACAGCCAGGCTCTTACCCACTGCATTGTATTGTCTCTTTCCTCTGTGTTGGGGGTTTTCAATCATAACTATGTTCTAAAATAACAAAAGAAAAAGGAAGGAAAGAAGGAAGTGAGGGAGGGGGGGAAGAAGGAAGGAAGGAGAGGAGGGAGGAAGGAAGGGAGGAAGGAAGCGAGGCACAGCACTCCATACGGGGCCACACGGGGAAGCACCATGGTTGGTCAGAAAACAGAGGGAGTGAGGGCCCAATGTGGACGAGAGCCTCCATTTTGGCTTCCATGGGAAGGGATGGACAAGGGAGGGCAAGCAGGCTTAGGACTGGCTGCTTTGAATCATTCCAGGGGGCTCTTGAGCATAGGGGCTGTCTCTAGTATAAAAGCCCAATAAGGCAGGTGGTGGGATGTGTGGGTTCTGGATTGGTGAAAAAATTAAAAATAAATAAGACAACTTGTCACCCGCAACCAACATCGGGTTTTAGATGCGGCCAGCATGCCTTGTTGCTGTAACACAGGGGATATCATAATTAAACTTCAAGGTATGGTGAAGGGTGTGGCTGTCAGATATTACCATACGTGTGGAAAATTAGAAAACAAATGGTCTAGATTTAGCAGTGACATGTGGGAGTACAATTATTACACACTCCTTGAGATTGTCTCATTCCAATATCATACATTTGGTTTTAGGGACTCATATTGGAGAACTGAAACACATTGGAAGACCAGAAATAGGTCAGCATGATTGCCGAACAACCTTTTCAGTATTGTTGTGAGGCTCCTAATGGCTTCCTGTTGGTCTCCCAATCAGGGAGCTTTTCTTTACACCAGATGCTATGCAGCTGGTTACTATGGCAATGATGGAGTACAGTTGTCATGGCGATGGAATTTGGGGGACCAGTTTCTTTAAAGGAAGTGCATTCATTAAGCCCCATCTTTCCTTCTTTCCTTAAAACTTGACCATATTGAATAGTACTTTTAAAAGGGTTTCATTTTCAAACTCTACATCACAGTTCAGGATTTGCGTTATCTTCCCTTAGTCTTAGATCGCAAGGCTTAGACTTAAGTCTTTTCAACTCTGATGAGAATAGACACCCCCCAAACAGTCTTTTATGGCTTATATTAAAGAGTGACACTGAAGAAGCTAGGTTTCTTTTTATGACCCCTAAAAGGGTTCCTGCCAAACGCCATTGTATTCTTTCAAAGTTATTCTTGTACCACGTAGAATACGGTCAAAATAAATATAATGGGTTGTAAATGATAAAGGAGATTTTTCCAGCTTTATTGTGTATAACTGATAAATAAAAATTGTATGTATTTAAGATGTACAATGTGATGATTCGGTAAAGGGATACATTGTGAAATGATTACCAAAGTGAGACTGGCCCTGGCTGGTGTGGCTCGGTTGGTTGGAGCATCATCCTATAAACATGAGGGCCGCGGGTTTGATTCCCGGTCAGGGCACATGCCTAGGTTGCAGGTTTGGTCCCCAGTCGGGATGTGTATGAGAGGCAACCAACTGGTGTTTCTCTGCCTCCCTTCCCCTCTCTCTAAAATCAATAAGTATGTCCTCTGGTGAGGATAAAAATAAAATGCTTCTTTTAAAAAAAGGAAAAAGATATCATACCTATATATAGTATATCTATAGGTATAGATATACTATACTATACTATATACTCTATATACCTATAGAGTATATAGTATATATAAATACGGGGGTAATATAGTACCCCCGTATTTAGTGGTGATAACACTTAATATCTACGCATTTAGCAAATTCAAGTGTGCAATACATTATTAACTATAGCCGCCATGCTGTACATTAGATCCCCAGAACTTATTCATCTTATAACTGAAAATTTGTACCTTTTACCAACATCTCCCCATTTCTTCCGCCCCTAGGCCCTGGCAACCACCATTCTACTCTGCTTCTGTGAGTTCGCCTCTTTAGATTCCACATAATAAAAAGGAGATTTTTATTCTTTCGACCCAATCACCTATTCCTCACTGATGTCTTTATTAGACTCCATCTTTGAAGGAAATTCTTTGGAGAAGCAGCAAAACCTGGCTGTATTTTTTTTTTAAGTCTGTTCTTATTTATTTGTTACTCTTAGAAAATCTCATTTTGACTGGACTCAGAGGTAGACACTCTCAGATTGGACAGAATACGCCTCTTGGCAATCTGTTCCTGGCATTGTTCTCTGGTCCCCTTCGTTTTCTTAGCCCAAAGTTTAGCATATTCTGTGGCCTCTTCCTTATTTTTCTTAGTTGTATTGTTTCTTCAGAGCCATATGCCGATGTTTGTATTGCAGGACATGTCGAGTAACCAGATGCTGAAACTTGGGTGCATTGGTCCTAGATTTCTTACCTTCTTTGGTGAGGGGCTTTCTCACAACATATTGGCAGACATCATCTTTGTTAGAGAGATTTAAAGCTTGCGGATTCTGCTAGCTCTTTCGGGCCCCAAGCGACGAGGCACAGTAGTATCAGTAAGACCAGGAATATCCTTCTCCCCCCTTTTTTTTTTTCACAATGACCAAGCTGAGAACACTGAGGTTGGCATGTACAATATGACCGTGAACAGATGATTTGTGCTTTCGTTCCCCAGCCCTCCTTGGCCTATAACAGGAATGCCCCTTACTCAGTGGCAGGCGGACATGGCCATGGGTCAAGACCCCCTCCTTCATGGGGAAATCTTGTTTGCTGTTCCCGCCACTGATCTGACCACATAACCCTTCCACTCTTCACCCAGAGGATCAGCAGCAACGTCAGTGGCCAGACACTTCTCAAAAAAGGTATGAAGTTTGCATTCATTGTTTACTACAATGAGTTCCTGGCAGCTTCATCCTGAAGCAAATGACTGGCTCCAAGGTGCCACAAAAAAGAGCAAAGCCCAGCTGTTTTTCCATCCGGGTGCTGACAGAAGTTTCATTCCTCTTTGTTCAGAGTTCACCGTATGGGTCATCAGTGGGGACTGTATGCTGTTCATATGTTACACAGAGTAAGGAAGCTTTTTCTCGGCTGCTCCCAAGGGACTAATCTAGCTGCTTGTTTTAGGCATTCTGGGAAAGCATGGAAATATTAACCATTTGGCTCAATTTGGCATTGATTAGAGAATTTAGAGAAAACATGTTGGAATAAGTCTAACTTTGTGGACCTCTTGATTTTTGAGATTACTTTTGGTATATGAACATGAACTTGGAGGAAAAAGCTTTTTGATGTAAATTTACACTGAAAGTTTGCTACTATAGAATTATTATATGTTATCTATGAAAATGATCTTAAGTTCTATTGTGCAGGAAAATTCCCCAGAGAGTTTATAAAATACAGGTTGTTGGACCCCATTCCAGACCTGTTGATTCAGATTTTTTGAGGTGAAGCCTAAGAAAAATTTGTATTATACACAGATATTCCAGGTGACCTTGAGACAGTCTGTGGTCCAAATGACATTAAGTAACTGAAGTGGGAGGAAAGTGTTTATAGGAATGAAAAAAAGAATTTCTCATCCTCCATGTTCTTTTCTTACACAAAAATACAGCATGGACATTAGCTTGAATTAGAGCACAGTTATGACCTATGCAGGAATAGAGGTCATTCTGAAAATCACAGACTTGGCAGAGACTTTCGGAAATCATTAATGCCATTCTTCTATCGCTGGATATTAAAAATAAATTATGCAAGTAATGTGGGAAAGCTCAAAGTAGCGATTGGAGCTGGCCAAGGAGGGTCCAAAGCCCTTTCTTACACTGGGCATCTGCTGGTTCTCCGACCTCAGTGACATTCTCTTGCCTCCATACATTAAAATAATACTTTAATTTTTTCTCTTATTGCAAAATGAGTAAATTTGTCATCAACACACACACACACACACAAACACACAAACCCAAACCAAAACACATATAAGCAGAAAGGAAAATAAGCCGTCACCTGTCATCCCGCCACTTGAAGATACCCATGGTTAGTAATTTGGTGTCGACGGTATCTGGACTCTGGCTAGGGACAGAAAGCCAGTTGAAACTGCCGAGTTTTTAAAAAAGGAAAGGTATTGTCTTATGATCCTGGTAAGTCCAAGGTTACACAGTGTTTAGCATTAGGCTCCTCTGCATTCAAGGCTCATCTGATATACAGTTTCATCAAAATTTGGTTCCTGTCACTTTTTCTTTCTCTCCTGATGTTTTCCTCTCTGCTGCCACTGTTCTCAGGCAGGCTCTCTAATGATGGTGCCCACAGTTTTCAGGCTTACATCTCACTGGCTTAGCAACCTCAGGGGGAAGAGAGACTATTTCCCATAGGTAAAATACAAGCCCCAGGATCGATCCTAACGTGGCCCATGGCCCACCCTCAAACCACTTAACCTCGTGAGAGGAACAGAGTATGGTGACTGGGTAGGGTTAGGTCTTTTTACCATTGACACATTCAACTCATGTCTGTCAACTCCCCACCCCATCTACAAATCGCCCCTCCCCCTGAGAAGAAAATCCAGACTCCTCACTAGGGCTACAAGCCCCTGCAAGACCTGGCCTTTGGTTCACTTTCTGGCTGTACGTCCTCCCTCCGCTCTTTCCTCGCTCTGCCCCAGTCAGCCCTGGGTTTCTTGCTGTTTCTCAAACATTTCAAGCACCCTCCCTGCCTAGGGTCTCTGCAGTTGTTCTCTCTGCTTAGGAAAGTCTTAGAAATTGCTTAGATGTCGGTGTGGTTTGTCTGTTCACCCCACTAAGTTGTTGTTCAAAGAGGCTCTCCACGTCCCCAACTTCGAGCAGCGCCCCTTGTCCCTCTCTACCCTGCTTTACTCACTCGTGGAGTTTACTCTGGCTATGATTAGGCAATAAAAACCTTATGAGCACTTAAAGTCATAAACACAGCTTTGGTTCAGTCATTTATAATTTTAAGTCCCATAATATAAATAATATAAACTTAAAATCCAATTTGAATTAACATTCCCCTTCCCCACTCCAGCTGGGATCTCTCTTCTGGCCCCTTGCTTATGACTTCCTCAGCACTTAGGAATCGGCTCTATTTTTTCAAGATTCTATCCTGGTCTCCAGGCCATCTTCAGGCCAAGACAGAAGATGACACTCGCTTAGCCTTCTCCTGCATAGAGCTTGGCCCACATCATGCGTCACTGGCTCTGCCAGACTTTGGGAGTGCAGCTGGCCCATGCTGCCCACCCTCTGTTACTTTTCTATCGGCACCCACCCAGCCTGGCTATGCCCCACCCTAAAGGTCTCACAGGGGAAGTCCACCCACTCCATGGTGTCCCTAAACTGCAGGGCATATTATTAATATATCGAACTTCTGGGGTGGGGGTGGAGTTCCATTGATGCCCTACTCACTGGAGCTGAGATGAGGACCAGGCATCGCCAATCTTCTCCTTGGACAGGAGCTCACAGCACACACCCACTTCTCTCCAAAAATCCTCTTCATAAACCATTCTCCTAATATTCATAGTTTATACATCACTAGAGGAGAGTGAGGCATTCGCCAGCTTTTAGTGAAACCTTTTGAAAACTTGCATGTCGGTTTGGCCCTGTGTGGCAGAATACATTTTGGTCCCTCAGCGGAGCTTCCATTTTTATGCCCTGTTGTGTGGCGGTAGATGCTGCACAAAGAAAACAGAGCAAGGTAATAGAGTAAAGGGGACATCGGGAAAGTGCTGTTTTTATTTTCCCTGCAGAATAAAAACCATTTAAAAATTTAATTTGGAAACGTAACACAGTCACACGAATCAGACAGACAAAAACATGTATTAAAGAGTACTCCACGAAAAGTCTCCTTTCCGTCTCCATTAGCCGTTCACCAGTATCTGCCACTCAGGCCGCCAGGGAACTCCTGTGAGCACTTTGTGTATCCTTACAGAGTTTCTTGATATAAACAAGCAAATCAAGAATGTATTCTTATTTTAACCGCTCCTTACACAGGTGGCAGTATACTACATACACTGTTATACACTTCGCTTTTTTATATAATTGCATATATCAGAGAACTTCCCGTGTCAGAACTTGGAGATCTTTCTCATTCTTCTTTATAGCTGCAAAGTAATAGTCCATTGTAAGAATGTTCTGTAAGTTATTTAACCTGTCCTCTGTTGATAAACATTTGAGTTTGTTTGCAGTCTTTTGTTATTCCAGATGTCGTACTGAATAGCTTTATACATATATCATTTCCCTGTGTGTGAATGTATCTGTAGGATAACTTTCTAGAGGCGGAGTGACTGGGCCAGAAGGAATACGTGTGTGTGATTTCGATTGCTGTTGCCAAATTGCCCGGCAAAGGGGAAGAATAGATTTATACCCTCTCGGCCTCTGTTCAGGGTGTTAATTCAGCAGGGCTGTGGGGGCGGCTCCTCTGCAGAGCTGACATTTGCGCAGCGAGCTGAGTATCCAAAAGGAGACATCCAGGTGGAAATCTAGGGGAAGCTCATTCCAGGTGGAGGGAGCTGGGGGAAGGTCTGAGGCAGGGACCAGCTCAGCCTGTTGGAGGAACACAGACCTGCCAGCGTGGCCGGGGTGTCACGAGAGGGACCGTGAAGGAGACGGGGTGGAAGGGTACGGCAGAGCTGGGTCATGTTGACCGAGGTTGGGAATTTAGATTTTATTCTAAGGGGCATGGGAAATCATCGTAGGGGCTTAAGTGCAGAGAGAGGTGATGTGTTGTCCATTTTGGATTATTGACTGCTTTTTAAAAAATGGCTTCGTCTTGCTCATCAGGGCGGACTGAATCCTAAGTGCGGCATAAACACCCACCCTAAAAGCCTCCTCTCAGCAAAGATCTAAGGAAACTGTAGATGCGCATGGGGTTAAAGAGAAGCATATTCTGGTGAGGTGCTAAGAGCTAAGTCACACCATAGATCCATATTATGTACGTTAAAAATAAAGGAAAAGGAAATAGAAATAGTGAGGGCCTCGAACCAGTTTGGAGCTCAGTCTCGACTCTGGCTGCACGCAGACGTTTTTATTATTCCTTCCCTGGGTCCTGGATTCCCTAGCGCGGGAGTGCGAATAAAGATTCTCCAGTTCACGGGGAGCCTACTTTGACTTGAGCATACACAGCCCTTCCCTTTGGTTTCCATAAGCCATGATATAATGGCAAAAAGACACATAGAACACTTAAATGTTAACAGATTACCTTAATTTATCTTGCCGAATTTGAAATAACATTACATTTTAAGTCAACTCTCAACTCTCTGAAACTTTCCCTGAGAATAGCTGGAAATAAGAAAATAATTTCCTCTGTTCTCAGTTGGGACAAAAGAGCAATTAATCACCAACAAATGAAGGCAGAGGGAAAGGTACTAGACCCAGCCATGGGATATGTATTTTTACTGAAATGTTGATTTATGCCTCAATTGTTTGGACATTTCGGTCATGGGCAGCACGTGTCTCTCTTTGTGTCGGCGTTGCCCATTTTAGATTTGCTACTTCAGTGGACAATGCTGTCTTAGCCCCTGGGGCTGCTCTGAGAGCAGGGACTTTGTCCAGCCCTGTGCTTTGGCATAATTCTCAAAGGCCAACTACTCAGTCGTAGTGGCCTCTCTGCCACACTGTGTATTGCTGCCGAATGGAGCCAGACCACCTCTGCAACCCTCAAGGCACTTGGAAACAAGAAGGAACCTCTAGGGCAGGGGTGTCCAATCCGTGGCCGGACCGGGCCACATGTGGCCCAGGGTGGCTATGAATGTGGCCCAGCACAAAATCGTAAATTTACTTAAAACTCTTTTTGCTCATCAGTTCTCGTTAGTGTTTGTATATTTAATGCGTGGCCCGAGACAACTCTTCTTTTTCCAGTGTGGCCCAGAGATGCCAAAAGGTTGGACACCCCTGCATAGGAGGAGGAATGAGAGCCTGGAAGGGAATGGATGGACTTTTGGAAATTCTACTGTGACTGACAGTTGGGGGTTAGGGCCCAGGCAATTTAATTTTAAGAATGTAGTAAGAATGAGTTACAGCATCAAATTGGGTGGCTAAACAATGACCTTCTCTCTTGATCATGGTATCTCTCCTGCTAGGTCAGTCTCTTTATTGTAACCAATATTTTCACATCTAGAACTTCCTGGTAATTATTTATTATTTTATAGAAAATTTCCCCATCATACTGCATTGGCAAGACTCAATTATAATATCTTCATTCTAAATATATTTCTTGAATTCCAGTGGACTTTTGTAAGTTGTGACCTGCATTTGACCTACATATGAATTCCTATCTTGAAATTTTGCTTATTTAATGTAAATTATTCCCAGAGCCTGTAGGTGGTTTTTTCTTTCCCTGCCACATTATCAGCTTCATTTGAACCTCTTTTTCACCACATAGATCATTGGGGACTTGTTATTTTTTTCTTCATTAACATTCTGTCATTCCAAACAAGGTATATTATAGCTTTTCTTTTTCCAAGTAGAAATTTATGAGCTATTATGGATGGTCGTTTTATTTATTCATTTTGGTCAGGTGTTCTAATTATTCAGTAAGCATTTATTGTTAGGCATTTTGCTTCATACCATGCTAAACAAGTTTTCCTCATTTTTGATCATCTTTATTCTTTTTTCTTCATGGTTCAGTAGATTGAGTGCCAGCCTGGGAACCCAAAGGTGGCCAGTTCCATTTCTGGCCAGGACACATGTCTGGGTTGTAGGGCCAGGTTCCTGGCTGGGGTTGTGTGAGGGGTAACTGATCAATGTTTCTCTTTCTCTCTTCCTCCTTCCCTTCTCTGCTCTCTAAAAATAAATAAAAATTTTTATAAAAACCCCTCAAATACCTGCAAAATAAAACGAAATAACCTCCTCCCACTGTTCTGCTCCTAAATGCTAAAGTGATTAAACCAAGCAAAGCAGTAAGTTTGGGTGGTATCTTTTCCAAGCCATCTTCTCCTGAGGTGGCAAATGGGATGCTGACAGCCCTCTGATGTTGCGGTCTGCAGAATTTTGGAAATTCTCCCTGGTTAGATAGTTGGTCTGGACTAGAATTTACCTCTTTAACATTTAGGGCTCTATTTACCCTCAAGAATAACTACTTTAGCTTTATAGGTTTCTCCTGCTATCTGAAAGTAGAGAGTGCCTAGAAAATCTTTCATAAGGCAAAATGGCAAAGCGAGGAAGGAATTGCCAGTAATTTGTATGGCAAATTTTTTGAGAGTTCCCAGACACAAAATTCAATGTATGTGTTTTTATTTTATTTCTCATAATCAAAAAGCTTGTTTACATCCAGTTTTACACTAAAGCAACACCCTTATGAGTTACATTAGGCTTTTCTGCTATCTTGGGACACATCTTGCTTTTGGATGCACATAAAAAAGTCGAGACAGACACTCACAAAGTTCAAAGCTCTGGCGGCTTAATGCTGAGGCGCTTCGGGCAGCTCCTGGGAAGGCCCTCGGCGCACTCGGACTCTGCTAACAGACCGCTGAGAAACAAATACTATTTTTGCTTTTCATCGCTTTTTGTAAAAGTGAAAATCCTCTTCATATTTCTTTTGGTTAGCCCAAACAGTTGCTAATGAAGGTCTTTCACAGAAGGTAAGTGGTGTAACATAAACATTTGAAAAGAGGATACCTGTATTAGGAAAAACATTCTTTTTGAATATGTGCATCCATTAGGTCTTTCAGTTGCAAGCATCAGAAACAAACTCTGGCTGATTTAACCAGGAAGAATTTTGTTAAGAGGCCAAAGGAGGCGCTTCTGTTTAAAGGCAGTCATTTGAAGACAGACATTTTACCTCTGCTGCCTCCCAGTACCTCTCTAATTAACAATAAAGGGTATAAAAAAAGACATAAACCCACATGTTAAAGAGAACAGGAGGATCTCTGTCTGTCTCTCTGTCTGTCTCTCTCTCTCTCTCACACACACACACACACACACACACACACACGGATATCCAGTCAAATCCCCGCTCTCCAGTGACTCTTGCCGAGGACTGGCCTTGATAAAATGGCCATTTCTTTTAGTTATTTTTGTTATCGTAGAAGGCAAGTTTTCTATTACATAGAAAGACATAAATGGATAGTGAAGAATGGTAAACCTCACTGTGATTATCTCCCAAGGATACAGTGACCATATTTTCCAGAATCCAAATGGGGACAGGCCCTGGCCAGGCAGTTCAGTTGGTGAGTGTCTTTGCGATACGCCGAGGTTGTGGGCTCGATCCCTCAGTTAGGACACATACGAGAAGCAACCAATGAATGTATAAAAAAGTGGCACAACAAGTCGATGCTTTTCCCCTGCCCTCTCTCAAATCAATAAATAAAATATTTTTAAAAATCCAAACGGGGATACATGGCCCATGGGATGGACTTGGCCATAGTTTTTGGCTTAAGGATCTTTGCGGCACTGTAGATCAAGTTTGGGAAGTTTTCCACAGTAGGAGTCCCAAGTACCCAAGGTAGAAGCCAGAAAACACCTTGTCTTCATCTTCTTAATACCCTTACCCAGTGCCGGCATAAGAACAGTGGGAGCTGACAACCAGGCACACCCACAGGGGACTCTAACTCAGGAGGCAGGAGTCTAGGTGTGC
Source organism: Mormoops blainvillei (assembly GCA_004026545.1). Taxonomy (NCBI): domain Eukaryota; kingdom Metazoa; phylum Chordata; class Mammalia; order Chiroptera; family Mormoopidae; genus Mormoops; species Mormoops blainvillei. The sequence goes on along the minus strand of PVJD01000631.1, from coordinate 246,794 downwards.
GCGGAGGGTTGAGGCTCTTGCATTTGCAGCTAGCAGTGAGGCGGACGCAGGACAGTGGGAGCTTTCCTGGAGCAGCCCTGTAATTTGGGCATTCGTTCCTGTGTGGCGGCCTCTAAGTCCATCCTCTAAATTCGTCTTTCTGGTCCTGCCTGCTTTCAGGAAGGCCCTCCAGTCCATAACTTAGTTCGGAGTCATTCCATCAAGTTTTGGGAAAATGTCCTTTAACAGATGGGTTTTACTTTGGTTTTTGGTTTGTTTACTTGTCCATGTTTAAAGATTTCTGTATACTATACCCAAAGTTTAATCAGGAAATACTAAAATAAATACAACACCAAGCTATACCGCAGTGAAAGTGGAAAAAAAACCCTACTGCCATGTTTAAGAACGTGGGCGACTCTCAGACATAAATTTCAACATAAGAAGCCGCACACAAATCTATATACTGTGAGTTCACTTATAGACAGTTACCATGACAGGTGGAACCAAACCTGTCATTCATCAGGACATTGATGAGCTTCGGAGAGGCACAAGTCCAGCTTCTGGGGGCGGCAGCGAGCCTAGCCGCTGATAATGTGCTATCTCTCGATCTAGGTGCTGAATACATTGCTGTGTTACTTTGTGAAAACTTATACTAATGTGCAGTTTCCTGTATGTATTTTAATAACAATGAGGCTTTTTCCTCTTGATGTACATGCCATTCCCCACCCCACCCATCTCTTATCACTACTCAATCCAGCACATTGCTGATACAGTTTTATAAAACTACTTAAAATGTATGGCTAGTCCTCTAAGAGTTAGGGCTTTTTGTTGTGTGGTGTTTTTTTTTTTTTTTTAAAGTTTGAAGAAAAAAAATACCAGTACCCCAGGGGAATTCTAAATATAGCTTATACCTAAGGATTGCATTCCAATTTATTCAAATGAAACCAAAGATCAGCTTGACAAGGTTTACTATGCCAAAGAGTCCTCAAAGAAAAGATTTCAAGGTGGTGAGCGTTTAGAAGGACTCCCTCTCTCATCCTCTTGCCGGGACTCCCCCAATCCCTTTTGCCTCACTACACAGGAGTCTCTGACTGGAACTCTGAAAAACCCTGGCTTCATGCTCAAGGGCCTATGTGTGAAGCCTCATTTTCTTTCAAACAAAATGAAAGCGAGAGAACATTTTTTTGCAAAAGGTAGTTTCACATTATTTAATGCAGCTTAGTTCTCTGGGGGGTAAATAACGATTAGAAAGAAAGGAAAGGAATGAAAACACCATGGAGAATCACACACGAACCCGAAGCAGACAAAGGCAGCCAGAACTACCTTATTTATTATAAAGATACACCGTGAAGAACAGACCTGACTGTATACTGAAGCCTGGAATGGTACATGCCAAAATGTACAGTACTATACAGAAAAGTGCATTGTCACAACAGAGTAACAAAACAGTTTTTTTTCTCCCAGAACTGTAAAAGCATCCCCTTTTATTTTCATCTCGGAGACAAGGGAATGTAATGATGCGAGGCAGACCAGGGGGCAAAGGCGAACGGAACACTAGGGCAGCAGCACGTGGCCGGAGAGGGGGGGGGGAGGGAAGGGACGACGCGGCCACAGCCACATGGAAAACGAGAGTCTGATGATGGACAAGGATGCAAGACAGGGCAATACTGCGCACCAGGGTCAGAGGAAGGTGGGGATGGAGAAGCTGGGAGAAAGTGGAGGAAGTTTCAACACTCAAATTACGGGGTGAGGGTGGGGGTGGGGAGTGAGTAGGGCGGAGGTGGGCGGAGCAACAGTAAAGAGCCAGGCTAAAACTAAAATAGAAAGGCACTTTCACATGTACATACTACAGATGTACATTGACACGATTAGGTAACAGTCACAAGCAGGAAGCTACCAGTACTGCAATTGATCAAACGGACAGGAAAGAACAACACTGATTTAATTAGGTGGGCAGGAGCTACCCTTGAGCCCCGAGGCGAATAGCAGTCTCTCCTGTTACACAGCCACTTAACTATACTTGAAACATCTATAGTAACCATCACACGACACACTGAACTTGGATGAATGCTCTAAGGGGGGCATTCACAAATGCACGGTTTATATATTTTCTTTTACTAAACAGTTTCTATGATAAGCATTGTGGAACCCAGAACAATTGTTTAAACATACAAAATTCCCTACATAATTTAAAGATACAGGTAACCATCTCGATTATACCACGTAGACTATTTTTTAAGAAACTATACTAGAGTTAAGTGAAAGCTCAATTTCCGGTTTGTTTTACCGATCTGAATGAAGCTGTGCCAAAGTCACCCTGCACCAAGCCTGACCGCCCCGCTGGTGGCTGGGTTTTCAGTTCAGCGGATGATCGAGTAGGAAGCTTTCTTTACACATGGATGGAGCCTTCACTTCAAAGCTGCTCTGTGGCCCAGGGCCTGTATGGCGGATAACTCAGAGCAAGGCTCAGTCCGAAGTACACTTCCTGCATTCATGGTTTCTCACTACTCTGGTCAGGAACGAGCATCATCCCAAATATGAGGTCTTCTAAACCCCTCAACAGACCCACAGGCTCTTAATTTTGGATGTTAGAGGCTGTAATTATCAGATTAAACTTTCTTCAGTTTGTAGATCCCAGAGGCTATGTCATTCCTAACTGCTAAGGAGACTACGACACTTCACTTTCTTCTTAATTAAATTATAAGCTCATTTTTGGAAATGGCAAAAGTACAAAGACAGAAAACTGAACTGGCCCTGGCTGGTGTGGCTCAGTGGATTGAGTGGCCGCCTGTGAACCAAAGAGTCGCTGGTTTGATTTCAGGTCAGGGCACACGCCCGGGTTGCAGGCCAGGTCCCCAGTAGGGGGCGCGTGAGAGGCAACCACACACTGATGTTTCTCTCCCTCTTTCTCCCTCCCTTCCCCTCTCTAAAAATAAATAAATAAAACCTTAAAAAAAAAAAGAAAAAGAAAACCGAACGGATATAATCTGACCCTTAGAGGTCTGTATTCCATTGATAACTCTTCATGCTCATTTACAGGGACGCTCCTGTAAATGATTCCGTGGATAGCTCATGGGCACCTAAGTCAGATTACATTGTGTGAAAAAGTGCAAAACTGTGGAACAATAGCTTTACAAAGGGCCATTCGATATGTTGAAATAACTTAAGAGCACTCATCAGAAAATGTGTACTATGTACCTTTTCTCTGTGCTAATCCACACCTTGACCAAAACCAAAAGGCCAACTTGGTGAATCTGCTTCAGTGAGTTCAATGGAGGGGACATGAATATCCAGTGATATTGAGCTGTGAGTAGATATTCTCATGTAGCTGGAATCAGGTCATCTCTGTAGAACCGTCATTTCCCCATCATCAAAATGATCCCCTTCCCTAACTGCACACGAGGACTGGTAAGATCCTTGAAACTGCAGCATGATCCCCCGATTCCCTGCGCCTTCCGCTTCCCCTGCGCGCTACCCCCGCGGCTGTAAGGCGGGCTGTGCGCACCAGGTAAAGCCACTGAGCTGCTGAAGCTTTTAATGAGCTGACCGGGTGCGAGTTTAGATACTTTGTGAAGTGGCCACCTTGTCTTATCCCTGGACTCTGAGGACTTTTACTAAATAAAGTAAGGACAGGTGAGTCCCTACTGAGTCCTTACTCTGAGTCACATCCTTCCCTGGGAATTGGGGGGAAACACATGCCTCGGGAAGACGACAGGGGTCTAGAGGGGAAAGCCAGAGACAGGTACAGTAAGGGAGTGATGGGACAGGATTAGACGCTGTTTCCCGGAAGGCATAGCCTCTGTGGCTCTGAGGGTTTAGAGCAGCATGTCCTCTGCCATCCCAGGCAGCCAAGTCCTTACTTGGTGGCAGAATGGCAATCCTCATTCCAACACAAGTGTAAACAGGGAGGAGACATGGGGAGGATCACCAAGGGAAAGTCTGAAGAACCGAGCTTGGAGTAAGACTTGAAAAGCTATAGTTAAAGTTTATAAAAGACCCTCCTCTCCCACCTTTTGATATCTTTTGTTAACATCTTACACCTCCATCAAAGATGGACAGTAGTTTCTAAGGATCCTTTTCATTTTGGCTTCTAACGGATTTACAGTTTCCCTTCCCTCCTCTATTACTTCCACCTTTATTCTTTGCTTCTGTTTCCCCACACAGCGACAGAGAATTAGAAACCAACGTGGAATCCAGAAAGAACCGGGAGATTATTTAGGAAAGTTTAAACTTCTTAGGGAATTTGGGAAGATTCTTTAAAAGGGCTAGTGCTATTCAAAGTTTCATCTTGGCCGTCTCCGTGTGTCCAAGGTGCTGAAGGACCCTGAAGCGCCAGAGAACCGGAGGGGGTTGGGCAAGACGCTGAGCTGGGCGTCTTTTTCAAGATGGGCAAAAAAGTTGGCTCTGCAAATTAAGAGGTTTAAAAGCTTACCATTCCTGGAAAATAGTTGGAAAAAAATTCACTATTCAATACATTAGTGAAATTAGGTTGTAGGCAAGCAACCAGCAGTGTGACTTTGAAAGGTTAACTATCTCATCAGTTTAATCTCTGTTTGCATTAGTATGATTAGCCTGGCAAACTGAGGTAGATACCGAAGTCATGATCTTGATTTTAGTCCAGATTCTCATTCTTTCCTGCATGATGCATTCACAAGTGGGCTGATGGGGTCCATACTATGTAATTCTTAGGTGGCCATGCAACTGGCTAGGAGTTTGAAACCAAATCAATGGTGGTCCAGAGGGGTTAGTTCTGGCCATTCATTTGTTTTGAAAAACAAAAAGGTCTCTTCATGAGCAAGTTCAATGACAGGATAGATGAAATGCTCACAGGTTTACAGATGATATCAGCTGCTGCTGGTGGGGGAGTGGTGATTTGTGCCTTAGTAAAAACAACTGAATTCAAAGCAACCTTTTTAAATAGAAAAAAATATAGCATAAATATGGGCTAAGGAAAATTGTCTGCATGCAAGGATGTCAGAGGAGGGCCCCTCGTGGAGCTGGGTGACTATATTAGTTATATGGGAACCACACGTGAAAAGTAAAAAACAAAGTCACGGTTCCAAGGTACAAAATTGGGAGGAAATGATCCTGGAACCATGAGGTAATCCTCTCAGCGAGGCCGGCACGGCTCTCACTCCAGTACCACGGCCCAGTCTCGGCTGGCTCAAAGGGCCAAAATCGTCAGTCAGCAGAAGAGAAGGTTGAGCAAACCAAGGACCTGTGTGGTGTCTGCTTTCTCCATTTCCACAGAGGGAAATGCGGGGGTTTAGGGAACTGGAAATATTTTCTAGGCAGTTACTGAACCACAGATCTTGGAAGGAGTTTGTAGAGGAGTGTAGCCAGAAAGTCTTTAAAGTTAGACTGTTTTAGTCCTTTGTGAATGCACGGGATGGAGTTGAAATCTCTTGGGACCCGGCTAGGTTTGTAGAAGGAGAAACATGGATAGCTATGGAGATCTCTCTCTCCTTTTCCCAGGTCCAGTTCAAGCAGTAACTACAGAGCTTCTACCCTCTTCTACTAGTCCTTAACCTGGACCCAGGGAAATGACTTATTATGAAAGAGGCAGTCATCCAGTTATTCAGGCTGTGGGGTGAAGGTCCCACTGGGAATGTCCATCCCACTGTGGCAACTGCAAGTCTTTAGCATGAGCTCAACCCCGCCCCCTGCATGGAATCAGAGGTGCTCACTGTCAGCTACCAAACAACGCCATTATCACCTTTCGGCCATTGCCCCAAGTGCCACAGACCAACCCTGGTTACACTCCAAAGCTTGGGACTCGGATTCTCGTGCCTTCAGCCCCAGACATGTCTGACTTGCCCAGGCTACACTAACCCTGAAGCACTGTACGATGCGAAGAGCGGAGAGGTGTTGCCTTCATTACAAATGGTGCAGCATTGAATTTTCAAGTAAGTCTTAGTGTGTCTATTGTCTTTAAAATGACATATGTCCAGTCATTTAAAAAAAAGAAATTACAAAATACAAATGCCCGTGTTACCTTAGCTAGTCTCAGATGTTACATTTGAGAACATAGAAAAGCCAGAAGATCTCCAGTTATAAGCACAAAACTAAGGAAAGGTATGCATCGTTGACTTTTGTCACTAATCCATTTTCTTTTTTTAATCACCTTCTCTTATGACCTTGCTCAGTGGTTTTTACATTGTGCAAGACTTGTCTGTTGGACCCTGGGAAGGAGGTGCAGGTCCTATGGTAGGGTTTGTTTTTGGAAGAACAGCAGGTTTCGGCCTTAGGGCTGGAGGCTTTAGCTGCACACCCATTCTAGGTGCCACCATAGGTTTGAAAGTACTCATGGTATCACTGGAGGAGCTAGTGCTTCGTCGAATCTGAGGCTCTGAGCTCCTGAGGGCGACGTTGTGCAAAGGGCTGAGAGATTCTGTGGAAGTGGCTGGGGTGGGAGAGTTTTTTACTTGTTCTAAGGTGTCCAGAACCACGTCCGGGGCGTGCTTTGCCGTGCTCTGCCTCTCCAGCTCTCGGAGTTCATTCAGGGCGGTGTTCATCGTCTCTTCAATATCCTGTTGTAAAGTCATCAGAAAGAGAGCGAACACAAACTGATAGTTAATATTAATGCACAGAAACCCACATATTTCATTTTGAAGCGAACAGGCCAGCCAAAGCATGAATGTTTTAACTTCATAGTAGGTAGAAAGTATATAAACATAATGCCATCTGATGTAACTATTTTGACTCCGAACGTTCAGACCATGATGCAATGGCTCATGGAGCCATTTATCAAACATTCGCCATTCTAAGGTACCAGGTACCCTTCTTCTGGTGGTTTCTGCCTTATAAATTGACTTTTTTATATAGAATTCTACTTCACTTTATGGTGAAGGGTAACTTAAGTTCAAGATACCATAACGGTTTCTCAAGAAACAAAAGTGAATTGCAATGAAAAGTGAGGTTTCTTTAATTTATTCAACAAATAATTGTCGAGCACTGAACTATGTACTTGGCTAACTCCTAGCAGTTCTTCAGAAACCAGTGTAAAGCATTCCCCTAATGATCATGACCAGTGGACCTCAATGGAAAGGCAGTGCCCACGGAGGGCATTTTTGTAATATGGTGTGTCTATTTGTGTGTGTGCTCAAATGCCGTAACAATGCGGTGGCATTATTAGCATGTGGTGTGCAGGGGCCACACATGCTAGTTATCTTGCAAGTGCCCTAGATAGTTTACATGTAGTAAATCGTCCCAAAACTTGTTCAACTTTTGAATGCCCTCCAGAGATTTATGTGGGTGAAAATCCATTTATGCTAACCTGAGCCTAGAACCTAATTCTTTCTTTTATATATACCTAAAATATTTTTCTAATGATGTTAATTTTCTAGGAATAAAGTGATCACATAAATTATACTCTATTTTGATTGGAACTGACCCAGGGTTGTCCACCACTTACGAAAAACCACATCACTAATGGAAATACCTTTCATGGAATTTGAGTTAAGACTAACTTAATACTTTAACATCAATGTGCATTTTAATTTTTTTAAATTTTAATTTCTTTTGTTTAAAGGTGTTATTTATTTATTTTTTAGAGAGAGGGGAAAGGAGGGAGACAGACAGGGAGAGAAACACTGATGTGAGACAGAAACATCAACCGGTTGCCTCTTGAATGCATTCTGACCCGGGGCCAAACCCGCAACCCAGGCCTGTGCCCTGACCAGGGATCGAAGTGGCGACCTTTCGCTTTGCAGGATGATGCCCGACCAACTAAGCCACACTGGTCAGGGCTCAAGGTGCATTTTAAATTCTATTTATGGCAATTCTACATGTCGGTGAAAACATCTCACTACTTCATTTGTCTTCTAGTGTTGTTCAGCATTAATTGAAATACATTTGTTTTAATATTCACTGCCTTTTACTTTTATATTATTATATTCAGGGATTTGTATATATTTTTAAATTAGGTATTTTATCTATCAATTTATTTCAAATACTAAAGGGGAAATTACAAAATATTTTGTTTCAAAATGTGGAGTGTGCTCCATCAGTGGAGAAATGGATAAGCAAAATATGGCATATACAGACAATGGAATATTATTTGGTCTTAAAAAGGAAGAAAATCCTGCCACAGGCTACCATATGGATGAACCTTGTGGATATGTTAAGTGGAATAAGCCAGTCAGAAAAGACAAATACTGTATGGTTCCACTTACACAAGGCAGTCAGACACACTCATAGACTAAGCAGGAAGTAGAATGGTGGTGGCCGGGGGCTGGGGAGGGGGCAAAAAGGGGAGTTGTTCTTTAATGGGTATAGAGTTTCAGGTTTACAAGATGAAGAAGTTCTGGAGATCTGTTTCACAACAATGTGAATATACTGGAGCGTACAGTTAAAATGGTTAAGATGGTAAACTTCACATAATGTGTTTTTAGCATCTGCGCACACAAGTAGTGGAGTATCAAGTGAGGCAGGGGGAGCGGAGAGGCTCTTCTTTCACTCACCCGGAGCATAACCCTAATGGCGATGCACGGTGGTAGCCGATTTCCACATCTAACTCCCTCACTGGACTCTAAGCACATTCAGGCAGCAGCTGGCTACTGATTTAACTTTGCGCCCATAAAGCCTAGCATAGGACCTGGGATACAGTAAGTGCTCAATAAAGGCTTGCTAAATGAATAAACCAAAACATGATGATCACATTTGGATATTGTAGTTTGAAAAAACTGCATCAGGGATTCCACTGATTTGTTTAATGAAAGAATTTGCATTTTTTTTTTTTTGGTAGAAACACCATGATGGCAGGCTTAGTTGTCCCCCTGGGAAAAGCTGGAGATGAGAGATGGAAAGATAAATAAAGGACACAGCTGGAAGCCATTTTGTGAGGATGACATCACTTTTCAAGTGATTACTTTCATATGTGACTTCCATTTGATGCTAAGCATATGGATTTGTTTTTATAACAAGTTTTTGCCCCAGAGAAAATGTACAGAGCCTTGTTTATCTGTTGAGTTTTTTTTTTTTTTTAATGATTTACAAGGAAAGGATTTCCTGGTTCTAGAAACAAAATGGTTAAACAGACCTTATTAGATCTTCCTCCCCCAATCTCCTAATTCCCTGTCTCTGGAGCCCGAATCTCATTTCACCTGTTTATTACAAGCAGCGACGTTATGGTTTTCTCAGATCAGTCAGCCATAGTCAAATATACCTGGTTCTCAACAGGCCTCAAAGGGTCCTACACAGATAGCACTTCAAACAGAAAACCAAAAAGGTCAAAAGCCTTTTTGATTTTTGTTGAAGAACTGTTGTATGCTTAAAATTGGTTTAATCTTTTTAAAAACACATTAAACTCCTTACATAATCTAATTTGCTATCCAAAATTCTTTTTACTTAGGACATTGAGGATATCTTGGTAATATGTTATATTAATGCAGGTTTTCTTGGGTGCTTTTTATTAAAAATAATGCATCTTTAATATTTCCCCATGTTTGTTCCATTCACTTCTCATTCACTTTCTTTCTTGTTCTATTTACTTTAGTTTTAAGCTTTGGTGATAGCTGCAAACCACTTTAGATTACTCAAATGGCAAAGTCTGAATCTATTCACCTCCTTTGTCCACTGGCTATACACTACACACCCCCCTTTTTTTGTTTTTTACTCCTCACCTGAGGATATATTTATTGATATGAGAGAGAGGAAGGAGGGGGGCAGGGGGAGAGAGAGAGAGAGAGAGAGAGAGAGAGAGAGAGAGAGAAATCGATGTGAGAGATCGGCTAATCGGCTGCCTCTGGTACATGCCCTGACTGGGGATTGAACACACAACCTAGGTATGTGTCCTTACTGGGGTTTGAACCTGCAACCTTTTGGTACATGGGATGACACTCCAACCAACTTAGCCACCCAGCCAAGGCCACACATTTTTTGATGGCTATGCTGCAAAAAGAACTAGAGGGAAAAATGGTAGAACTATGGGAAAATCAATTATCCAATAACGTTGTTTTACAGGTACTTTTACTTTGTCAATTCTAATCACTAGGAAAGAACTACAGAGCACTTCTCTGCAGTCCCTGTTGGGAAGTGAAGACACACATGCACTCAACAGTGACACTGTATCCAGACAGGCTGTTCTTCAAACAGCTAACTGTTATTTCTTATATTATTTACTGACTAATCCATCACTTCCCATACTAAATTTTTTCTGTTTCTGGGCTTCCATTCTGTTCCATCAATTTGTCTGTTTCACTATCTTTAGCATGCATTTAAGATCTGGAAGGCTAGTCCTTCCTCATTATTCTTTGCAGCATTTTTCCATCGATGTAGCAATGATACATTTGAATGCCCTGGGTCCTACATTTCTGTCATGACTCTGTTTAAATCAATATAAACCTAATGTACTTGGGCCTCTCCAGTAACAAATGGTTCTTCAAGAGACTCATAGTGAGGCCTTAAATTAAAGAAGGGGCTAATTTCCTTCCTGTTATCACTAATTGGTTCTATATGAAACACATGGCTACAAAAAAGTAAATCCTACATACTCCCTTCCTCACACCCCATGTACTTAGCTTGCACTATTCCCTTAAAAGCATCTTACCTGAGCGATGGTCTCTGGGTCCAGTGGCTTGTGGTCACTGAAGCCTGAGTACTGCCCCGATGACGTGGACCTTCTAATAGGAGGGCTGTCGATCTTCTTGAGGGAGTCGTGCCGGCTGATGTTGGTCAGGCTGCCGTGGCCTGGCCGGCGCCGCCGCTCGGGGCTGTCGTTGTTGAGGCCACGGCTCTGCAGCAGGCCCCGGGGATGACTGGCCAGGTTTGGGGACCCCAGGTCAACAGAGGAGTTGGAAAGAGTATGTGGGGGGTGGAGGGGACAATGGCCATCACTGGTTCTACCAGGACGCCTTCCTGGAGGGGGTGGTTCTCCTCTTTTTCTTTGTCTGGACATAACAGGGAGGAAGAGAGATAAAAGGAGAGCTTATCACACTGGGCAACACTGCAGAGAGGCACGTGCTGTGGCTCCTCGCAGCCCCCGGGACGGGGATGTTCAGGAGGCTGATTATCAGACTCCACCTACCTGGCTAAATAGCCATCGGGGTGCCGGTCTGTCGGGGAGTTCATGTCCTTGGATGAAGACTTGTCTTCCGCGACCGGCCCGCTGCTGGCCTCGCTGTCAGCTTTTTGGCTCAGAGTGTCTGAAAATGTATCATCCCTGAAGTAATGAGACGCAAGAGTCAGGGTGTTTTGTTAGATAAATAGGAACAACAACAACAACAACAACAAAAAGCAATGGCGTTTATCTATGTAAGTTTCTTATTAACATAACTTTTTTCTTTTCATTATGAAAAAATACAATTTCATTGCAGAAAAAGTAGAAAATTCAGATATACAAAAAAGAGTGAAATAACTATCGCCCATAATATAACATCCAGAGGCAACTACTGTTAGATTTTTTAAAGATACCCTTCTACCCTTTAAAAAATGCCTGGGATACACATCAACAAGGATGCGCACACACAGAGTGGCCAACGGCAGGTCTACAGTTATGAGCACGCGGAACAGAGTTTATTTTCTAATTATTATTTATTATTACATTATTTTTCATATGAAAAAGTGTAAACCTGCCCTTGCTCCACCTTGTATATGTATAGTGTTTCCATTTTAGTTGCTTATGTTTCTATACTTTAGATACGTATGGTTGCTCTGTATATACACACAATATTTCTTGGATTCTGAGGTACACATTTGAACATTTCTAAAATGAGGTTGAATCATTCGTTTACCTTATACCTCTTATGTGGTCTATTTCTCTCTTCCTTGAAAAGCTGCTTTTAAATTGGTGCTGCATGTGAAATACTATATTCACTAAATAGGGATCATGCTGTACCTAGCACTTTGTAACCTGCTTCTGTCACTTACACATTATGACTGTCTTCCCATCTCTTTAGCTAATTTTGAAATTAGAGCTTCCTCATCAGTAAAATTAAAAAAAAAAAAGAAGCCTGGAAATGATACTTTTTAAGCTTTAGGTCAGTATCTTCTCTTTTGGGAATGTGGAATTGAAACGGTAGATGAACACCAAAAGGAGAGCATCTCTGTTTCTGGAATTAGCAGCATCACTTTAGCTCTTAAAATTATTCTCGGCACAGGTTCTAAGAATCCGAAAGCTTCAAAAGGCATTTTCTCTCTAGTCCTTGCTCTCAAGCTCCCAGTAGAGCTTGGGAAACGAAAACCTCAAGTTCTGTTCTCAGAGGCCCACGAGCGAGGCGAAGACCTGTGTCCACCTCAGAAGTGTTAGCTCTGAAGTCCCTCCTGCTCTTTTCTCACAAGCCCAAGGGCAGTGGAAGAACAGAGCTGGAGTCCCCTCTTGGGAGCACTCTGGTGATCGAAGCGGGGACTACTCACATATCCTGCACCACTATGTACTGGTGAGGCACAAGCCCGTCAATGCCGTTGTGTCTGCCTTCCCACCAGTCCTCAGAGGCGCGGTGATAGAGCAGCAGGGATGCTCCCTTCTTGAAGGACAGTTCTCTGGCAGATCGCCCAACGTAGTCAAACTTGGCTATGGCTTCTATTGGCTCACATTCTGCAAAGAACACACCAGGAAGTGGTGAGGGGCAAGGTTGTTAGGAAGGCATGATACACTGTCCCAAAGGTCTAGATGAGGCCGTAGAGGTAAACAAGGCTATTGGAATATTCAGACAGAACAAGGGAATAAACAAATCATCAAGAAAGAGAAAATGAGGGTGCTAAAAAAGATAGAGAAAAACATTCTTTGGCTGTCCACAGTTTTTCAGGCAAAGAAAAATTGAACATTAGATCTTAATTTCCCCAGTCTCTTACTAGAGATACGATGACAATCTACTAAAAAATATTTTAAACTTTGCAATACGATAAATAAGATCTCTCCTTGAGTTACGATATCCTCCACAATGGCTCCAATGTTATTTTGACACTGATGGAGTTCCCATGTAACATGTTATACCATTTATAATATGGAAAAAAATCACTATCCCAGAACACTACAAAGTATATGTTCTAGTTGCTTATTTTAAAAAAATCAGGTTTATAAAAACTGCCACATTAAATGCTATTTGAATACATTTAATTTCCTCGTCTACTTTTCACACTATCAGATCTTCAAACTACAAACAGTAAAGACAGCTTTGTTTTCTCCAGCATCAGCCACAAATTCTGGATATTACCTATGAAACAAGCATAACTTAAGACTTTCCAGTACTGTCAGTAAAAGACCAGGTTCAAAAATTGTATTTTCTAGAGAGCAAGAGATATCCAAAGGAATTACAGTGAGTTAAAAAAGCCAATCTCAAAAGGTTATATACTGTATGACTCCATTTATAGAGCATGTTCCCAAGGGCATAACGTTGAGATGGGGACCCCAGGAACGGTGCCCAGAGGTTGGGGTGGGGAAGGAGAAGGACCGAAGGAAAGGCTGGGGCTGTGACATGGCAGCACAAGGCACCCCCGTGACGGGCCTCTTCTTTATCTTGACTGCTGTCATGGTCATGGAAATCTGTACATGTGATAAAACCTTAGAGAACTAAATAAGCACACAGACAAATGAGTGCATGTAAAACTGGTAAAATATGACTATATGGTGAATGGATTATATTGATGTCAATTTCCTCGTTGTGCTATGACACTGTAGATATGTCAGCCATTATCGCTGCTGCAGGAAACTGGGTGAAGGGAACATGGAATCTTGGTACTATTTCTTACACTGGCACGTGAATTTATACTAATCTCAAAATGAAAAGCTCAAAAAGGTACTGAATCCTGGGCCTAGAATTGGAATTTCAGCTCTGATCTAATTCTGACACAAATATCAAAGGCAAAGAAATGGACAAATTAAATAACTATAGGAGGTGCTTTTTGTGATTCAGCTTATTGCAAAAAGCCTTTCTATGCAGGGCAATAGGCTCTTTATTCCCCTCCCCAGCCATTGCCCCATCCTCTGGCCTGCTATCAGCCACAGGTAAACAAACTTCTAGTCAGTAACAAGCAGAGCGAAAAAGGGCGAACACAGGTGGTATACACTCAGAGAAATATATCCCTGCTATGAGCAACACCTCATTTGCTGCAAACAGCATGTATTGGCTTCCAAATACTCTAGAATATGTATGTGCACATAACACATTAAACCCTGCCTCTCTGTCAAATACTTTCACAGGAAATTGTCTTCTGTTTCCCTTGGTAACAAACCTTCTCATTTACACAGGTAATTTTTGCCCAAAGTTCACTGCAGTATCTTCAATATCTGTTGTACTTACATGGAATAACTGCCCAAGAAGTGCTTGGCTAGCCAACTAAGCTTCTTTCTCACTTGATAAATTCAAACATTCTCTAGGACATGTACGGTGAAAGCATAAAAATCAACAAACATATTGAAAAAGCTTAGGGTCTGTCTTATCCAAAGGGCCTGGGTAAGTTTCAGCTGTACCTTTACAGTAAAGACAAAAAAAAGTCCCATCTCTTTTGTTAGAAGATAATTGTTAAGGTGAATAATATTTCATATTGTACTATAATCTGCATGTAGTATACTTCTCAGCAAAGTATGTGTAAAAATAATTTTAAAACAACAGTTTAGTCCTTTAACAACTGACTTTAGATCATATGTTAATAGTCTGGTATCCCCTTCTAAAGCTATGTTTTATTTATTAAAACAATATAAACAGTAGCTTTATTAAATATCTACCAGTCTGCTTCATAGAGGAGGAACAGAACTTTAGACTCAAAGAGGCTGACTTTTTAGTTTGTTCTAAACTTGCAGATGCAGAATAAATCCTGGTTCATCTAAGATAACAGATACCAATTGTTTTACTGCAGTTCTCTCTGGGGGACACAAATGAACATATCCATGGAAGAACGAAGACATGACAATTTATTTTAAAAAAACTTCATAAGCCCTGGCTGGTTAGCTCAGTTGCTTAGAGCAGGGTTCGATCCCTGGTCAGGGCACACACAAGAGTCAACCAATGAATGCATAAATAAGTGGAACAACAAATCAATGTCTCTCTCTCTCTCTTTCAAAACAAACAAAAAATAGAGTTTCATGACATATAATTAGTAAATTCCTATATGAATAGCCCCATGAATTAAAATTTTGCTTTGTCGAAAAAAAAAAAAAAAAAAGGAAAGACACCAGCTCATAACATAGTGCACAATCCATATACTGGGTAATCCATGTACTGGTGTTGTCAATGGGTAATGAAGAAAGAAGCACTAATGTTCTTTAATGCCATTCGTTCATACATTGTCAATACTGGCCAAGGGCTATTTAAGACTATTCAATAGGTACGTACATTTTGAAATCATAATTCCATAATCATAACCTCTGTGCTCATCATCTCTTCTTTTTTTTTCAGACAACTAGCAACAGGATTATCAGTCTTTGCTTATTTATTTCAAATGTGGGGAGGTGATGAAAGAATGACCAGATGAATCAGAAGGACATTTTATTCGTAACTCTCCTACATTCTGAGCAATTTCATTATTTTATCTTGACTCTTTCTGTTCCCATGAGAGTCATTTCACAGTCAGGTGTCAATCATAAGCTATTTATACACATCGTAGTCTAGTCACTGCAGAGCAAATCAATCTCAGGGCACCGCAACATGCCATACGCCTTTCAGAGAGAGTAACATGGTTCTTTAATGTTGGGCAAAGACTCTGTAGAATGCTGCTGCTACCAATAACAATAATAATAACAGTGTAATATGATAGCTTCATTTTTCTGCATGTCTATTATAATTTTGTGCAAAGGTAAATAAAATTCAGTAGAGCTGATTTTCTGGCTGTCCGATGCTATCAAGTCTTACATTCACATGTCTTCTAATTTTACACAAAATGCTAGCACATCGCAATTTCTCCTTGGGACCTTCCTGTCCTTGACACTTACCCTCCTAGATCTGTTGCCCCACTGCCCTTGCAGATGATGGCTTTATTCTGTGACAGCCTCTCTTTTGGAAACAAAGGCTATTCTCTCTAGTGAAACCATGACAGAAAAAACAAAATAAATACCTGAGTAATCAAAAAGATAATCAATACTCTAGTTAATTTAGTTACAGGACTTTAGGGGCTGGCTGTGGGCAAGGGTGTCCTTTGTAAGCAATGCTTTTCTTTAGCAAAAATCAGGTGAACATGATCAAAATGTTATCTAAAACACATGGCCCTCAGCAAAGCTTTTCTTTTATAGTCAAGAGGTAAGAACAACTGACAGATGGCACGGTGGTGAGACTGATGTTTGGGAAGAGAGCCAGGTGGCTTTGTCTTGGCTTCTCTTGCCCCTGGGGAAAGCAAGGAAACACTTACAGGAGTCATCAGTGAAAAAGGAATGAATCATGTAGAGAAACAAAGAAACTGAAGACAAAAGAATAAATAGTGGCAGAGGTAGGACTCAGATACTTTCAAAAGCAACATCGGAGCTTTCACTTTAAAGAATTATCTACTAACCTAAGTTCAGAAAATGTCAATTCATCGTACCTTTTTAAAAAAAAAGATTTTATTTATTTACTTTTAGACAGTGGGGAAGGGAGGGAGAAAGAGAGGGAGAGAAACATCAGTGTGTGTTGCCTCTCATGCTCCCCCTTCTGGGGACCTGGCCTGCAACCAAGGCATGTGTCCTACTGGGAATCGAACCAGTGACCTTTCGCTGTGTGAATGACACCCAACCAACTGAGCCACACCAGTAAGGACAGCTCACCCTACTTTTAGAAACACCAACTTTCTTTTTTAGCATGGGGTGGACACACTAGACACCCTGATTACCCTCTTGCTGCAATCAGTTTAAAAACATTGGATTAAAAACACTTTGTAATGGCATCAGTGAGCTATCACAATAGTAAGGAATACTGAAGACCAAACGCTCAATGAAAGCGGGAATCTAGCAAAGTAACCAGAACACTAGAAAATGTGAGTCGGTTTGCCTCGAGGGCATTTTCCCTGCCTCGTTAACTTGAGCTTTCATTTTATACAGAAGATTAAGCCTAGGAGCCAGCTTAGTGTGGAAAACCGAAGCTCCCCACCACCTGCATCATATCTCAGTGTCACCGTGAACTTCTTGCCCTCCACACTTCTCTAAAGACTGTAAACACCTCACCCCTGCTCCCATCCTTGGATTTAAGGAAATCATCTGTCTTAAGCCTTGGACCAAATCACGTCTGAGAATTGCAACTACATTCCGGGCCTATGCAGGTTTGCAGATTCAGTTCATACTACCTGGGTGGTCTGGGAAACCTCAAGCTAAAAATTCAGTGTGGTCCCAAACTGGCTGTACCCCAGGCAGAAGTCAATGCAAACCCTCTCTGGAGGAATGAACCTTCAATGGAGCCTAAAGGAATTCTACAAAGTTCCAAAAATATGTAAAAAATTTATAAAATGCACTGGAAAATCAGACTTGATGAGCAAGAGCCAGAAAGACTGTAGGTATTACCATGATCGGACACATGAGCTGAAACAATGGAAAGGATTAATATTATGAGTACAGAGCAAAAGACTATACAATGTGACTAAGCAGTAAGTACAAAAGTGAACTCAAGAGAACTAGTAGAAAAAAACCCCAATGAATGAGTTTAGAACAGATTAGTCACAGCTGAAGAAAGAATCGAAGGATCATGCATACGGCTAAAGAAGTAAAGAAGATGACAGCTCTATATGTTCATATTGAAAAAGGGTTTGAAAAGTAACGTAAAACATTAAGCTCAAGATGTCGGAAAAAGAAAAGAATGATCTCTTATAGAGAAAAGTATAAAAGTTTATTGGGAGACATGAAGTAACTAGAAATACGTTTGTGGACTAGAAGACTGAATATCATAAAAATATCAATTCCCTCCATATTAATAAATGTATTATCAGTGTAACTATAGTCAAAACCTCAACTGGTTTTTAGGGTTTTTTGTTTGTTTTAAGAACTTGAAAAACTGAGTCTAAAAATTATGTAAAATTGCAAAGAGGCCAAGAATTGTTCAGAGGGACAGAGTCAGAGGTGATGATTTGCCAAATATTAAGGTTTATTAAAAGGTATCAAAATTAAGACAGTGCTATAGGAATAGATAAGTAGACCAGTGGAAAAGAGCAGAGCCGAGAAACAGACTCATGCATAGAAGGCACCCGATTTGTGACAGAGGAGTGCGGCCGTGGAGAAAGGACAATCAATGATGAGGCAGTTGGGACGACTGTGGATCCATATGGAGAAAAAGGAACTGACCCCATATCTCACACCATACCTTCGAATAAATTCCTTGTAGAATAAAGGCTTATGTGTGAAAAACAAAACCTGAAAAGATGTAAAATAGAACGTGGGAGAATTCTCTTCAACACCTTGGAGCACAGAAGGATTTCTTAAAGGAGACACAAAGTGAAAGAACCTTTAACCCCTTTAAAGTTTAGATCCTCTCTTTAGCAAAAGACATAATAAGCACATGAAAGAAAAGCTACAGAGCAAAAGATATTTGTAAAACATAAACCCAGTGAAAGCCCTGATCCAGAACCACAATGAACTCTTACAAATAAGGGGGGAGGAGAAAAAAAGGCCCAGAGAAACTAACCGTGGGTAAATGGGTCTTCATGGCCAAAAGACTTGATAGGAATTTCACAAAAGAAGACATGTAAACACATAAAAATGAGTATACCTGTTTAACCCCATTTAAAAAAATTTTCCGTATTCTGACATCTAGGGCCTTGCTGATCCTGGAGGGACTGTCCTTCCCAGGGTCAGCCAATTCCAACAGAAAGGAAAACTCGGAGTGTGCTTTTCAAAAACAATCAGCCAACCACCTCCTCCCTAGGGCTCTCACAGTGATTCTGGGTCACTATCCACCTGTCCTAATAACCTCAGGGCCAGGTACCAGGCAAGGAGAGAGAGCACCTCTGCCCCAGAGCCTTTCAAACCTGTTTATCTTGCCTTTCCTGTTCCTGCGGAAACCACAACAAAGGCTCCTGCCCAGTTGCTCCCGGCTCCCTCCCTCATGACAGGCCCTGGTGCTTTATCCTGTGGTCACTGAAGCTGTGATGTAGTCCTTCATCTTGGGAAATGCGAGAAACAAAGTATCTTCAATGGCAATTATCTCCTGGTCTGTTTTCCTTACTATACGCCACATTTTCTATTAATACACTCTATTTTAAAACATCTTCATCAGTAACCACAGAAATGCAAATTAAATCAAGTGTTGATGAATACGGCTGCTGGAACTGCACATCATTACAACCACTCTGAAAAATAGTTTGTCAATATCTAGTACAGTTGAAGACATGCTGACTCCTAGGTGGGGAAATCCTAGAGAAACTCCCAGACATCTGCAGTGCGGTGGATACATGTTCAAAATATTCATAGCAGCACTGTTTTAAATGGCAAAAATACGTAACACCCCACATACTCACCAATAATGAAATAGATACGTACAATGAAATATGCAGTAGTAAATTAAATGATTGTAATTGTACATTACAACGTGAATGAATCTCTGGAACATAACACTGAGTGGAAAAAAATAAGGGAAAATATATACAGTATGATTCCATTTATAGAAAGTTCAGTGAAACAGAAAATGAGACAACGAACCATTCAAACACGCAGACACACAGCGGTCGCCCTTGGGGGGTAAGGAAGGTAATGGGATAAGGGGAGCACAAAGGCAGTGGTGTCTTTTTTCTTAAACTTGGCGGAGGTTCACTGAAATGTTATTCTTCATACTCTATACCCACCTTTCGTTTCTACCGAATTCTTGATTTAAGCAATTCTTTAAAACGATATACAGACTAGTTTTATAGTGGCATGAACCCAGGGCATACCATCTTCGCTGGTGTGGGGCTCCGTGCCCGCGTCCTGATCCGCCTCCTCCAGCGTACCGTGCTCGCTGTATGGGCTGTCGCTGTGGAGCGGAAACAGACATTCATGTGAAGCCAAAGTGGAAAGAATTTCAAAAATGAACAATTGCTATTGCAAGGCAAAATAGAAGGCTTGGAATGGCGGAAGAGTTACTGGACAGCCTTTTAATGGAATGCCGCAGCCTCCACGGATTATCTGGTCTTTTGGGAGTGTGTGTCCCTTTGTTTCTGACACAAAGGTTATTTTACAACTCTGTAAAGACAAAGTTAACTTGCTGAAAACTAGTAGCCTTACACAGAATTCTTATCCATAGAAAAGAAAATTTTTTGAGTTCGAGTAGAATATGATTATTGCCCTTTGGATGTACCAGTTTTTGCAAATTCATGTCAACATTCCTTACTTCGTATAAATTGATGGCTCTTTGATTTCTGTTCTGAATTGACTGTAGTTTTTCCATCTTTTCTTGACAGAAGTTCACTGTATATTTGTGTGAGAGTTATGATTTTATCCTCTAAAAAAAACTTACCCTTTACGACTACTACCATCTCTCCTCAAATGCGTGCTGATAAACGAAATATGCATCGGGCACAAATACAAACCTGACTTTACTGTAAAAGCCCATTTATACTGTTGACGTTGGGCGACAAGAGTAACTGCTGTATTACTGGCCTTCTGTTTGAAATGAGCAGCACCCGCTGAGAGCGCTATGTGTGGGGAAAGGCAGAGTCAAGCGCATGTTACAGCTGCAGGACTCTCTATTACGGGGCTTTTACTCTGTAAAAAAGTAGCAACCACAAAACGTCAAAGAGTACAGTATATCAAATAATACTGATCAGACATCCACATACTTATTCATTTATCTTCTCAGAGCCAACCTCAGTCAGCACCTTGCACGTAGTTAAGTGCTCAAGTAGGTATTTTTGCATTAAATTTCATGTGTAAAATTGCTGGATATACTACAGAACTGGTATCTGTCGTACCTTGTTGTTAATTTGGAAAGCAGTACTTTTGGAAAGAGTCAACTCTCAGTTTCCTTATGGCACATGACCACACTGTGGTTTAAGATGATATTATGGTTTAAGTGAAAAATAAGTGTACCTTTAGTAACTTAAGATCTTTCGGCTACTTATTCTACTTCTACTTAATCCCTGGTAAGACAAAGGGAAACAAAGAGTTCCCAGGAGGGTGGAGAATGAAGGCTTAGACGCTTCAATTTCCAGTTGGTCCTGTGTCTGGGCTCCGCAGGGCCATTTCTGAGATAGGCTGGGAGGTGGTTGTGGAGTGGGAGGACTCGTGTGGGTTTTGGAATCAGACAGACCCGGGCTGTCTCCAGTTACCACCAGTCATCGGACAGGTTCCTTGGTCTCCCTTAACTTACTTGGCAGAGTGATTGTGAGAAGTTAAAGGGTCACAAGCACTGAGCAGCTGGCATGTGGTAGGCACTCAAGAAATCAAAGCTACTTTTATTGTATATGATTTCCTAGAAGCTGGAACCTAAATATCAATTAGTGAACATACACCTTTTAGGGTTTTTGATCATTGGTATTATTCAATTGCCTATACCCCCTCCATTTTTACCAGTTTAATGAAAGGTGTCTATACTTCTGTATTTAAAAAAAAAAAAGTGATTACCAGAGGGAAAGAGGGGTGCGGGAAGGTAGAAGAGGGTAAAGGGGGGAATAAATGGCGATGGAAGGAGATTGGACTTGGGGTGGTGAACACATAATACAATACAAAGATGATGTATTATAGAATTGTACACTTGAAACCTATATAATTGTATTAACCAATGTCACCCCCAAAAATTCAATTAAAAATAAATAAATGAAAATAATACACAATAAATTGCTATCCCAACAATATAATGATGTAAAAATTTTCTCAAAATAATGTTTACTAAAATTGTTTAGAATAGTTTTTAGTAAGAATAAAAATATATTTGGCTCATGAGCTTCTTTAAAAATGAGAATTCTGAAACCACTTTATATAGATTTAAATTTAAAACAATTTCAGAATGAAAATAAAATCTCAATCCAAATAGTTATCTCTTCTTGATATAGCAGTAAAAATTAAAATAGCTCTAAATAATGTCAAAACCTTTATCCTCTACAAAAGCCATAATAGGGTAGATGTATTTTAAAAGATGTCATCCTTGGGGGAAAGGAAGGGATGAACACGAGTTTCTATAAGAAGAAGCCCATGTTGTCATGGGTCTTAGCATCCCAATTTATCTCAAGTATTCCTACTGCTGCTTCTTTTTTGTCACCAGGAAGCGATGGCAGTTTACGTTCAATTCATTTTCTTTAAAAGCTGATATGTACTGCCCCACGTGGCGCCCAGGGTGTTGGGACACAGGTCCGAGGATGTGGAGGGCTCCTCACCCCGGGAATTTGGGTGTCCCCTCAGCCGTCACACAGCTCATGTTGGCAGGGAACCTGGTGATAAACCATTTCACTACTGAAAGTCAGCCCTTGACCCAAGGGTTTGAAAAGAAAGAAAGAGAGAAAAAACACTGGCATTTATACTTCCATAATTTTTCCAGGGGGAGAAGGACTAAAATTTTTGAACTTACCAGTAGTCGTCTCCAGCCATACATTTCTCATAAACAGGGCCGTCCAGCTCTTTAGCATCTGGGAAAATAGTCTCGTGGTGGAT
Organism: Mormoops blainvillei; assembly: GCA_004026545.1. Classification (NCBI taxonomy): domain Eukaryota; kingdom Metazoa; phylum Chordata; class Mammalia; order Chiroptera; family Mormoopidae; genus Mormoops; species Mormoops blainvillei. The sequence goes on along the minus strand of PVJD01000631.1, from coordinate 224,365 downwards.
GATGATAGTTTTGACAATTTCATTCACATGAGCCTGGCAAGACACTTGATCCTGTATTTCTGGGACGGGCATCAATGTTGGGCCAAAGCAAATGGCCAGGTTATAAGGGTCCATCATGTTCTCATCACTGTATTGTGAAAGACTGTGAAAGGAAGCAGGGAAGGAGTTATAAAGGAATGGAGGGGTGGGGGAAAGAAAGCCATGTTTCATAAGATTCTCCATATTCTGAAAAATAGGGATCTAAAACTTTTTTTTTTGTTTTTTGTTATTAGAATGAAATGATTATCCATCCTACTTTAAGTTGGCTCAGCAAACACTGAAGAAAGTAAAAAGACGTAAAACCTCTCAACCAGATAGAAACTGAAAGGGGAAATGTAAGTTCTACTTGCTTAAGTAAGTGGTATTTTTCAAAGCCTCTAGGGAACTTAAGATAATCTCTACTACAGTGGAAACTGGAATCAACTAAGTGAGTTTCATCTGTAAACATTATGGTCAGGCTCTAAGTGCTGCTCATGTAAATCTGGGAAGGACGGCAGCAACTCCATAAAGCTTTATGGAGATCTCTAAAATTGTCCTCCTGCTACTCAAACACATCTCAGATTTCCGTTTTCTCCTATAAATCTTGAGGAAAGCCTGGAGGAAAACAAAGCACCTATTCTTTGTAACCACTGAGAGAAAGCAAACAACTCCGGACTCTGTAATTTGCTTTTGGGTAAGACTTCCAACCCTAAATGAAGAGAGGGGAAAAGAATCCTCAATCTTCTCATTTCATTTAAAGGTGGGACGCTACAAACTTTGGGGAGATTTCCAGTTGTCTACTGCTAATTTCTAAATTCAGTTCAATGGATGTTTGTACGATATTTTCCACAGGTGACTCAAAATAAGCCAGCTCTTTACTGCTGTGTGTCTAACACGTGAGCAAGGCGCTGTTCCAGGGAGAACCTGGAGATGTTATCGTTCAGCGTATAAAATGTCGGTCTTGAAATGTAAAATCCACTTGCACAGATGACAAATGGAAGGAGAAAGAAGATACCAAACTACCTTGGTGAGATGGTGACAGACACAAAGAAACTGAGAAACCACATGACATGATACTTTACCCTCTTTTGGAAATAAGAGAGCCTGGAAAGTAGAATACACAAAAGCATAATTTCCACAGCTAACATATGTCTTTCCCTTCTGCCACTTCTCAAACATATGATCTTTTTGAAAAAAGTTCACAATGACAGTCAAGGTTATGTTACAGATCATCTTGAAAATGGATGCAGGAAGGAATAGTGAGATTTAGAATAAGAATGGTCTAAACACAAGCTCAGTGGGAAAAAAATCACAGTTAATCTTTCTGGGTCTTTAATTCAGTGCTGGCTTGAAAAGCAAAAACTTGCCATAAAACTGTTATTTACCTAGGTTTTGGTTTTACAATTGAAAAAGAATAGGTAGGTTCCCTTTTCAAAATTCCTGTCCCAGGCATCCTGCCGTGAGGGCTCCCTCTTATCTCTCTGCATGAAGGTAGGTGCGGGGAGCCAGGGGGTATCTTTGGGTAGAAGTGCTGGAAGCAATTCCAGCTGCCTGACTCATGTCACTCTAGCCATTCTATCAAAGCTACTTTTGAGAATAGGATGAGTTAAATTCAGGTTTCAAGAACTTCCTGGATTCACGTCCTGCTTTCCTAAATCTGTTGTAGTTTCTTGGTTCACAGTTGGCTTTGCTCAGGCATATCAGAGGAATTTGGTCAGGACAGCACGGACGGACGGGAGGACCTGCAGGAATGCAAGGCACTCCACACTGGGAAACAGGAGGCTCATGCAATTAAAGGTGAAAATGGCAAGCCTTCAGATTTTACAACCGCCTGGGTGACTAGGCTTAATATTTTTAAAAAATGTTTTTAAAAATTTTCAGTTACAGTTTACACACAATATTATATTAGTTTCAGGCATACAACATAGTGATTGGACTCAGTAGGCCTATTTCGAGGTGAAAATTTATGGCTTCTATTTAACCTAAACATAGTTGACATCCATCCCCCTAGATACAGCTTGTTTCCAGTGGTGACTTCTGTGCAAATGGGTTCCTCCTGTCATTTGCAGATGCATCAGTTCCATTCTCTATGGTTCCCTGCCAGCACTTCCCTAGTCTACGGTGCTTGGTTTCTAGGGTCAACCTGAATGAGCATGATTTTGGGGAGAGCCAATAGGGTTGTAAAAACTCCCCATGCCTTTTGAGAACTCAAAACCTCTAGTGAAACAGAGAAGAGAAAATATCCTAATTTTGGGAAGGGAGGACCCATGCCAGGATGGGAAGGCAAGTCCCCAAGCTAACTCCTCCCGATTTATTTCCAGTTGCTTAACTGAAACACTGAATAGCAAGGGTTTGCCATTAGCTACAACTTGAGGAGGATGTTCTTATAACAGAGCCCCCGTATCCGTGCTGAAAATCAAACTGCTTAAATTAAAAGCAATTTCTTTGAAAATAATGCAGTGATTTTTAAGACTTCTGTTACATTTTTAAAAGAGGTTTTAGAGATGACTTTTCCGTAACAAGGTCTCATTATGTTGAACTTGCAGAAGTTCTTTTTTGGATCTGTGTATAAGCCTTATCTACAATTCCCCTCCTTCCCTGACTACAACGTTAAAATCACAGAAATTTTTGAGCAGGTGGTTTACATCATTTTGAAAGAACATTCATGACATTAGCTTTGGATGGAAGTCTGAAAAACACATATTTCACTGAACTGTTCTTTTTAGTGATATTTGTACACTTTTGCATTTATGACCATCGCTTCTGCACCTTTCATCTATCATACAACGACCTTGATCTGCTGAGGGAAAAGGTGCCTTCAGTCCACATTCAGTCATCTGTGACTCTGCTGATAAAGGAAACCCAATGTACGTTTTACAGAATCCAAGAACAAAGACAGCATTCAGAGCTGTGCCGACAGAGTTAAGGTGAGCATTTTGGCAGGGTGTTAGGGTACTTACTGATTGAGGAAGGCAAAGAGGTACCTCATCACTATAAGGACCGACCTGGGCAAGGTCAGGAGGAGCTTGCGGATGTGAAGCGCCCTCTCATAGAGATTATCGACTCCTGCAGACAGAAGAGGACATGGTCAGGGACTGTTCGCTTGCCACACTTAAAGCACAATACCACAGGACCAAGTTTTTATATCTGGACATAAGCAATCCCTTACCCTTGGGAGAGATGTAACATTACCAGTGTAGTGAATAAGTGGGTGTAACACCATTTCTGAAGGCTTCTCTTCTGACCCATCACCGTTTCCTCTGGTTTTCATGGTCATGGCCTTGGGTAACTTAGGGTCTTCTAGATTTAAAAATAACTTTTCACTTGCTGCTATTTCTAGATTTTTGCATCTGATACCATTTTGACTCCTTTTCTGCTCCATGTTAACTGAAGTAGCTTTGGGGGATATTCTCCTTCACCCCATTATTCATGAATTTATCGTATATTTATTTGTCTGTTACTATGATTCAGGCAATTCCTTCCCTGAAACTACCATAGTACTTTATTAATATGGTTTTTACCTTGTATTACAATATTTCATCAGTTTTTTAAACAAAATATTCTAGGAGACCTTACCAGGCTTCAGGCACTGAGTTAGGCATTAGGAATACATCAGTGATAGGGCTCTTGCTCTCACAGAACTTACACCCTGGTGTTTACAGCTATTTATTTCCTTATCCTGTCTTCCCTGTAGGACAGTGAGCTCTCTGAAGAGATGGGTATCTGGGGCTTTCTCATATCATTTTACTTCTTTACTAGGAATATAAGTTGACCAAAGAGTCTCAGTATTAAAGTGCTTATGATCAGTGGCAAAAAGGTTAGTTAATAATCCATTATCTGAATAATGGTCTGTATTTTACAATGTATTTTCACATTCATTATCTAATTTAATGCGGAAAACAATACTGTGTAGCGGGCATGGCATGCACTGTCAACGCCACTTAATGGACTGGGAACATGAGACCTGGGTGAGTGGCTTACCCAAGGTCAGCTGTCTAGAGGGGTGGAGCTAGGACTAGAGCCTGTTTCATATTTCCTGACTCTGATTGTCTTTCTTGGATTGCGAGATATCTTAATAAAGTACAACTTTGAAGACATCCAATAAGCATACATTTGAAGAAAAATATTTCAAAAACATTTTTAAAGCTTATTATAATTTCATATTGCTACATTTTTTCTTAATTGATCTTGAGATATTCATGTATCCTACTTGAAAACCTCAGGCTTTAGCTTCGGACACTATAGCCAATTGAGTTGCTTCCCACTTCTTAGGTTTCTTTCTTTCTTTCTTTTTTTAAACCTTCCCCCATCCACAAATGAGGTTATTATCCCCCAGGGATCTCTACTTGGTTCTTTTCAAGGGCACCCTCATCCAGCCTCCAGGTCAGGACCATCACTCTTAGGAAAATGGTATCTTGGCTTCATTTTTCTCACTTGTATGGGACACAATAAGCACTGTTGTTTCTACCCCCTGAATATCTCAATGATATTTCCTAATTGCAATCTTTATTATTTCTCCCGGACCATCACAATACTCCCCTAAGTCAGTTTCCTATTCTAATTCTTTTTAAACCAGAGGTTCTCCACCTTGACTTGGAATCACTTGGGGAGATTTAAAAAATGCCGATGCCCCAGATTCTTTTCTGTAGCCATGGTTAAGCGCCATGGCCTCAGTTACTCATGCCAAGATCAGGTCCCCAGAATCTCAAGCACTGACCCCACCTACTTTCCATTTATCAAACCACTCAGTTTCCTAGGCATTTTATTTTTCTCTCTGCACGGCTGAAAAAGTAAAAAGTGTATTAGGAATATTCTCATTTATCCACTGATGAGTTCACGCAACAACAAATAACTTATCAAGATCCTTGGGACAAATCACTTTCATTCCCATTTTTGAGTATGCCATAGCTGGAACTATGGTTGACATCTTTTAGAAAATGGGATTTCAGAAACTCTAACCAGGATATAAGTAAAACATGATCATCTGATTAACATTCCTGTAACACTTTAAAATTTTCAATGTAAACCTATAATTAATAAGTGTGATTTCAGTAATATTGAAATAAATACATTTATATCCTGCCTTTTAATTTGTAAAGTACTTCAAAATGGGAAAAAATATAACACTATGAACAATGTAGGTTAGGGGCACATCTGTTGAGTTTAAGTGCTTTGTTTAATATACTTTCCAGACAATGATCTTGATTTTTTTTTCTGAAAAGAAGGAACAAGAGCCTTTAAAAAGAGTTATTAAACAGGAAGGTAAATTTACTCAGGCCACAAGAACTCAATAATTAAGTTTTATCAACATTTCCACCTAGTTCAGCCCCAGTGTCCCAGCAGGACCAAAACACATTCCAGAGTCATCTGTTTGTCTTTCCATGACAACTTCATGGGCCGCTTGGCAAACCCCCATCGTACAGAGAGAGGGAATGAAATACCTAGAAATGAAGTAATTTGCAACTCATTGAGGGTGTAATGGGGATGGGGGGCATTTTGTGTCTATAAATGCTATATATTTAGGCACAGTTAGATTACAGTTTCATATCCGAAATTCCATTGTTAAAAGGTTATTACCTGAAATAACTGATTTAAAAAAAAAAACAGACTGTTGTTGACCTTTTCAGTTAAAGATAAAAAGATAATTTAGCACAACTGTATCTAGAGTCTATCAACAAACAAGCAAAATATCTCAAAGGTGAAATTATAATGACCCATTCTTTTTTTTTTTAAAGATTTTATTTATTTATTTTTATAGAGAGGGAAAAGGAGGGAGAGACAGAGGGAGAGAAACATCAATGTGTGGTTGCCTCTCATGTGTCCCCTACCGGGGACCTGGTTTGCAACCCAGGCATGTGCCCTGACTGGGAATTGAACCTACGACCCTTTGGTTCACAGGCAGGCACACAAACCACTAAGCCACATCAGCCAGGGCTAATGACTGTTTCTTAAAAGTATACATTGAGGTTTACCAGCATTTATTCCCTTGGTCATTAAAAATTGTGTGTGCATAAATGATTTTACATTCATGCCTCAAAACCAGTCACAAAGTTAAACATATTAATGTAAATAAGAAACTATAAAGATAAATTGTCCCATTAATGGTCTCCCGATTGGCAGTATCTTCTACTCTTTTCCAGCCACTTATAGAGCCATACAAGGGTTACTGTTTAAAACAAAATAACAACAAAAGATGTGTCATTGTTTACTGAGGATGTGGGAGTATTTCAAGAGTTAGATCTACTGCTTTTCTAAGCTCATCATCAGTGTAAGGTTATGGCCAACTATCAGCAAGAGGGTGTTAGCAGCTGAAAACTGGCTTTGACGTCTTAAAGAAAAAAAAAAGGAAAGGAAAGGAGAGAATGCAAAAGGAACCAGTTTTAATGCATTGTTGATAATTAGTCTTTGTCAAATCCCATAGGGTGCAAGTCATTTTCAGGCTAGAAGAGGACACAGACATTACTTCCAAGGGGCTTAATATTAATTCAAGATCCTCTTGTTTCTATCTCTCAGTTCTAAATTTAATTCCCCTACCCCATAAAGGCAGGTTGAAATTTTATTTTAAGAGAATTGGGGCAAAAGATATTTACATACCAATTCCATGGCAGCATTATTCATACTAGCCAGGAGGTGGAATAATCTAAATGTTCATTGATTGACAGATGGTACCTACACTTGATAAATGTTATTCAGGCTTAAAAAAGGAATGACATTCTTATACGCACTACAAATTGAATAAACCTAATAAACCTTGAAGACACTAGGCTAAGTGAAAGAAGCCAGACATAAAAAGACAAGTATTATATGATTCCACTTATACAAGGTATCTAGAATAGTTAAATTCATAGAGACAGAAAACAGAATGGTGCTTGATAGAGGTTAGGAGAAGGGAGAAATGGATAGCTATAGCTTAATGGGTACAAAGTTTCAGTCTGGGATAATGAAAAATGTCTGGAGATGAATGATTTAATGCCCCTAAACTGTACTTTAATGTAGTACAACAGTTAAAATGGTAAATTTTTATGGTAGGTGTATTTGACCACAATTAAAAATCAAGGATTGGGAAGGGGTGCTATGAGATGCAAATGAAAGATTTCAGGAGAGAAAAGCCACAAGAATGAAAAAAACATGACACCTAAAAGACTAGATAAAATTAAGAGAGTCAGGCATCAATTCTCCGCAACTACAGTAAACATAAATCAAAGCCAAACAGAGCTGCTGGCATTCCTGGGTTAGAAGCTAATCTGTCTGTCCCAAAGACCTCAGACCACGATGGCTGTGAGCAGGATGCAGGTATGACCTGACCGGTTGCTCAGCAGGGCTGCAGCATGCATGGCATAGCAGTCCTACTCTGGTACAAATGACTCACTTACTCTCCCGAGTCCAGGTTGCTAAAGACGCTCTGATTAACGAGCATTCCTAGCTGGCTGTGAGTGTGGCAATTCAGGTCTTCCATAATTTTAAGCTGCATGAAAAAATGAATCCTTTCTTTCCCCCAGAAACGTTGTCAGTGAGGAAAACCAGTGTTTCACTTGGATTTCCTTTATGCTGGGCTTTGTTTCCACAATTCAGATCTTATGTAATTAGGTAAAAGTAGCATTCATCTAAACTTGGTCACATGCCCCAAGCTCTGCAGGCTAATTTATGTTCCTTTTCTAGCACGGCAAGGTTCCCAGGTCAAAATCCTAACTTCCCAGCATGGGGGTTTGACAGCCCTGTGTAAATGCATGTGAAAGATCCCCCACAAAGCACAAGATACTTCAGAAAACGGCAAAAAGTTCGAATGGCCTTTATTGGAAAGTACCAGTTCTTCCATGGCACTATTGGCATAAGTATTGGTTTGTCAGAAAACAAATAATAAATCACAAGATGCAAATTTATCTTCAGGTATGAAGACAGAGAAGGAAATTAATGGTCACATTTAGAAATGGTTTATTTAAGAGTAAGCACACAAATATTTCTGAGCTCTACAGTCTAAAAAAGCAGTATTCAAGGTGAATTTAATAGGCTGGGGCAGTTAGGTCCACTGTTAGGTTCTAACAATATCAAGGAATTAATTAATTTGTGTATGTATAATAGTGAGAAAAACAGAGAGATGTTCTACATCTGGAGGGATCTTAGCCTAGTCTTGAGATGAGTTACCAGCTGCTCTTCTAGATAAGGAAGGAAAGGCTAGCAACTCTCATTAATTATTAATAGATTCACTTCTGTGAATTAAGTCATTGTGTTCTTTCCTAGTTAATCAGTAACATTATAAAAATATATACATAATGTTTCTCCTTCTGCTGAATTATCATATTAAAGTAAGTGAAGAAACTGAGTCTTAGCCTAGGAAGCTTTACCTGTTCAGTTCAGATACTAAGCCTAGAAAACATTATTAAGTATAAAAGAAAATTAGTATAATGCATCAACAAAATTTAGAGTTAAGAGGGAAAACCACCATGTTTGTAATAAAATCAAAATAATTTTTAGTAACAAAAACATACCCTAGAGCACCAGAAAAAGAATTCAAAAGTTTTTTCATGATTAAATTACAAATGAGCAAATATATTTATGTACTAAGAGGCTCACAGTATTTTGCATAATTGTAACTGAAAACAGTCCAAATTTCTAAAACTAAGGAATTTGTTAAATAAAATAAAAACCATTATATGGCTACTAAAATCTGTATTTTGAAAATATTTACTGATATGGGAAAATGTTAATAATATCATTAAATTTAAAAAGTGGATTATAAAGAGCAAATATAGTATGATAAAATTTTAATGACATTTCTTGAGATATAATTTATATATCATATAACTCACACATTTAAAGTGTACAATTCAAGAGATCCAAGGTGGCAGAGGAGTAAGTGGAGCTGCACTAACCTTTCCCAGGACCAAACTGGAGTTACAACTAAATTGTAGAGAAATCATCCTCAATAACCAATTGAACACTAGCTGGAGAGAAGCCTTATAACCAAGGACAGACAGAAGAAACCACTTCACCACAACGTGACAGGTACGGAATGTGGAGGAGGAGCGAGTGGGCTGGCTGGGCTCCCATGGGCAGCAGCTGAAGTTCTGGAGGGATATTTCAGTGGCTGGGGGCTTTCCCTTGAGAAGTGTGGGGTCTAAACCCCAAGATGGGCTCCCCAGCCTACAGCACCAGAGCCGTAAAGGAACCCAAATAACATCCAACTGTGAAAAGCAACGGGGTTTCTGTCAGAGAGAGACAGCTGGAGACACTGAGAGGCTCTTAAAGGGCCAAAACACAAAATTTCACTTAAAGCCACTTATCTGGGCTCTGGCAGAGGGAGGGCAGAGTGGACTAGAGACACTTGAGAAAAGCCTGGGGTTGGTGACTATGGGAAGAGAACTGGAGGAAAAGGATCCCTGTGCTGAGTCATTTCCCATACTGCTGAGGCCATCTTTCTCAGGCAGAGCACGCCTCTCCAAGTGGCATCAGCCTCAGGGGATGCACTAGCCCTGCCTACAGGTATTATTCTGCCTTGTGGTGCTTAAGCCAGGTTGCTGATTATAGCTTAAAGCTATATCACTGATTTGTTTAACAGCTAAGGCTAAAAATACAAAGCAGCCAAAATGGGAAGACAAAGAAACAGGCCCCAAATAAAAGAACAAAAGAATTCTCCAGAAGAACGAGATGAAATGGAAGCAAGCAATTTATCAGATAAAGAGTTTAGAGTAATGATTATATGGACACTCAACAGCATGAAAAAAGACATAGAAATCATTAAAAAGGACCAGTCAGAAGTAAAGAATGCAATATCTGAAATAAATAATACACTGGAAGGAATAAACAGTAGGTTAGATGAACCAGAGGATCGAACCAGTGATTTGGAAGACAAGGTAGAAAAAAACAGCCATGCAGAGCAGCAAAAGGAAAAAAAATTTAAAAAATGAGGAGAGCTTAAGAAACATTTTGGATAACATGAAATGTAACAACACATCCTGGGAATACCAGGAGAAGATAGTGAACAAGGGATCGAGAACCTACTTGAAGAAATAATGACTGAAAAATTCTCTAACCCAGTGAAGGAAAAAGGCATACAAGTTCAGGAAGCTCAGAGAGTCCCAAACAAGTTGTATCCAAAGAGGCCTACAATAATTCACATATCATAATTAAAATGACAAGGTCTAAAGACAAGGATAGCATCCTAAAAGCCACAAGAGAAAAGCAGGTAGTTACCTATAAGGGAGCACCAATTAGACTGTCGTCTGCTTTCTCAACAGAAACATTTCAGGCCAGAATGGAGTGGCATGAAATATTCAATGTGATGAAAAGCAATGACCTATAACCAAGGTTACTTTATCCAGCAAGCCTATCATTTGAAATTGAGGGAGAAATTAGGAGCTTCCCAGACAAGAAAAAGTTAAAGGAGTTTGTTAACACCAAACCAGTACTGTAACAAATGTTAAAGGGCTTGCTTTAAGAAGAAGAAGAAAGAGAGAAAGAAAACAAATAAACAAACAAAGGAAAATAGTGGAGCAACAAAATGGCACTAAATATGTATCTATCAACAATCATCTTAAATGTAAATGGCTTAAATGCTCCAACCAAAAGACACAGGATAACTGAATGGATGAGAAAACAAGACCCACATATATGCTGCCTCCAAGAGACCCATCTCATATCAAAAGATACACACAGACTAAAAGTAAAGGGATGGGAAAAGATATTTCATTCAAATGGAAAGGAAAAAAGAATTGGGGTAGCCGTACTTACATATGACAAAACAGGCCTTTAAAATGAAGGCTATAGTTAGAGACAAAGAACATTGCGTAATGATAAAGGGAACAATCTGACAAGAGGCTATAACCTAGTAAACCTTTATGCACCCAAGAAAGGAGAACCTAAATTTGTGAAGCAAATATTGATGGACAGAAAGGAAGAGATCGACAAAAATACATAGTTGGGATTTTAACACTCCATTGATTTCAATGGATATATTTTCCAGGCAGAAAATCAACAAGGAGACAGCATCCTTAAAGGATACACTAGATCAAATGGACTTAATTGATATCTTCAGAGCGTTTCACCCCAAAGCAGTAGAATATGCATACTTTTCAAGAGCACGTGGAACATTTTTTTAGGACAGAGGTTAGGTCACAAAATAAGTCTCAATAAATTTAAGAAGACTGAAATCCTATCAGGCATCTTCTCTGACCACAATGCTATGAAACTAGAAATCAATCACAAAAAGAACACTGAAAAACACACATAGACATGGAAGCTAAATAACATGTTATTAAAAAATTAATGGGTCAACAATGAGATAAAGGAAGAAATCAAAAGATACCTTGAAACAAATGAAAATGAGGACACAAAAATCCAAAATCTGTGGGACACTGGGAAAGCAGTCCTAAGAGGGAAATTCCTTGCATCACAGGCCTATCTCAAAAAGAAAGAAAGAAAGAAAAACCAAAACAAGAAAAAGTTCAAATAAACAATCTAACTTCATACTTAAAGGAGTTTGAAAAGGGGTAACAAAAAAACCCAAAGTAAGTAGGAAGAAGGAAATAATAAAGATCAGAGCAGAAAGAAATGAAATAGAGTCTAAGAAAATGACAGGAAAGATCAATGAATCCAAGAGCTTGTTTGTTGAAAAGATAAACAGGATTGACAAACCTTCAACCATACTCATTAAAAAAGAAAAAAACAAAATACAAGAAGGACCCAAATAAATAAAATCAGAAATGAAAGAGGAGAAATAACAACTGATACCAAAGAAATTCAAAGGATTGTAAGAAAATATTATGAATAACTATATGCCAACAAACTGGACAACCTGGATGAAATGGATAAAGTCCTAGAAACATACAATCTTCCAAAAATAAATCAGGAAGGATCAGATAATCTGAATAGACAGAATTACACCTAATGAAATTGAAGTAATAATCTAAAAACTCTCAACAAACAAAAGCCCTGGACTGGATAGCCTCACAGGTGAATTATATCCAACATTCCAAGAAGAATTAACACCTCTCCTTCTCAAACTATTTCATAAAATTCAAAGCAGGTGAAGTGGCCTTCAAAGAGGAGGGAAGGCTCCCAAACTCATTTTATGAGGCCAGCATTATCCTAAACCCAAAAGTACATAGAGGCACTACAAAGAAATAAAACTGTAGGCCAATATCCCAGATGCTAAAATTGTAGGCTAACGTTCCAGATGATAAAATCCTCTACAAAATATTAGCAAACCAAATACAGCAATGCTTCAAAAAGATAATACACCATGGTCAAGTGGGATTTATTCTGGGAATGCAAGGTTGGTACAACATTCTCAAATCAATAAATGTGACTCATAACATAAACAAAATGAAGGATAAAATTGACATGATCACATCAATAGATGCAGAAAAAGCATTTGATAAAATCCAGTACCCATTTATGACAAAAACTGTCAGAAAACTGGGATTAGAGGGAACATGCCCAAACATAATAAAGGATATGACAAATTCACTGCCAGCATCATACTCAATGGACAAAAACTACAAGCGTTACCCTTAAGATCAGGAATAAGACAGGGATGTCTGCTTTTACCTTTCTCATCCAACATAGTACTGGAAGCCCTAGCCACAACAATCAGACAAGAAGAAGTAAAAGGCATGTAAATTGGAAAAGAAGAAGTACACAGTCTTTACTTATAGATGACCTGATATTGTACATAGAAAATCCCAAAAATTCCACCAAGAAACTACTAGAACCGATAAATGAATTCAGCAAAGTAGCACGATACTAAATTAAGATCCAGAAATCACATTTTTATATGCCAACAATGAACTAACAAAAGGGAAATTAAGAAAACAATCTCATTCACAATTGCTACAAAAAGAACAAAATACCTAGGAATAAACCTAACCAAGGATGTAAAAGACCTGTACTTGGAAAATTATAAGATACTGAAGAAACTGGAGAAGATACAAATAAGTGGAAGCACATATCTTATTCACGGATAGGAAGAATTAACATCATTGAAATTTCCATACTACCCAAGGCAATCTATAGATTCAGTGCAATTTCTATCAAGATTCCAATAATGTATTTCACTGAACTAGAACAAATATTTCAAAAATTTATATGGGACCACAAAAGAGCCCGCATAGCTACAGCGATCCCCAGAAAAAATAAAGTTGGAGGAATCATGCTACCTAATATCAAACTATACAACAAGGCCATAGTAATCAAAACAGCATGGTACGGACATAAAAACAGACACATAGATCAATGGAACAGAATAGAGAGCCCAGAAATAAACCCACATTTGACAGGGGAAGCAAGCACATACAATGGGCTAAAGACAGCTTATTCAATAAATGGTGTTGGGAAAATTGGACAGATACACGCAGAAAAATGAAACTTGAAACTAGACCACCTTGTAACACCACACACAGAAATAAATTCAAAATGGATCAAAGACTAATGTTAGACCTCAAACCATAAAAAGTGTAGAAGAAAGCAAAATCTCAGAAATTGGTCATAGCAAAGTTTTATTGGATATATCTCCCCAGGCAAGGGGAAAAAAAGAAAAATAAATATACAAATGGGACTATATCAAACTAAAAAGCTTTTACACAGCAAAGGAAATCAATGAAATAAAAAGACAACCCACAGAAGGTGAGAACATGTTTGCCAGTACATCTAATAAGGGGTCAATATCCAAAATTAATAAAGAACTTACAAAGCTCAACACCAAAAAACAAACAATCCAATTAAAAAGTGGGCAAAGGACCTGAATAGACACTTCTCCAAAGAGGACATACAGATGGCCAGTAGGCATATGAAAAGGTGCTCAATGTCACTAATCATCAGAGAAATGCAAATTAAAACAACGAGATATTATCTCACACCTGTCAGGATGGCTACCATCAATAAATCAACAAAAACAAGTGCTGACAAGGATGTGAAGAAAGAGGGAACCCTTTTGCACTGTTGGTGGGAAGGCAAACTGGTGCAGCCACTGTGGAAAGCAGTATGGAGAAACCTCAAAAAATTAAAAATGGATCTGTCTTTTGACCCAGCAATCTCACTTCTGGGAATCTATCTGAAGGAATCCAAAACACTAAGTTGAAAGAACATAGCACCCCTATGTTCACTGTAGCATTATTTACAATTGCCCAGATATGGAAGCAGCCCAAGTGTCCATGAGTAGATGAGTGGATAAAACAACTATGTGACATTTACACAATGAAATACTACTTGGCCATAAAAAAGAAGAAAATTTTACCCTCTGTGACAGTATGGATGGGCCTGGAGAACATTATGCTGAGTGAAATAAGCCAGTTAGAGAAAGAGAAGTACCACAGGATTTCACTCCTATATGGAATCGAATGAAGAATCTGACTGAGGAAAATGGGGACGGACTCACAGATGGAGAGCAGGATGAGAGCGAGCGTCGGGGGAGGTCACAGGGTAGAAGGACTGAGCAAAAAGGAAAAAGGACTCATGGACAACAGTGTGGTCATTGCTGGGGGGAGGGGACATGATGGGGCTAAGTGGCAACAGAAATAAATACAATAAAGATTAAATTTTAAAAAATGTACAATTCAATGGTTTTTAGTATATTCACAGCTGGTTAATCATTCCCTCAATCAATTTTAGAACATTCGAAGACCACAAAAAGAAATCTCACATCCATTAGCAGCCATGTGATATGATACAATTTTTATTAAAAGTATGTGATTGTGGTATATGCATATAATGGAGTATTATTTGGCAATAAAATACTGATACATGCTACCACATGGAGGAACCTCAAGACATTATGTGAAGTGAATGAAGGCAGTCACAAAAGACTACATATTATATAATTTCATTTCTGTGAAATGGTCAGAATAGGTAAATTTATAGATAGAAAATGGGTTACTAGTTGCCTAGTCCTGAGGGGGGTGGTGGTTTGGAGGAAATGGGAAGTGTCTGCTAACCGGGGTTTCTCTTTGGAGTCATGAAAATGTTCTAAAATGGACTGCAGTGGTGGGCACATCATCCTGTGAATACACTAAAACCACTGAATCGCGCACCTTAATGGATACGTTGCATGGAATGGGGGCTGTATCTTGAGAAGGCACTTTTAAAAGTGTACAGGTGTATGTATAGAAAAACTCTGGAAAGGCACTAAAAAGGTGAACATTATCTTTGTGTGGGGGAATGAAAGGTGATTTGTTTTTCTAGTTTATTTTCTAATTTTTCTACAGTGATCTTAACCGCACAATAAATAATTGCTTTAAGAGTGCTGACTATGAGAATTTTAGTGAATTATTATTTTTTTAGGTATGATAATGGTATTGTGGCTGTGTTGTACATATAAATAAAACAAAGAACCTTCATCTTCCAGAGATACACACACACAGGTGAAGTGATGCGATGTCAGAGGGACGAAGGAAGGGATGTAGGTGGGATCATTTTTGTCCAGGAATGAAAATTGTTAAAGGTAGGTGACTATTTATACTGGGGTTCATTATATTTTTCTGTATTCTTTTGTAAATGTTTGAAGTTCTCTATAATAAAAAAGTCAAAAAGAAGGTTGATTCCGAATACAATGGATAGCACAGTTCTAGTTTGGCTTTAAAAAAAAGGCTGAGTGTGCACATGAATAGAAGAGCAGAAGGAAATGTAACAAAGTGCATATACCCTAATGATTGTCTTTGGAAAGTGGCATTATTCATGACAGTATTTTCATCTATGTGCTTTTTGTGTGTATTTTTTCAAATATTCTACAATGACCATATTGATTTTGTGAACGGTAAAACAAATCACCCCCTAAAAGTGTTTCCTCGTGTCCAGAGCAGTCGCCTAAATAACAACACATAATGTAAAATGAAGTGCAAATGTTTCCTCTGGGCTCTCGGCCCTCAGCCAGCCAGGAGAGACCATGAATTGCTTAAGCAGCTCTTCTAAAGCACGTCACTTGGACTTCTGCCCTAGGGAATCTCAGAGCCACGACACACAGCCGTTCTAGCGGGTGCCCAGGCTGTGCGGACAGAACCATTCACAAAACCATTCACAAGGTGGATGGTTAACAAAAAAAGTCAATCCTTGGGTGGGAAACTGAGATGCTACCAAGTTTGTCACTTCAAATTTAGACTGCATTTGAGTTCGCCAGGTCTTCAGATAAGTGATTTTTAAAAAGAAATTTGCAGTGAATTGGGAAATGAATAGTACACATTGAAAGAAAAGGAAAGAGAATGCTAAGACCATTGTCTTTTACTATCAATACATACACTGCCAGCTTCCAAAGAATATGGTATGTAGGGGCATAAAAATGGCATAATAATAACTACTCATCATAAAAAAATCTTTCTCCAAACAATCCAAAAACAGGTAAGCAAAGAGTAAGAGGTGCTCCAGAGGTTTACGTTAAAAACGAAAGGGGAAGATTTTTCTATACAAAATAACTGTCACATGCAATTACCGTATCAGGGAAAGTCAAGTGCAGTTACGGCAATTCCAGGAGAATATGACGCAAACGAAAACAACCCATCTCCACGAGACCCCTCTCTCCCCTACAATTTCTAAACCTTTGTGCTTCTACCATGTATGAATTTACATTGCATTTATTTATCTTAAATAAATGTCTTTATTTATCTTAAATATCTTATCTCCCCTACTAGATTTTTAGCATCTTGAATGCAAAAATCAAGTCTTTGAATCTCTAGAAAGTTTTGCACATTGTAGGCAATTAATCAATTGTTCGAATCATCAAAAGTATGTAATATCAATGAGAGAATATAATGATGAATGACATATTATACCATCCTCAAAGACTTTATTGAAAATACAGGAAAAGTACAGATACATTATGGTCACATCAGTAAGAAAAAATGCTCACCTAGAGATGAATCAGTAAGAGCTAGAAAGTCCCTCTTTTTAAGAGATTCTATTTTGGAAGAAAAGGGGTTGTTATATATAGTGCCATCACATGTTCTTGAAACTATCCTATTATGCAAAACTGTGTACTAGAAATAACAGAACTTATAGGTGAAAGTAGGGTTGTAACTAGAGTACTAACAAAAACATTAATAATACTACTTAAATTGCTAGCACAGTTAAATCTCAACTGGTGTGTGCGCCCAGCATCCTTATCAACTTCAAAGCCCAGGGCTCCTGCTTCTTTGAGATGAAGTTCCCGAATGGTTTTCGTTTCCAATGGAGACTATTTTAATAAAATTTAACCCAAGGATTATTAATCCATTAATTTTCCTTAATTCCCTCCATTGCTTTAAGTCACATGGGGGTAAATGTCTTGGCAGCGTCTTCATTTGCACTTGTAGCGTTTCGTGTAAGGCACTGCTTGCATGAAAGAAAGATATTTCTGGAGATTTCCCATTTTTTCCTTAAGTCTTCATAGTTTGCTAAGCCTGACTCTTTAATTGTGGGAAACTTGTCTTTGATTGTTACAAAACATTCAATATGCTGGGCAAAGTCATGCTGGAACTAACACAACTTTTGGATTATGCTAACATCATTTCCAAATGCATGAAGTAATTGTTAAAAAAAATCCCACATGTTTAGCATAACAGTCAAACTGGTAAGTGGTAACCCAGGTATTGGCAGATGTGACCCAAGTTTATAGTAGGAGTTGTAATAGTTGTAATGATGACAGCTAGGAACACTTATTGAGGCTTACTGTGTGCCAGGCATGGACTGTCTCATTTATTTCTCACACAGGCTCTATGAAGTAGACAAAGAAACAGATATTTAATAAGATATAAATGGATATTAATCTCTGTTCAAGATTATGAAGCTGATAAGTGGTAAAACTAGGATTTTAACCTAGATATTTCTGGCTCAATGGTTTCAGCTTTTAATAACCACAATGAAATGGTATTTCTAATCCAACAAAGCTATGACCTGGCTGGTGTGGCTCAGGGGACTGAGCGCTGGCCTGTGAACCCAAGGGTCGCCAGTTAAGATCCTCAGTCAGGGCACATGCCTGGGTTGTCGGCCAGGTCTCCACTAGGGGGCACGCAAATGGCAACCACACACTGATGTTCCTCTCGCCCTCTCTTTGTCCCCTCTCTTCCCCTCTGTCTAAAAATAAAGAAATAAAATTAAGAAAAAAAGAAACCTGTGAAATGATTTTACAATAGTAACTGACAATGTAGCCTAGTGTTCTTCACCCAACTGGTATATGTATAAACACTGACATGATGTATGTACCTAGAAAACCTCTAAGCGTTGACGAGTGCTTATTATTTTTCCAGATTCCAGTTTTCTGGCTGGGAGGTGAGGGAAATCTGTGGACATGGCCAAAGGAGAATTCCAGAAGTGTGACACCTCCCTTTCAGTTCTTTCCAGCTGGGTCAGAGGCCTGCTGAGATGACTCAGACTACGCAAGGGCCTTGGAATGGACACACAGACACACTTCTGAATTCCACACAAGGCATCGGACTGTATGGGGAGGGGGGCGGTAATTATGACTAGGGAGTCATACCCCACAAGAGCCAGGACTTTAGGTATGGATGCCAACAAAATAATTTTGGTGGAATTTTGACTCTTCATTTCATTTACATTCGACTTACCAACTATGAATTACGTACTTACTATGTGCCTGTAGTTTAACTATGCCAAGTGTTGAAACTACAAAACTGAATAATCTATCAAGACCCCATGGGCTTATTGAGTTTAACTACAGGCATTTCATTGAACAAACTGCCAGGCACTTTTCTTGGCATTTTATATGTATTAACTCATTTAATTCTCATGACTCTATTGACACAGGACCTGATGTTCTCCTTGTTTCATAGCTGATGACACTGAGGTGCAGAGAGTAAGAAACTTGCCTAAAGTCACACAGCTGGTGAGCAATGTGGACCTAGGATTTCTTCCTGGGCTGTTTGAGTCCAGAGCCTATATTCTTAAACTTTCCTCTGAACTCTCTCTTTAGCAGAGAGCAACAGTGGGGTTAAAAAAAAACTGTCATGTAGGGTGATAAGAAAAACTGTAGGTACACAGTGGAACGTAGGTACACAGTGGAACGTTAATAGAGTGGAAAATGACTAATTCTGCTTTGGGGAGGATGGTATTCTGGGGGAAGCAGTTCACAGAATAGAGCTCTTCCTCTAGATCAGTAGGAAGGAGGTCTACCTGATCTCTTTTCACATCTGAGCAGGCAACGCCTGCCCCCCCCTTCCCGGTTTACTTTATGTTTCAACAACAGCAAACTGCAGGCATACCGTTTCCCACCTCCATGCTTTTGCCTGGGCTGTTTCGTCTGCTGCAGGCTTCACAGCAGATGTCAAATGGCTACAGATGACACCGTGGGCAAAGGCATGCAGGTGGGAAATGGCCCAGTATGCTTGCAGGTTGCCACTGCTGAAATATAATGTAAACTGGGCAGGGGTGGCAGGAGATAAATGTACAAAAGTAGAAAGAGATCAGATAGAGGACAAGTTCTATTCTATAAACTGCCCATACTAAGGAGGTTGTTTTTAGGTGGTAAATATTGAAATAGGTTTTAAACAGGTGGTTTTAAACAGTGACATAACCCGATTGGTCTTTCCAAATCTAGCTGCAGCATGAAACACAGAATGAGGTGGAGGGTGGGGAGCTAGGGCAAAACCTAGAAGTAAGAGACCATAATAACAGTTTCAGGGAGAAAATGGTGGCGAGAATGGGGAAGGAGGGCTGAGTAGAGAAATTTTTTGAGGCAAAGTCAATAGTACTTGCTGATTAGGTGTGAAGTTGGAAAGCTGGCGTAGGAGGTTTCCGTATTAGACTAAAGCTTGATTCTTACGAAAGCCCTCACTATGTGATGTAAGTCAGCTTTAGACTCTTGCCTGGGAAAACAGACTTAAAGGGGCACTGCATTTTAAGATGTATGGAACGAAACTGCAGTTAATACCTAATTGCTGATATTCTTTTCACCTTCCCTCCTGTAGTGTCTAAAGCCCCCGCGGAAGGAAACAGCAGTGCTTCGCTCCGCTGATGATGATTGGTTTCATGATGTATCACCCACAGTCCCAGTGCAACTCTGCCTATTAGTTGGGGATGCCCACTGACAGATAATTACCACCTGATGCTTTTGCATTGTAAGAATGATCATTTATCTCGGTTCACCTTATTTCTTGAAGTAACATTCAAGATGGGTAAATTACCCCACTCCTAAGGTTGGTGGAGAAAACCAGGACCAAAAGCCAAAAAGAGGTTGTATTTCCATGCTTATAATTTCCTCCTCTCCCTTAGCTGGTTGGCACCTGCCTTTCTGTCTTATTTCAGACACTAAGTGGGAAGCTCTTGGGCTCTACGGAGCCTGGGCAAGTTCAGGAGCAAAGCCCACTCAGCTAAGGGCGAGGCCACAGCTGGGAGGATGACTCACACTGAATCCAGAAAGAAAACAAATGGTCTCAGAAATTTGGTGGTAATGGGGTAATGGGGGGGGTGGGGAGGCTATGCGGCCAGGGGCCACTGCCTTTTCCAGGAAACTAGTTAGTGAAACAGTTCTGGTGGGAAAAGACTAAAAAATAAAGTCCACTTACTGATACAAGAAATCAGATCATTAAATCTTTCCTTAGGAAAGAGGGGGTTTTCCAGCCCACGGAAATAGAGCTTCAAAACACCAGCAACTGAGTTAATATCATGGTTACTCTGGTCATCAGCCAACGGATTTTCACCTAAAAAAAAAAAAAAAAAAGAAAAAGTTATATGTACAGTGTTTCTTCTTCTCCCTCTGAGCAAAAATATGTTTCTACACATATGCACGTACACACACACTATTTTATATATATCTGTATCTTTTAATTATACTTTATAAAAGATTATATGGTACTAAAATTAAAATAATTTGGTTTAGATATTCTACCCCATGATTAACTTAAAATAGTTGACTAAAATAAAGATTTTTTAAATCTTATGCTACCAAATAATCCCTTACAAGTTAGTAAAATCTTAAAATAAAATATTGTGGGCTTTAAAATTTTACCCAACTTTTTTCTTTTTTTTGAAGCTAAAATCTGTAATCTCAGTTTGACATGAATTCAAAAATTACATTCTGTATATTCTAACCTACTGGGAAAAAGACACAATACAGGTCTGTGTGGCTATTCTATATGGATCAGCAGAATGTATCGGAAATATTCTAGGCTTCTCCCACAATTAAATTAATAAGTGTTTCCCAAAGTGGTAAGGTGGTATTCACAGCATATTTGAAAGCTGCCTTCAGCAGTGGAAGATTCTGAAGTCAGACAGGGGAATTTGAAAATGTACCCTTAACCATACCAAGGAATTTGTATAGAAAGTGGAGATTTTAAAAATATATCACAAATATTAAATTTTATTATGTTTTTATGGTAAGCAGTTTTAAAATATTAGGTAAGTGGTCTGGCTAGTCCACCTCCCTGAAAAATTGAGATAAAATCCTTAAGTTCAACATAATATTATGCAGCCTTAGATCCAACTCTGTTTTTTTATTCACAAGACTGCTCTTCTAAAGTTCACAAAAATTGCACACTTCATTTTAATTTTTTTTTCCTCTTGGGGCAGTTTATTTTCAAGGACATGTTTGTTCCCTTTTCTCTGCTTCTAGGGTAGGAAATCATTAAACACGAATTTACCAATTTTTTTTTTTTTTTTTGCCCAACATGACAAAACCTCACCCAAAGAGATCACAAACAAATAACAAATATCAGGGGAATTTCCAAGGAAAAATAATAATGCCTGTGGTGGCTGGCATGGGAACCTGAGGCTTTACTCCATTTCAGCTTATCCTGAATGTGGTCAATGTCAGAGCCTTGGAACACTTAGCTGCTGACAGGGGAGGCCGCTCTGCTCTACACATCATATCAGTCTAAGAATTTGGAACGGGAAAACAATCTGGTTCCAAGTTTACTCTTCAACCAAGGTTTCAAAATTTCAAGGGCTCTCTGCCAAGCCTGGGTCAGAGGAAATGGGCCCAAGAGGGGGAGAGAGCAGCCCTGTCTCCATGCCATGATGTGCGCCCCCCCTGCACACTCCACTTGACTTCCACGCAGAGGACGGAGGTGCAGATATATCCAGATCATTAGCATGGAGAGCATTAATAAGAGCCATCATAAAAGAGTTAGGTATTTTCATGGATCACACCTAATCCTCACACCAATCCTGGTATTTTGCAGATGAGGAAACCGAGGTCAAAGAAAGAGATGTGTAACTTGACCCTAATCGCATGATTAGTAAATGAAGAGTCTGATTTGATTCTAGGTCTCCCTGACTCAAAAGTGTATGGTTTTGTTAATCATAATATGCTAATTAACAGTTTAGTAGGACTTACTTGAGGGCCAATTGTGAATAAGAGTAAGGTACCAACTGGTCAAGGAAAGAGTCTGGGTGTGGATCTAAGAGGAAGGAAAGAGTTCCTAACAAAGGAAATAGACACGAAGCTGGGATGAGTTGCCCCAAACACCTGTTATCTAGGCCCAGAGCTGCTCTTGTCACTCTTCTAGGATCTTTCCTGTGCCACCTTGGACACACATGCTGAGGATAATTGCTGCCATTTCTAACCCAGAACACACACCTCATATGCATTCCTCTACTTGATAATGAAGCCACATGATTTTGGCTTCACTTCTCGACTATTCTAAATAGATTCTTACCTCAATATCCAAAATAAAATAAATGCAGAGAGAGACGTTTTGAAGATATACAGGATGAGTATGACCCTTCACTCTACAGAAAATGATGGCTTTTTACATGACTTGCTTAAAGGTACGGACATGCAGTTACCTCTCTCAAATGAATTTTTAATGTCACTGACTTCCACCTGGGAACCGGACACTCTGAAAATCCCCTGATGCTGAAGACCTAAGGAGAACAGAAGAGAGGGATGGTAAGAGATCCTATTACCTCCTCCGAGTTCCCCCTTTCTCAAGAATTAAATGTTAAACGCCAAGATACATTTACTGAAATATTCCTAGTGATTATTAAAATAAGAATTCTGTAGTTCATGGCTTACCATAGAGATTGATGAACCGAATACAACTTTCCACAATGAGGGGGATAATCTGTCCTGAGTCCTGGGTGAAGAGATAGAAGCCAGTTAACTACAAGGGAGAGGCATAAATCACACCTAATAATACAGCTCACAGTTTAACTACATGCAGCGCATGGCATTGATCATCTTTCAGATGCTTGTTTCCAAATACACCCCCACCTCAATATTCCACAAGGGCCAAATATAAAATTCTGTTTAACCAACGGTACATTTCAGTTCTGGAGCAAACCAAATTAAAGACACTTAAAACAATCCTGGCTGGTGTGGCTCTGGACTGAGTGCCGGCCTATGAACCAAAAGGTTGTTGGTATAATTCCCAGTCAGGGCACATGCCTGGGTGGCAGGCCAGGAGGTCCCCAGGACGGGGTGCTCAAGAGGCAACCACGCATTGATGTTTCTCTTCCTCTCTTTCTCCCTCTCTTCCCCTCGCTCTAAAAATAAAATAAATAAAATCTTCAAAAAAAAAGATAAATAAATACATTTAAAACAATCTTGATTCAACTTAACTTAGCTGGGCCTAGAGATGGCAAAGCTAATAATCTGTTTTATTTACATTCGGGCTCACATACCAAAATGAATATATGAATCACTCATTTTTTAAAAGGTTATTTATAAAATTAACCTAATGGACCTAAAAAGAACTGTGTATTCTGAGCATAGCATCTTAGGACTGGCTGGCTGTACTCGTCACCAAGCACAGCCTTACAGCCACCTCAGCATCCTCTCTGTGACATCCCCGAGAGGTTTATGTGTTTCCAGATGCATGACATGAAAAACAGTTTACAGATGCTTAAAATGTGTAATGTATTTATTTAATTTGCATCAGAACTTACTCATCCTTATAGATTTTTCATTGTTATTTTTTCGTGTTTTATGGATTTAAAAAATGGCACACATGCACATCCCAGGAGATCTCGTTTTCTTAGGAAGCAACATGTTTTGCCATTTTCTCCCACATCTTGTAATATAGTCAGAGCACTATACTGAACAAATGTGAATACTAGAAATGCTCTAAAACACGTACAGGGTGACAAATGAGACAAGGAGCTGCGAAGGTCACAGTTAAATATGGACCCACGCCATGCACTCCATGTAGTTAAAGAAGGTTACTGACTAGGGAGTTATTTTTCATGTGCTTTTAGACTCTGCTCTTTCAGAAATTAGATTTTAAAGGAAACATGGAGGTTTGAAATGATTAGCTGACATTAGGTACTAACTCATGAGGAATTTAATTCTGAAACACAAGAAGAATTTGGCTGTCTTAACATATTAGAACAATTCAGAATTCACTAACCTTTCCAATTAAGCCACAGAGGAAAGATTGGGAATAACATGGTTCAGCAATTTAAACTCTTTATTATTCCTAGAATGGGTAATATACTACTTGAGGAAGAGTTTTACTTTAGGTTTTAAGACAATCTAATCAGTGTATAAACCAGTTAATAGTCCAATTACTTCTGGAGCCTACATTAAGTTTCTCATAGTTAATTTGTTTTAGAAATGTAAACTTTATTAATTTCTTAAAGAAGGTCCTTAAGAATAAAAACTCTTTAGAGTGGACTAGTTGACACAAGAATGACAATGTAATTATATCAAAACCTACTGAATATGTGAGGGGATTATTCTTTAAGATACAAGTGTGTTTTAGGGGAAGTAACTTTTTATATGAACAATGCACGTACAATGAACAACAAATATTTAAATATAAATAATGAAAGGAGAATATTAGTTTGCATCTCTGCTAAAATTAGTGTTAAAACAAAAAGAAAAACAAAGAATAAAGGTTATTAAAAGGAAAATGTTTACACTAAAATATTCTAAAGAAAGATGACTTAGGTTTGCATATTACTTAAAAATATTTTTGTCTTTACATTTACTCAAGTAATTGCTAATCTTTTAGTTACTATCAGTGTTTCACTCAGATACAATGAATTCTGGAGTAAAAAAAATGTGTGTGTTCTAATTTAATTTTATGGATGGCAGACGTTCTGACAGAATATTTTACAAGAAGTGGAACAATGAGCAGTGTTCCACCTACCATTCAAAGAAATCCCTTTGTGTCTCAGTTTCCCCATGGGAAACAGGGGAAAAATGGTTTTGCTCTTGCTGTCTCACAGGGACGCTGTGGGGACCTCAACTGACTGAGCACTTTTTAGAATTGTAGAGATCTCTGTACCCACTGCGTCACTGCTGTCACCAGATTCTTTGATGTGCCATCTGGGAGAGTGAAGGGTTCACATCAGTGAATTTCCCATGATAACTGGTTTACTCTTTTCTTCAGTGCCTAAATTCAGTTTAACTGTTCTTAATGAAAAATCTTTTAAAAAATATAATATGTGCTTTTCCGTCATCTTCAGCCATCATTCTCACACTGCGTTATCAGATATCACAGAACCATCCACCTGCGTGTCTGGGCTTTCCTACATTACATTCTCCTTCTCTGCCAGGCCTGTTCTGCGGCTCGTCTCAGTGCTTCCGTTTTATCGTTCCCTTCTCTCCGGCTAATTTACCCTTGGGCTGGGGAACCAGATAATCAAATTTGACAATAATTTTATATTAAATTAGAGTCAATAAGGCTCTTCTGAATTTAAGGCTTACGGCAGGGCATTTGTGATTGCTATTTAGGTTGTCCGGTGACCTTTCACTTAATTCCAGGGTGAGGGCCCATTTTTAAGGCCGCCGGAGGTATTCGGTCTCTCTACGCACGTGCGTATCTGTCTGTCCATACACAGGCCACACGTGCATGCGCACACGTTTTACAACTGTTAGTTTACCTATTCAATAACAGATCTCTCTGTAAAGAAAGTAAGCTATCTGTAACATACCATGAAGAAAGTAAGATACCTGTACCATTTTATTAAGGGAGATTATCAATGATGTACTTTCCTACGTATATTTTTAGTCTTCAGGAATACTGCAGCTCTTGTCATAAAATGTTAGCTATGAAAGACCCAGTTCTTTTTTCTTTTTTTGATATATTTTACATGAGGGTACCTAATCCAGTCTTACATGTGCATTTGGTATTTAACACTGACTTTCCTTAATAAAAGTCTGTGACTCAAATTTGGTCCATTTGCCAAATATATGATATAAAAACTACGAGTTTATCCAGTTTTCCTAGAGAAGACTATTCTTCTTAAATCAGCATTTGATTTCTATAATTCCTTTCTAAGTAAAGCCTACTTATAAGCCTGCCTGATTTCCGACTGCAAACATTTTTCTTTTAAAGACCTTAAAAAAACCCATTTAAAGCCAAGCATGCCTCTAATTTGAAAATGACACCAAGAGCGAAAGAGGCTGCGTCCCCGCTTCCCTCTAGCACTATACCTGATGTCGCGCGTGCGAGTTCCTTCGTCCTCGGCTAGAAGCGTTATAGAAATACAGGATGAAAAAGAAGACAGAGTAAACACAGCAGAGATACAAGATACAGGCCACAGGGTCTTACAATTACCCAATATAATGAATTCCTCAAGTCAAGGGAAACAAAAACTCATGTTGAGCGTCAGAGCCACCCTAAAAATAAACTTTAATAATATATTTTGTGCCATCTCATTTGGACGAGTAAAACCAAAACATTTTATCAGGTAGCTCTTTTCCTTTTATACAAATTATGGCTTTTTAAAAAAATAAAAAATAAAGAGGGCTTTTTCTTTTGCCAGCATAATAATACCCACATTTATTTCCTCTACTGAAGGCACTCGAACCAAATATTCTTTTCTCTCTGACTTCAGGAAATATTATATTGATTTTCTGGGAAAGCAAAGAGCCCCAGGACAGACTTGGACATAATGACCTGCCTCCTTTTATGAGAGGCTGAGGCCATTATAGTAAGCAGCGTGGAGATCAGCCACCCAGATGGCTGGTGCCAGTACCTTGACGAATGTTTCCAAATCCCCATTAAACAACTTAGCATTATACTGTGAGCGGGGTCTGGACTTCCTGTGTTTCTGGGGCTTAGGGGGAACATTTGGAGGCCTAAGGGAAGGGAATATAATTACTGAGCATGGCGGAAATCAAACAATAAACGAAATACCCATAGGTCACATCAAAATTATAAAACACTAACTCTGTGTTCCTTCCCCACCCCTACCCACAGGGAAAATAGTCCTTCCCCTTCCCTATATATTTACTTTTACTTACGTATCAAAACCATACGAGCTATTCATTAAGACCACTTTTTTCTTGTACATTGTAGTTGACATTTATTTGCTAGTTTGTGTAAAAATGAAAAGCATCACCAAATGGAATGGAGAACTATTTGGCCAAGGGTTACAAACCAAGGTTTGTGCTATGTGGCTTACAAGCCACACTGAAGGCATGATGAGTCCTAAAAACTAGGGCTCTGATAGATCCCAATATGAGAATATTTTTAGTTACGACATAATTCTTCAATGCAAATAACATCACATCTGTTCAGTATCCCCCAGGTATTAATGGGATTTGATTTGATACAAAAGTAACTATTAATGGATCACAGGTGAAAAGATAAGAGTTGGGTTTCAATGCTATTTCTTGGGTAGGGGTGTACACACTCACATGAATCACTATTTCTTTAAAACAAACTATCTCATCACCTAAATATTTGTAGAGTATTAGAATGTACCAGTTCCTTCTGTTCTGAACTCTCTCCACCCCCAGTCTGTTTGCTTTCAGGGCTAAGCTGGTCTCTTTGGCGCATGCACATCCAGTGTGCCATGCACCTTATTTATAAACCTTGCAGCATCTTGCTCTGTAACTGGGCGAGGGAAACTTTTCTGTCCTCTCCCTTTGGAGCAAAGAGGCCCAGGATTGCCCGACTCAACTTCTATAACTGTGCTGAATGAAATGCATGGAAGAAGGGTCCCAAGACCTCTCTCTCTGGACATTCCAATGTAAACTTCTTCATTGAAAGGCTTACGCAGGAATGTACATCACACTTGGAAATTAGGTAAAGCCCTTCATTAAATGGCATACTCTCTAGGAAGAAACACCCTTTTTAAGTTCATGAAAGTCCAGAAAGGCCCGTTTGGAAACAAAATCCCAGGAATTTATGTGGAAGCCTGCCCAGCTTCCTAAGATATCACTGCTACAATCAAGAGCAGCCTTCCACAGCCCGGTTCCAAGGTTCTCCGGCAGGTGGGCTTGTATGACTAACACGGGCGCGCAGCAAGTAAGCAGTGCCCGAGGCCCCGGGCGCTGGAGAGGAAGAAGGGGCCTTTGCAAAGGTCCAGAAGCAAATATGGATACTTTTACCAGGTAGCGTGTCATAATCTGCCACTGCCGAAATTTCTGAGATCTCTTTTATACACTGGATTCTGTGCCATCCACAAAGGAAAGGATCTGGTAGATTTAAGAAAAGGGAACAATGGCCCACCACGGAATCTAACCATATGAACTTGATTTTACCCGCTTTTTTCATTATTTAGGAGTATTTTAAAATGTAGGTTTTATTTTTATTCACAGTTGGTGAGGGCAACAGGTCAGAAGACAGCTGTCACTGAAAAGCCAGTTGGTTACTCCCAGTGCTCAAGGGGAGGGGCTTGCCCACATGGGCAGCCATTGGGACACGCGGAAGGGTTGGTCGGGGAGAGAGGGGGTGAGTAAAGTTGTGGGTAAGGGCCTTTGCTGTGGATCCCGTGGGAAGGAACAGACAAGGCCGGTAAACAGGTTTCGGACTGGCTAGTTGGAATAATTTTGGTGGGCTCTGAGGCATGGGAACTGTGCCTAGTGGTCTGGAACCTGGCCTTTGGGTGATTTGGGAAGGAGAACAGTGGCCCTGAGTATGAAAGGTCAGTAAAGGAGGTAGTGGAGGGGACAGGCCCTGGATTGGTTGGTAAACAGAAAGGCGCACTTGCAAGCAAGTCTGGGGCTGTCTCTAGGAATTGGCTAAGCTCAGAGGGGCAGTCCCTTCCGAGTCAGCAAGACTCCAAGATATCAAAGCACCAATTAAGAAACTAGAAAGCGTAGTTATTACAAGGCCCAACAGAGCTTTACATCTGATGATATCTGAAGTAGCTGACAAAGCTAAGACAGTAAGAACAGAGGCTCATTTTGCTTGGTCACTGATTCATGGGACAAAGCGAAACTGTGGCTGGTGCAAAGCCCTCAGTGGCACTGGGCAATTGTTCCTGCATGACTGAGAGACACCCCTGGTTGGGGTTAATACAGAGGTGTCTTTTGAGTTTTCTCCCAAGGTCCTGGAAATTGCCTCTCCCAATGGTTCTAAATTATGAGGCAAATGTGAAGATACTAATATTGTGAGAATGACTTGAAATTAAAACAAAGTGCCTGAGCGCTTATCAAAGTCATTTCCCGGGGCAGAGGTGGCTTATCAGGCAGGCTGCTGTGCTGATGGCTCTGGCTCTACTACGTACAATGCACACCAGGTGAACAGAGCCAGGGCCATCACGCAGGGTATGACTTGCTCTGGGACTGTGCCTACCACACGACTTCCTGACACTGTGGCTGCCCGTGTAGGCGGCCCACGTGCAGGACAGAAGGAGCCGGTCCGAGGGATGAGACTATCTAGTCCGTTCAGCGGGCACTGCTCTCATTGAAAATTAATATATTGGCACTCCTTCCTTTTTGAAAAAGTTATTTTGAAGTGCCTTACATTAATTATAATTGAGAAACAAGAGGTAAAACCGTCGATAGTGCAAAGAGATACTATATGTAAAATAATCTCCGTAAGCTGCATAGTACTGTGTAGCGGTGATATACCTTTTTGTCACTGATACAGGGAAGAAAAACCTTGGTGTTTTTTTTAAAGTTTTGACAAGTTAGTAGCTGTATCTCCCTATTTGGTTAATGAAAAAGTAAGAGACACTTCCTTTTGAATAAATTACCCAGTAGGAACATTACAGATCCTTGAAAACTGACTTGCCAGTTACTGCAACAGGCACACCGGTGTTCTAAATGCCTCTTACCTCGAAGAGAACTCAACCTTAAAAGGGTAAAGTCTTGCTATGTCAACTAGAACAGTTTCTAACTGTTGCACGAATGTGGATGCAGGAAAATAAAAGTCGCCATAAACTTTCCTCAACCCACATCAGAATCAGCTTCCAAAAAGGCTTTCCTTTCTCAGCACTAGTTTCAAAATCCTCCCATGAATTTAAAAAAAAAAAAAGAAAGAAAGAAAGAAATGAAATGCAATATGGTTGTAGGCACTAAAATTTACATCTTTAAAGTAAACCAAAAAGGGGTAGATAGCTGAAATCTGAGGAATACTCAACACAGCTCTAATTTTTATATGACACAAGGGGAAGCAGCACAGGGCGTAACTCATCACACTTCGCGTTTGCTGACATAGTCGCTATGCACGTAATATTGCTTGTTAATAAAATTATCAAAAGTCTTGGGCTTTTTCTAGAAACTTAAAACTGTTTTGAATTATATAAACTAAACCCATTCAATTTAGGGCTTTTTTTTCCCGAGTCTGCTCATTAAAGAGATTCACAATTCCTCTGAGAAATCCTCGGATCTACCAGCCAGAGCAAATCCTATTTTGGGAGAAGCTCAAACATTTCACGCTACTGTGTTTTGTCAAGCCAAAGCTATCTTTCATGTTCGTTAATGAAGTATGTTCAAAGGCTGCTTCTTATTAAAGAGAAAAGTGAGTGAGACACAATATGATTTAAGATAAAATGTTTTCCTACCTTGTAGTCATATACTCTGCTCTATGACCTGCAGAAAAAAATTAAAATAAGGAAGTAGAACAAAATTAGTGTAATGCATTTGGTACTATTTTGTTAACACCTGTCCATTATTTTAAGATGAGGATAGTATATAATTACAGATGAATAATTCAAAGTAAATATTTCATAAAATTTAATAAATTCTATAGATTGTAGAAACATGTTTTACTTGGCAACTGGAGGCAGGGAGATTTATTTATTTATTTATTTATTTATTTATTTATTCATTCATTCATTCATTCAAGAAGTAGCTGCTTGATCTTAACTGCAAGTTCACGGTTAAAACACAAATAAAACATGTCTCAGAATGTTAGTTATTCCTTGTGTTTTGATTGATACCTCATGGGGAAGAAGTAAGGGTTCATACAGGATCGGGAGAACTCAATTTCCTTTAGATTAAATTGGTATTCTTTCGATAATATGAAATCGGGGAGAGAAGCTGCATTTTACAATCAGAAATGACATTTCCAGATATTAAAGGAAAAGGCCATTAAATTATGCTACATTCCACCAACCAGTAAGGTAAAAGTTCTCAGTTATTTAAAACATGAGGTTCTTCTTATACATTCAGACTTCTGAACTTGTTTAAAATAACAGCTCTATATTTTTGTGGTGTTCCTATAAGTTGTGCTAATTCCGAGTTTAAATGTGTCTATGGTTCCTGTCTGCTTTTTCTTACATTTAGGGTGGAGCCGTGGGAATGGGTGTGGGAAAGTGAAACATTCAACTGGTTTGTTTGCAAAATGATGATATGGTCCTCAAACAGTCTGAAGATACAGCTGACAGTGAACAGTCATGTTGTAGCACAAACAGGTGAGCCCAGCCCCTCGTATTATAATGCAGTGATTCAGACTTGTAGGGCAAGGCGAGCGTAGCTGGTTTATTAGGAATGGTGAACAAACATTCCCAGGCTGCAAAAGAGTCTTTCACTCTATTATCTCCTTTTCAACGAGTAACATAAAGTTTTTCATTAACATCTGTTTATTAAACAGGGGGTGATGTTTAATATCAGAAAATTCCTGTCTCAACACAGACCCAGGCCGCTGTTCAGTGTTGGCAGAATCAGGTCTTAGCCATGACTTGGAGTGGGGCTGAGGGGAAAGGAGAACAATTAGATTTTTCCCCTGCTACCCAGATCTGTCTATCATATAACTCTAGGTCCCTTCCTTTTGCTGGCCTTCTGCTAGTTTGGGGGAGAAGGAAAAGAGAAGGTGGACACCTAATTCCAGAATAATTTATAGCTATTTGTAAGTAGGAGAGAAGGTCTACCAGAAAGCGGAGATGCAGACGTTGATCTGAGCGCAGCATGTGGTACCTATGGGATATCCTCCAGCAGGAACCCGGCTATGCAGAGTTAAAGTGCAGTGAGAAGGTGGGGCTGGCGATTAAGGATTGAGAGTCTCCATCACTGACGTGTTGTGCTGGGGCCGTGGGACCCAGTTGAGATCACCCAGGGTGAGTCATTAGAATGAGTAAAGGACTGAGGGCAGAGAAACCCTCTGGCTTGTGCTGTATTGTAGTCTGTCCTGTTGCATACTTTACTATAACATAACAGTATGATATAAAATATATTAGTAGCAACAATAAAAACAGCAACAATAGCTACCATTTATTTAGATGTTGTCCTAAGCACTTTCTATATATTAACTCACAATTTTCAAAGCGATGTGATTAAGTAGGTACTAGTGTTATTCCTATTTTACATAAGAGACAGGGCATCTTGCCTACGGTCATGCTGTTAGTGTGTGGTGGGTCTGGCCCTAGGGTCCAGGTTTGTTTTAACTCTAGACCTGGGCTCCCAAGTAATGTATGGTAAGAACATAAATCTTTTTTCCTCCCATTCAACACTTTGAAAGATTCTAGAAGAAAGGTAGGGAGCATGGCTGACATGTCTGTCTGCTCCATATGGCTAGAGCCAAATATAAAATACTGAGGATTTAATAAATTCGACAAATTATTAAACAAATTTAATAAATACTTATAAAACTAAATGAAATAACTTAATCATTTTCAAGTAATTCAGTGATAATGATGCTAATAACTCCTTAAAAATGAAATGTTTTATAACTCTGAAATTTTTCTATTTTTGTTAAGATATCCCAACCAAATATTCTCTAGACTTAGAAAAAGATCATATATAAAATGCCTTAAATTCCATTTTGCTCCATCCATCCATGGTTAATAGTATGAGATAAAAAATTAAAAACTTATAAAATATGCATTTTGATTAATGAACCAAGAGCAAGCTTTGCAAAAGAACTATCGTTCATAGGATAACCACCACCACCACATCCGTTTTTTCCAGCTAATAGTACTGTGTGTCTCAACTGATGAATGTTTTATTTTTTAATCAGTATCATCATTAATAGATCAATAACACACAAGCTTAGAAGAATCTGCTTCCCAGAGAAATGTGAAAGCTTCCAGTGGTCTGAAGATTAGATTTCAATCATTTTCTTTGGAAGGTTACTTAATTATTAAAAGCAACAGACAACTCATGGCCCCTTTTCCCCCAATACATGTCGTTTGGAGGAAAAAAAAGGCCTCAGGATTATCGTGTTCTTGATACAAACACCTAATTTGACTATTCACTACAATTTCACTGGAGAATTAGGAAGTAAATTATTTTTTCATGCCCAAATGTATTTTTTTTCTCCACAGAATGAAAGGGAAAACCAAGATATAATTTGGTGGTAGTTTGAGATAAAAAACCCAATTAAATAAAATATTTAAAATGTGCAAAACTCAAACTGAGAGAAGGTCCCTAATGAATGATTGATAAGGACTCCTGGCATTACTTCTCAGTCTTTTTTTCTTCCTTAATATCAATTACTGTAGGCTTTTCTAAAAAACAAAAACACCCAATTATTTACAACTTTCTTCTCTTTTGAAAGTGTATTTGTACTCCTACTTAAAGACAGACAATGAATTGTGTGAGGATAACCTATTTAATTCGTTTGCCAGAAACCTTGTGCCCGGTGCTAGAAATACATAACACGAATTTGGCTTCCAGTGTCAGATGATCCGTGTTTTGCAAAAACTGTGCTGATATTTACACCCCCTTAATTCCAAATGTTGCGCACAAAGAAGCCAATGTGGACATTAAGCTCATTACTAAAAAAGAGAAAGATTTCAGTGCTCACTTACTGTACTCAATGTCAATTCTCCAATTTAAAAACAAATGCTATCACGAAAGGATGTGAAGGGTTTGCAGAAGGGTAAAGAGGATGATGATGACTTCGGTCTGAACAACTTGTGATGTTTCTTTCTATCTCAATAGTTTTCAGAGATGTGGAATTCTAAAGTTGGACAGTGCTGCTCTGACAGAACCCGACCTAGGTGCTCAGAAATGTTGTAAATAAAAGGACTTGGCCACTGGTAGCCTGCCAAAAGCAAGTAGTAAGATGGGCCAAACACATGTCTGTAGTTACAGTTCAGCTGTGTATGATCAACTGCTAAGTCCCTGGGTTAAGCTCTATTTGTTTTACTATGAAGGCAGTTTTTGGAGTAGTGAGTCTAGTATAATTTAGAGATGTGATTTCTATATAGGAAGTCAGGGCTGTCCCCAAACACATCATTTAATCCTGTGCTACTACTTTATTTAGCCAAACCTAGACTTCGATATTTTCATGAGGGCTCATCATTGAATCATCTCACGGTGGGACAGGCGCCATGAGCTTTCCTAGTGTCCTTCGGTGTAAGCCTACTCACCCATGGAAAGCCATCAGGTTCACAATGGTCGAGCTAAAAGGTAGGGCATGTTCTTCGTGCTCGGTTTTTCCCTGGGCAAAGCTGCCAGTGTCAGCCTCAGGCCGTGACCAGTGCCCGGTGGGCTGCTGAGCCTCCACGCGGGCCACGCCCGGTGAGCAGAGAGGCCTGCCACCAGTGGGCAGAGGCCAGCATGTCTGCTGCCACTGGATTAGTAGCATCCAGTTTCCTGTGCAGAATAAATCTAGTCTGGGGAAGGCTTGGTACACCTAAACACAGCTTGTGTCACTAGGACACTGGAAATAATTCAAAGAAATTCCAAGATAAAGAAATCCTGCCTTAGAGTTCACAAGGTACAACATAGCTTTACACAGCTCAGCAGCTAAAGACAATCTGGAGCAACGATTCAGCAAACTGGCTAAAACATAGCCCTGAATTGGCTAAAATATAGCCTTATCTATTAATGGTATGTAAAATAATATTAGCCATCAGAGCATTCTCTCCTAGAAACATAAGGGAATCTATGAAGAATGAGTTCCATAAAAGCTTCAGAATGAGATCCCAAGCGTATTAACATGTATATCTGTATGCGGTGCCAAGGATGAATTCACTTTCTGCTTAATTCCCTCCAACTCACAATTTCTAAAGTGGTATCCGGTCTTGCAGGGAAGGGCTGTGTGCCTATAAGTATTGATCGACACTTACGATAATCTGTGCTTCGGGACTGGCAACTAGCCTTGGGGGCATCAGTGAAATTATCAGGCATTTGTAAAAAATGGAGAAAAATAAGAAAAAGGCCTCATACTGTGAAGGGGAAAAGGGGTGGGGAAAATGGGACACAAATGCTGAGGTCAAACAATAATTCAAAGGATAAGAAGGTCTTTTTGTTGTTGTTGTTGTTGTTGTTGAAATGTCTGTTACCGAAGAGCTGAGAGACTAGTACGGGGATCGGTCACGTGCTCCTCAGTCAGATTCCTGATTGTTGACATTTTGTCACATTGGCCTTATTTCTCTACTTCTCTGTATTTTTTCCCCCTGAACCATTTGGAAAGTAAGTTGCAAACATTATGACACTGAGCAAGCATTTCTTAAGGATAAGAATCTTCTCCTTCATAACCATACCACCATATCTAGGAAAATTAACATAAATTCAATAATATCATTTAAAAGTCTATATTTAAATTTCCCCAATTGTCTTTAAAATGCCTTTTATAACTTTTGCCTTTTGATTTCGGATCTAATGAAATTTCATATATTATATTTGGCTATTTTATTTTTTAAGACACTTTTTAGTAGTATAAATGTTAATTTTTCTCTAAGTGAAATTGGCCTTTTATATTAGAATCTGGCATCCTAACTGCAATATGTGGAGTCTCAGGTCGTGATGACCTTTCTCCATGTATCCAGACCCTGAGGGTAATGGGTCCTTTGGAGAAAACAAGGAAATAAGGTGATAGAAAAACTTCTTTATGGGTAAGGAAGGTTCTAGAATGGTAGGAGGCAAGAGTTTATGTCAAAGACAAGCAAACTGTTTTTGGTCTGTGTTGCTCCCACAATCAGTCTCCTCATTTCCTACTCCCATTCGTATTCTCTTTCACTTTTTATAACTTCTAACAGGATCTAGTGTGAAAAAAAGATAATTAAAGTTACCGACTATGAGGCACTTAAGACAGGGACTTTACTTATAGTTGTTTTTTTCTTTTAAATTTCCTGAAGATGAAAAGAGAAACAGTAACATTTGCATAGTCCCCTTTGCCTATAATCCTTTTCCCCCTTCAGTTTTCTCATTTGTAAAAAAGGAAATTTATAGTATCCAGTTAAATATACAGCTCTGAACAATGCCTGACACAGAGAAAGCCTGGCTTATATAAATGGTAACTACTGTTGCTTTTACTATTATCAGATATAACAATATTTTTAGTTTGATTATTTCTTAATTAAAAATCAATGTCAGTGAAAGAAAAAAAGTCACCCAAACTGGTTGAACTGTTTTTCTAGAGTCCAAAAAGGCATTAGATGGAACAAAAATCTTGGCCTGCTAAAACAGAAGGGGTGGGGCTGGAGGGGCAGAAGAGTCCCAGGGAAGGAAGAAGTAAGGGGGGGGCGGGGCTCAGCAGGTGGGGCCGAGTTCAGATGCTTCTGGCTTCTCTGCACTCAGGCCCCCTGCTCTGAAGATCCTTCCTCAGGGGCTGTGTTGGATATTCAGTCCTCCCCTGATTTCACCAAGAGCACAAAGAAAACAGTTCCAGGGAGAACTTGGTTATTACAGAAACCGTTAAGCCAAATGTAAACAAGCGAGGTTCTCTGCTTCTTAAAGCCCGAATCCATAATCCACACACTTCATGGACTATATACACAGTACAATATATAATCCATGTCATCTTCCCATTTATTTCAAATAACTGACCTTCTCCAAGGGTCTTCTGCAACAAGTCATGTTTGGCTTGAAGTTTTGTGATGAGATTACTACCTTCCAAATATTCTCTGAGTTTCTGCCAAAGGAAAGATTCATTTTTAACTTAAAAAAACAAAATCAATATCCAGGGACTTCCCATAGGGCACCTAAAATCCGGCCACTGTAACTGGAGCCTAGAACCTTGCTACACATAGTGTGCTCTGATGCACGTCGGCAGCCGCCGCCGCCACGCGGGAGCCTGTGCAGGGGCGAACTCTCAGGTCCCTCCCTCCCCAGCCCTACTGAAATCAGAACCTACATTTTAAAAAGCTCTCCTGGTGACACGCATGTCCATCAAAGTTTAAAAGTTATATTTTAGTGCAGTTCTGTTTAAATGTGTCTGCGTATCAGAATTGCCTGAGGGGCTTTTAAAAAGTACTAACTCTTAAACCCTATCCGGGACAGACTGAATCGGAAACTCTGAGGGTCGACAAGAGTCCATAATTTAATACGGAGCCCTAGGTGATTACAATGGGACCCCAGGTCTGAGACCTAAGCATGGCTGGGGAAGCAAGAGACGCACCATGAAGTAGAACTGCTCGGTCTCCTGCTGGTTTGCCCTTCTCTTGGCGATGCTCGGCTTACTCAGGTAGGTCTCAGAGACCGTGGACTTCACAGACTCTGTGGAGCGACTGTGCTGGAAGCATTCAGAAACATCATAGTCTTCGATGGTGACCATATCCTGTATCGTCTGCAAAGTGGCTTCGGTTGTTTTCTTAACCTGGGAACGGGAACATATTTTTCACACTAGTATGTATTTTGTGAATCCCGCAAACATGCAGTGAGAATCCAATTGGTCAGGCAGGCAGAGATGACAGAGATGAGTAAACAATATCCCATATCGCTAATATTAAAACAAAGGGGATTTCTTCAAAATTATCCTAAAGAAGACATCACTTTATATTTGGGTCCTTATAAATCTCATGTATCACTGGGTGCTCTCTTAATTACATTTTAAAAAAGATTTTATTTATTTTAAATATTTTTAAAATATATTTTTAGAGAGAGGGGAAGGGAGGAAGAAAGAGATGGAGAGAAAAGAGAAAGATTGATGTGAGAGAGAAAACATCGATCAGCTGCCTCTCCTACGCACCCTGACTGGGGACGAAACCCCCAACCGAGGCCTGTGCCCTGGCTGGGAATCAAACTGGCGACCTTTCGCTTTCTGGGACAATGCCCAACCAACCGAGTCATATCTTTTAAACTTAAGTATATATACAAAAATGCACAGACAGTGTATAGCTTGATGAATATCACAAAATGAACACTTATATGGCCACCACTTGATAAAGAAAAAGTATGGGAGAATATTCTTGTGCTTCTCCCAACTATCCTTTGCTTCTCCTCAGAGACAGCCACTATCCTGGTTTCTAACATCATATGTCCATTTTTCTCTTTTTGTACTTTATGTAAATGGAATCCTACACCATGTATGATTTTTATCTTGCTTCTTTTACTCAACTCTATCTAGTAGGACTTACTCATTTCTTATGAGTATAGTATTTCATTGCCAAATATTCACTAGGAGAATACATCATAATCCATCCCTTTTACTGTTGACAGATGACTTACTCGTAGTTTTGGGCCATTATGAATAATATTGCTATGAACACATTTTTGTTTGACAATGCATACATGAGTAGGATTGTGTACAGGGTGTGCCGTACTGTTTCCTAAAATGATTGTTCTAATTTGTATTCCCATCAGCAAGGTACGAAAATTCCTGTTTCTCTATATCCTGAAGAGCTGGCGTTGTCAGCTTCTAAAATTTAAACCATTGCGTTGGTTTACAGTGGTATCACTTTGTGGTTTTAACATACATTTCTCTAGTGACTGAGATTGAGCATATTATATGTTTAAAACAATTTGGATTTTCTTTCTCAGAAACTCTGTTCAAATCTCTTGTTCAATTATCTATGGGTTATGAGTCTTTTAAAATCTTTATCCAAGGATATGTGTACTGATATTTTTTACAGAGAGGAAGGGAGAGAGGGAAACATTGATGTGAGAGAGAAACATCAATCGGTTGCTTCCTGTACATGCCCTGACCAGGGATCAAACCACAACTGAGGTATGTGCCCTGATGGGGAACTGAACTGCACTCTTTTGGTGCACGGGACTACGTTACAACCAAATGAGCCACCAGGCCACAGCATGAGTCTTTTTCTTATATATTTGTGAATATAGATATGAGTCTTTCATTAGTTATGTGTTGCAAATATCTTTTACCGCTCTGTACCCTGGCTTTTCACTTTTTCTATATGGCTTAGATAAATGGTCTCTTATTATTTTAAAAAGATTTTATTTATTTATTTTTTTGGGGGGAGGGGGAGAAACTTTGACGTGAAAGAGAAACATCGATTGGTTTCATCTCGCATGTGCCCTGATTGGGAATAGAACTGGTGACCTTTTGCTTTGTGGTATGATGCCCAACCGAGTGAGCCACACCACTCAGGGTGGTCTCTTATTTGAATATAATCACCTTATTGATCTTTTCCTTTATGATTAGTGCTTTTTGTGTTAAGAAATACTTTTCCTATCTCATGGCCATAAAGATACTGTTCTATGTTATCTTCTAGGAGCTTTTTAACTTACCTCCCACATTTATTTTCCACAATTAGGTTGTACTCCACTTGCTTATCAAAGTCTAATGTAAATTGATAGCATTACTCTTTTTCCCAGACAATGTCCAGAGTCTAGGACACCTACCTCTATTGACTTCTCCTGAATTATATGCTGTTTTTGTAATGTATTATAATAGGATATATGTAAATATTTATATATATTTAAACATAAGACAATATATTTAATGTTTTACATATATATGTGTTGTTATATATAGTCAGTATTCATTTAGCTTTATCCATATATTTTATATTCTTTGTTTTAATTTTAAAAGCACCCTTCCTTTGCAATTCATTCTAGCATGCGTCTGCCAGTGTTGACCTTTGTTTTTATTGATGTCACATTATCTTTTATTTCACCTTAATTTATGAAAAATGTTTTTCCTAGTTGACAGTTATTTACTTTCAATACATTAAACATGTCACTGTACTTTTTTGTGGCTTCTATGTTCCTGATGAACGAGAAGTTTGCTCTTAGTCTATCACTATTTTGAATGAACTTTGTTTTCTTTCTCCATCTGCTTTTAAAGTTTTCTACAGTTTCACCATGATGTTTCTATATAAGAATTTTAAAAATATATTCTACCTGGAATTTGGGGGTGCTTCTTGAACTGTGTGATGATTTTCATAATCTCTGGTAAATTTTCAGGCTTTATCTTTGCAAATATTGTCTCTTTCTTTTTTTACCATTTTTCATTCTGAGATTTACTTGGTATGTTAAACATCACTGTATTCTCCATATTGCTTACCCTTCTCTTTATATTTCTACCTTTTGATTTCCATGCCTCATTTTTATTATTTTCTTCTGGTTTGTCTTCCATGTTGATAATTCACTCTTCAGCTGTATCTAATCTGCTATTAAAACCATCCGCTGATTTATTAATTAGGGTTATTGTATTTCTTACTTTTCGAATTTCTATGTTTCACTTTCAAATGTGTTATTTCACAATAAGCAGCTCTTTTATAGTTTGTTTCTAAAAATCCCAATGTTTGGAGTTTATATAGTTACTGTATTTTGCTAGGTTGAATGGGTTTCCATGTATAATGCGCACCCTTATTTCCCCCTGAAAAACTTGGGCCAAAAAGTGCTCATTATACACGACAAAATACAGTATGTCTCTATTGTCTGATGTTTCTTCTGGCTATTATTATGTGTTCTTGTCTACTCATCTGCTTAGTTATTTTTGCTTTGTAGAATTATTTGATGTCTAGGGTGAGTTTATCATCCTCCAGAAAGAATATATGTTTATTTTTCCAAACCATTAGGGCTATTAATAGTTAAGAATCACTGGGTTTTATTTCTGATCAAACTATTTGATGTTCTTCTTTTTATAAACATTGTTCCCTCCATCATGGGCTTCAGGCTTGGCCACGCATCTTGTCCTCAACAGTGAAATGTGAAGAAATCAGCTGAGTGACTCAGTCCCTCGTTATAGGTAGTAGACATATATAGATCATTTAAACAAAACAATATTGTAAGTTTTTAAAGTCATGAGTATTTCTTGGTTACATGCAAAGACTCATCACCCTGGAGGTGACATCTGCAAGTGGCAAAATAGGATGTCCTCTGCTCATATCTTCCCACAGCAACAACAATTTGGCAGTCATTCACGGATAAAAGTGCATTTGTGGGAGCTCTGGAATTCAGGTAGGCGCTTGTAAAACCTGGCGGAGTCCAAGACTGAGAAGGTCTGATTTGAGAACGCAGGCCTGTACCTAGGTGGCAGGCTTGCCAACCATGATTCTGTTTACAGATCCAGAAAGAGCCCTGTCCCCCTGTGGACTCAGCTACAGTTCTATTTGGCCTTGGTCCTGCCACCAGCGCCATCCACCAAGGGACCCAAGAGGAGTCACACCCACCTGGGCCTTAGGTAAGAGGACTGCTAACCTTGATACAGCTCTAGTCCTTCTTAGCTGTGGTTTGGGAGCAGGGACTTGCCAGGAGGTACACTTGTCCATGCTCTTGGAGGCAGACCTGCTGACCCTTGTCCAGGAGAAGATCATGAAGCTGTGCTGTAACTCTGCTCTCGCCCCTCCCAGCCGCAGTCCAGGGGTAGTCCTGCCTAGCCATGCTTCCAGAAGAAGGCCCACCAATCTTGCTCTGATGGTAGATCTTGAAGTGGTTCTGTAGCTTGGCTCCAGACCAGCTCAGCTGCAGTCTGGAAGCAGTTCTCTTGACAAGGTACCAGGCAGGAGACACATCCATCTGTGCCCTGGAGGCAAACTTGCCAACTTGGTCCATTTGTGGGTGATGAAGTAGCCCTGTAACTTGGTTCCACTATCTCTTAGCAATGATCTATGAGCAGTAGCGTCTGCCAGGGGACCCAATAAAAGGTAAGCCCAGTTGCACTCCCAGTGGCAGGCCCACCAACCTTGGTCCAACTTTGGATCATGGAGCATCCCTGTAACCTTGCTGCAGTCCTTCAACACAGGTTCAGCTGTGGTCTGAGGCTAGTTCTGCCCGCCAGGGTCATGTCCCGTGGCCTGGCAGGTGCCACACATATTCAAGAACCTAGTAACAGACCTGCTATCTGTGGGACCAAATGTGGACCCTGATGTAAACTCCTGACCCAGCATAATGCTAACTAACTCAAGTCTTGGAGGAAGTACCATTAGCCTGGTGACCACACAGGGCCCATGCCCACCCAAGACTTTGGTAATAGGCCCACTTATTGTAGACCCTACTGTGGACCCAGTATCTGCCATGTAATTCCTTGTCATTGTCAACAACACTGTTTCTTCTTTTCTCAGTTCTTCTTCAGAAGCAAGAGTATTACAGTTAAGTTTGGAATTGTCAGGAAAAATAAAAGATGTGTGCAGAAAACACCAGACATGATGGTTGGGTCTACATATTATCCCATGGGATGTTCTTGACAAAGAATAACACTAGCTTCTGACACACACAGGCCATGTTAATAAGTCACAAGGGGGAAGATAATGAGGTAAATATGAAACAGCTTGTATGAAACTTGTAACGACTCTCCATTAGCTGCAGGAAAGAACAGTTGGGTTTTAGTAGAAGGAGAAGCCAGAAAATGTGAAAGCGGATTACGAATGACCTGAAGAACATACTGCACTGGAGGCATGCCCCGGTGGCAAGGACTCTGAGAGAACGACCAAGACAAACAACTGGGAAAGGTGGCTTCTGTTGGCTTCTGTGCACGGGCTTTTGCCTTTTTCCTCCCAGGACATTGCAATCACTGGAGAAAACAAGAGAGCTGTCTTGGTGGTTTCATTCTCCAAACATACTGTTAGATTTCTAGGCCCCACGGGCTGGGTGGCTAAAACAACAGCGGTTTATTGCCTCACAGCTCTGGGGGCCAGAAGTCCGAGATCAAGCTGGCAGCTGAGTTAGTTCCTTCTGAGGGCCGTGAGAGAGAGTCTGTTCCAAGACCACCTCTTGACTTGAGGATGGCCATTTTCTATGTCTCTTCCCATCGTCTTCTGTGTTTCTGTGTCTAAATGTACTTTTTTATAAGGACACAGTCTTAATGGATTACAGGCCACAGTAATGACCTCTGTCTTCAAATAAGGTCATATTATGAATTAGGGTGTCAACATATGAATTTTTTTTGGAACACGATTTAACACACATTATCTTATAGCAGTGATTTTCAACCTTGTTCATCTCATGGCACACATAAACTAATTACTAAAAATTCTGTGGTGCGCCAAAAAAAAAAAAAAAAAGAGTATAATTC
Organism: Mormoops blainvillei; assembly: GCA_004026545.1. NCBI lineage: Eukaryota > Metazoa > Chordata > Mammalia > Chiroptera > Mormoopidae > Mormoops > Mormoops blainvillei. Next base: position 181,217 of record PVJD01000631.1, on the reverse strand, counting down.
TGTTTCATTCACACTGGACAGATATTGTTGTGTTGGCTGTTCTCATTTTTTAATCTGACAATCTATGGGAAGAGAGGTCAGTGCTCCTGACTAGACAGTCACGTGTTGCATGTTTTAAAAATTCTGCAGCACGCCAGTTGGAAATCGCTGTTTGATAGCACTGCGCCTTTCTCCTTGCACCTGGTGCAGGCCTACTCATCCTTTAACACTCATGAGTCCACTTGTGAAGCTGACCCACCGAAGTGCCTTCCCTTCCTGACTTATCTACTTACTCCTTGCCATCACTGACCTTGGATGTATGTCCATTACAGTACTATGTCATTTCAGATGTGCTAAAAATTAGCAGGAGGAGACCATACACACATGCACACACAGAGATTGGATAAATGCCGTAATTAATTAGCCAAGGATGCAGGCACTTCCAGCCAGCACAGGCCACAGAAGGTAGGAGCAGAGTCAGAGCCCCTTGCCACGGCCTTCCCTCACTTCTGTTACCATAACAGGGGGTACAGACTCTAGTGACCCTGTCTGTGCTGGCTAAGGTGTTACCCAACCTGGAAAAACAGTCCTTTGGGGGGAGGGGTCTACCACCATTCCGGAGGAATTCGCACTCATCATCTACGTGCTTGCATTTAAGGGGACGTTTATAAATACCAAGCTCTCCTGATTTTCAAACAAAATTCATTCTCAGCAATACATAACTTAATCCAAAGATCATTGCCCACGGCTCTCTGAACAACATCCTGCCTTCCACTGTGTCTCACAAAGCTTGTTTTCCTCCAGTCCCTCCTGACTCTGACTTAATGACTCGTCTGAGTGGACGTGATGCTAACTGTGGCCCGAGGAGCATGGCACCAGTGGTTATGAGAAATGGTTCTCATAGGCACCTATCACACTGTTTAAGAGGACTGTTTTCCATCGATAAGGGGAGCAACTTGAGGTCAGGGACAGCCTATAAATCTTTATGTCTCTAATCACTAGCACAGTGCCTGGAACACAACAGGCTATCCACAAAGCTCACTGAAGGAATGGCGGAAGTTGAAATCATCCTGCTTGCAAATCCACAGATGCCAAAGAAGTGTTCAGCACACACCAACAACATGTGGTTTCTTTGCTGACAATCCTCCTGATCTCTGCCGTCTTCTTTGGGGGTACCCTACCTCAAGAGTCACATTTAGACCTTTTCTAGAACCTCTCCTCATTCTGCTTTGTACTCTTTTGGATCAAGGCCCTCCCTTCAGTGAGTTATAGCTTAGTTGAAACTATACATGTTTTGATATATTGCTTCTAAAAGTATGTGTTTTCAGTGAAAGATAGTTGATCCTGTTTTCAATTTTGGCCAAGATGATGCTATCATTTAAGGGATAAGTGGCAGTTATCTTTTACTTTGGCTTTTACTATTAACCTCATCAGTAGAAGGTTGCAGGTAACTAAGGACTATTTAAATAAGTAAAAATGAAGTTAAAGCCACAGAAACCATCAGAGACAGCAATTATAAGTCAGCACTTATCAAGCTCCAAATCTTATACCAAGTCTTAAAAGACTTTGACAATTGCCCATAAAGGTTTGATCACTGATTTATATGACTTGAGATTTTTTGGCAGTCATTGGTACTACAGAAAAATTAGGAGGGAAATGTAATTTTTCTATGGTATAACCAAAATATCTCTTACTTCCATCAATTACCCATGCCATAAAAATGGTCTCAAATGTATACCTAAAATCTTGTTCATTACTATTGAAAATATCCTATGTAAGGAATATATTTTTGGAAGAGTTTATGAAATACTCCCTAGTAAATTGTTGGAGGGTTTTAAGTGACATTAGGAAAATTTACATGGGGCTATCAGTTCATTAAATCTTGTTGTATATTAACTGAGGAATCAGTCTTCTGTCTTTTCCATTCCTTTCAGAGAAATAAATCTATAACCTAAGAGAGACTCGTTTTATATGTGAGGTTTTAGTCATAGCACAGAAGTGGCATGCTTATAAAACTCTATTTTCTGGACCTAGTATTGAGACAAATGGCCTGAAAATGGAACAAGCCACTTAAAACTAAGACTGTGCTAAAGATATGAAGGGCATGATTTTTCTAGTTATGCAATTCATTTTTATTTTCTTCGGCTGCGTATAGTAAAGGAAGGAAAGAGGAACTCGAAGGGAAATGAAGTCTATGGGAAATTACCCTAGAGGTTAGCTTTGAGAGAGATAATAGGAATGACTTCTAAACTGAAATCCCTATGACACAGGTGAAGAGCAAATTTTAAGTAAATGGACAAGAGTGTGTAACATTAGATTGGAAAGAGTTTGGGAAATCTTTATAGGGAGAAAGGTATAAATGATCATTTAGATTTAGGTTGCTTTTAAAGTGTTATCTTTTAAAGTAATGTTTATTAATGTTTCATGTAAAAAGTTGTACTTTGAAGTAAGAAAAAGAAAATAAAAAAGTTGGGAATAAGTTGTGTGGAAAGCAGGCCCTGCTCTGCTTCTACGTGCACAACACATGGCGGACACTAGTGTTTGTGGACTGGCTGACTGGAAGCGGAATTGCAAGAGTGAGGTACCGGTGGTGCAAGTTTGCAGCACAAGGAAACAGAAAGCTCATTTTAAAAGGTTCAATAGGCAAATGGAAAGTTGTGAGGTAAAAATACACGTCACAACCTATTATGAACCTGCAACAAACACAAATTTAACCAAGCCCTTCTCAAACCTTTTCTTTCAACTTTTACTATTTATGAGTATACTGAGTTTATTTCACAAATGCTTAGTGCTCTCTTTTCTTTAAGGTAGGTACTGCAAACTCAAACATCTTTGAGGGCCAAGGGAGTAATGGAAATGAGGGAAGTGGGCTGGGCGGGGAGCATGGCAAACAAGAAGCTCACACTCTGTGTCTAGGGAAGCATCTATTGCTCATCTCAAGCAGATTATCATTCTGCAGAAATGTAGGTCTAGTGTAACAAGACTTCCTAATTTTTTAGAAGCTAAAAATCAATATTTTTATTTAAAATTTCCATTTTTAAAAAACAGTAACTAATTTTTAAAAATCAAGCACTGTAGAGCAAACAAAATTAATGTGATCAAAGGGTTCTTCGCATATAAACCCATCTAAGAAGGGTTCCTACAGTTGCAAATGGTCCGTATTATTTGCAGTTGTGTCAGGTGTGGCGAAAAGGTTCAGGTGTTTACTGAACTGCGCTGCCCATTCTTTCGTAAACTTGAAATTCTCTCTCAACTTTGACCTTTATCCAGCAGTCAAAATTATTTGTAGGTAACTGAACTCTTGCTAGTAAAATTCAGACTCTGAGTGTGTATGTTTTTGTGCAGAGGCAGGGTTATATAGAATTATACATGTTTCTTTATTCATACTGAATATATTTTGGTTTGATACCAATGTGTCAATTTTCTGTCCTGTCAGTAGGAGGTTCAGAGGGGAGTTCTTTCTTTACAGTAAAGTGCTACACAGGACTCCAAATCAGCAATGACTGCTGTGTTGTCCCCAAGTTATGTCTCTTATATTTCATATTACATGAATGACCTCTTATAGCCTGGCTCTTATGGTAGACAGATGCTAACTGTGACTTATTCATGTCTGTACTCTCCATACCTGGCAAAATATGTGGAATGTAGAAGCTGTTCAACAAACACGTATTGTACTGAGTTGAACTGACCCACAGTATCCAGTTTCCTTAGGTGGGCTCTCAAGGCCTCTAACCCCAGACTTCAGCTTCACCTCTGGCTCATCCCCGAGGAGAACCTGGGTGATAACCAAACTGCTCTGGGAAAGCAAGGTTCTTGCAGGGTACCTTGAATTATGCTGAAACATGTTCTTCCTTCTATACCTATGGAAATCTATTAAATGTCACAAATCCAATCCCCCCCCCCCCAAATCCAGTGCAAATCTTACTTTCACTGGGAATCCCATTCCACTACCGTGAATTGGTTCCATACAACAAATCATAAACCACTAGTCATGCTCGCAGGAGCTATCAGGGCAGTCCAATTCATGTTTCTACAGTGAATTTTTAAAAATTAGCCCTCAGGAAGTGCTGCCTGCCTTATCGGTTTACAAGGGCACTGGGCTTCTCCAGCTTTATGCCCAAAGGGACGTACATTACATGTTACAAACTCTGAGGCTTGTGGAGGCCAGACAGGTAACCTAAATGGAATAGTCCAATGGAAGAAAACCAGGAGCTGAACTACTATGGCAAAGAGAATTTAAATAACCCGGCTTCCCCTTCATGAGGCAATGCAGGTTCCGAGTGGCCGGTCTGCCCCGTTTTTAACTGGCCAAAACTGCAGCAGCCGGATGACCAACAGGTCTGTGGGCTGCCAGTTTTGACCCTGTAGGTAACACACTATTTTCCTAGAGTCTGACGAATTTTTCTAAATAAAACATCAGGAAGCTTTGCATTAAAAAAAGTGGAAGTCACACACAAACTGTAAATTCAGTAGGGTCCAGTAAACTGTATCAGATGAGTATTTTGTGGTGCGCTGCTCAAACCCTAATGCCTACACTCTAAAACACCTCAAGGAGGGGGGCAGCTCTCCTTTGGAAAGGTTCATTTGTGGGGCTTTTACACAGAGACTGACGTCTTAATCCCACTGGTTACATCTTAAATACACATGTTTGAATAAGGGGTGGCTTGGCTCTTCTAGAAAGAATGAAAGCCTGAAAGCTGCAATGGGTTTTGACCAACTTATATTGGTCTTCAAACACATCTTGTCTTTTTTAATAGAAACAAACGCACATTCACATAGCTCAAAACGTCCCAGTGGGATTGAAATAAAATTCACTACAGTGAATTTTAATAAAATTGGGTGTTGTTTTTTTTTCCGTTTCACATTCCTTACTTTGGGGAATTGTTTGTCTCTAGAAGTAGATATATCTGTTGGGGCTGTCAATCAGAGGGCTCTATGAGTGGGGACAGTATCTAGGCTGACCAGTGAGAAAATCCCATTTCCTGGATGCAAGGGTTGACTCAGAAGTATGCATGACAAGTCAGGCTAATGAAGGATCCTCTTTCAGAGACAAAAGTGCTAGAATGCGTGAGGTGGCAGCTGTAGGTACCACGTAGTCCTGGCTCTCCCAATATGCAGCAGATGGGAGGAAACCCCTATCAATACACCTGAAGGCATCACGTCAAAGTGATGAAAACAGAGATTCTTGATAATATCATCTGAATACAGATTTAATTATGACTGCAGCTTCTGCAAACTTGATCAGTAAGTAAACTTTCAACACATAAGTATGATTTGGGTCCCTATAAATTACAACTGAGTGCCATGATCATACAAGAAACATTTGTAATTCATATTGTTATTTAAGGAGAATGTGGATTCAATTAAATTAATTTCAGAAAGAGGCAGCTGAATTGTATGACTGCTTTCTGGCTCAACATATATTCATAATTCACATTTTATGTTCTATACATTTAAATCCACTAATGTCAGCAAATAAACAGTTTCTATTCTCATTCGAGTACCTTTTTTTTTTTAAAGATTTTATTTATTTTCTTTTTAGACAGAGGGGAAGGAAGGGAGAAGGAGAGGGAGAGAAACATCAATGTGTGGTTGCCTCTTGTGTGCCCCCTACTGGGGATCTGGCCTGTAACCCAGGCATGTGCCCTGACTGGAGAATAGAACCAGCGACCCTTTGGTTCATAGGCTGACGCTCAATCCCCTGAGCTACACCAGCCAGGGTTCTCCTTCAAGTACTATTTTAAAATACAATTTTTGTATTACTTATATCAGTAATGCCATGTTCAGTCCCCCAAATCTACAGAATACAAAAAGCATAAAAATTACTAATTTCAAAAGTTATGATTAAATGAACATGCCAGCTTAAAGTTCTGTGTCACACATTATTGTATATTCTTGGACACTTATGCTGAATTTGACAACCTATCGGAACAATTTTTAGTGTGAATTACAGATTCCATGTGTGTGCAGTGAATCCCTCGCAAAGTATTCATCTGTGGCAGAACACAGAATCTGCATTTATCCCCTACAAACAGTATTTTAGGAACCCTGATTTAGCTGAAAATGCATGATGAAGCAATTGCATTTAGAATGTAAAATACGCTGAGGTTGTATGAAAATGTCTTCCAGTTGACATCAGAATTCAGATTACTCATGGGGCAGAAAGCGTGCTCACCTCCTCATTCTCGATTTTGAGAGTGGCCAGTCGGGACTGCAGCTGCTGGTACCTGAGCATGAGCTCTGCCTGGACTGGCTGCTGAGCGCTGACCTGACACACCTGATGAGGAATCAGAAGCCACAGTTACAAAAGGGCACCATCAAGCCAGCCTCCAGAGGGATGGTTCTCCCATTTAAATGCTGCATGAATCACGCCGACCCCAAGATTCCAATTACGTATCTACTTTTAACAGCCTCCTCAAAACCTCAGTTTTAAATATGAACTGGTTACATAAGTGGGAAGAGTAGAATGCAGCTGCTTGGCCTGGATATGACTGGAAAGAGAGCAGCTGCAGGAAGAATCGCTCTAAGAATGAGGCAGTTGCTGGAGATGGAGCTCTGACGCTGACGTCTCACTCGCGGAATTCTTAATGACTATCAGGCAAACGACAGAGTGCGAAGGATGATCCAAACAGAACATACAGGCACCACGAGGGCAGGCAGCAGGGCCTGCTGGTTATAGTCAGAGCTGGGTGACTATGGTAAGTTACTAAACCTCACTTTTCTTATCTATAAAATGGGGATAATAAGAGTTCCTGTGCCACAAGGCTGTTGTAGGGATGAAATGAGATAATGTACATAAATCCCTTAGAACACTGCCTGGAACAGTAAAACCTCAAAAAAAAACACGACTAGCTATTATTAACACCTTTCAACCATGGCTTGTCTCGCCAATGCCAGGCAAATGACACGAGGCACCACGAACTTCAAAAGGCCACTTGTCATGCTTTGTCAGAAGGATCTTTTGGCCATGATCTCAATTATAAATAAGGTCAAATTAGAATCTTTTAATCATATTAAGATTGTGCCAGAAACAGTATCTTCTCCTCTTTCTTGTTACGGAAATGCTCTTGGCAGATGAGGATTTTCTTCTATGGAGTCTCCAAAACATCATAGAGAGTATTGCTCCCTAGCAGCTCTGGCCATAAAAAAAGAAAAAAAAATAAAAGGCAATGGGCTCGCTTTATTAAAATAATAATAGTTTAGAAAAAGGTAAAAACTATTAACCCAGTTGAAGACACTTGCCTGTGATATTTTATCATTGTACAGGGTGGGGTAAAAGTAAGTGTACGGTTGTTCATATGGAAAATAATACAAGAATTAATAATAATACAAGAATAAACTGTGTGTTTCATGTACTCACAACTATAAATTAACTTTTGCCCCACCCTGTCTATTTAATATATCCATAACTGAAAAATTAAAACAGCAACCAGTTGGAGAAACATAACTCTGGGTAGCATAAGTCACTCGCCTGTCAAATTCATGTGCTATTGGTACAAAATATGTTTACCATTTCTAATCAAGTAATTCACTCTATCAAATCACACAAAAATAAAATTAGATTAGAAATGAGCAGGTACGAACGTATATATCTTATAAGTCTTAGCATTAGATGTTTTAGAAAAAATTATGGCATTATTTAAAAAAAATCTGCCTTGAGTATTATAATTACATCTATTTTAAAAAACATACTGTCACCACAATAAGCTTAAATAGGATTTTTAATGTATGAATATTGTTTTGCACAGCTGGGACATCGAGTGTTACATAGCATGCTCCATTAATTGGCTCTTCTTGTTTTCCCCGGTCCACAGGCAATAAAATATACCACTGTTAACTCAGAAATGTTTTCAATGGATTTTTTTTCCCTTGGGAAAATACGATAGAAAGGTAAATTCATATAAAGATACATCATTTCTAATGCTCACTTCGCCAATTTGAAATCAAATGGAATATTAAAAAAATGTTTTGCATTTTTTCCCTCTCTCCCATTTTCCGGCCATTAACAATTATTTTTCTTTATGGGGAGCTTTAAAACAGGATTATAAGAAGTCTTCAGATAGATTCCATTGGGCCAGCAAAATGTTTTGTTCTGAAATTTTAAATTTGAGTATCTTGAGGTGAAGGAAGAAGTTTTTAACTATCTTGGGACAGTTCAGTGCTTACACCCAACCGAGTTGCACATAAATTTGTTTGGCCCCTGCGGGCATTTGAGTATTTAATCCTTGCTTTAAAAGTTGGTGTCAATGGCTGATCTTAGCATAATACTATGTTAAGATCTCATGTGAAGGCAGGAGAAAACAACTGGGAATTCTGGCAACTGTTGGGGTACAGCAGGTGACTGAGTAATGTAAATGAGGAGACAATTCCTTAGTTTTAAAATAATTACTGACCTCATCACCCAGGTGAGACTGAAACTCGAACTTCATTGGCGGACAGAAGGCCGCAGGGTACATCTCCATGAATCTCTGCTTATCACTCCTGGGCTCCAAATTGTCAACTGCATTCTCAATAATGTCTAAGCCTTCATGCCTGGATGTTTCAAGGTTATACTCCGCAGAGAGATATGTTCTTAGGGCTCTGTTCAGACTTGCATGGTAGCCAAGATCACAGCACTTAAAAATTAAAAGAATACCATATGAAGGGATTGAGAAGTACAGATTGGTAGTTACAGAATAGTCTTGGGGATGTAAAGTACAGCATAGGAAATACAGTCAATATTTTAATAACTATGTATGGTGCCAGATAGGTACTGGAAATAACAGGGGTACACTCTGTAAAGTATGTGGTTGTCTAACTGCTATTCTGCACACCTGAAAGTAATACAAAATAATACTGAATGTAAATGGTAATTTAGAAAATTTCAAAAATGAAAAGAACACTATATACAAAAATTACTTTGAAAAGAATCAAAAATGTAAATGTGACAGCTACAGCTATGAAATTCTCAGAAAAAACATAAAGGTAAACCCTCATGACCTTGCATTAGGCACTGCTTTCTTGGTTATGCATCAGAAGCACAGGCAACAACAACAAAAATACATTGGATTTCATCTGATTTGAAGACTTCTGTACTTCGAAGCACATGATCAAGTAAAAAGATAATCCACAGGATGGGAAAATAATTTTTTTCTGCAAATCATATATCTTATAAGGGATATGCATCAAGAATATATAAAGAACCCATATGACTTAATAATAAAAAGCCCAATTTAAAAATGGGCAATGGATCTGAATAGACATTTCTCAAAAAGAGATATACAAATGGTCACAAGCATATGAAAAGGTGCTCAACACCTTTAGTCATCAGGGAAACGCAAATCAAAACCACAGTGAGATACTACTTCACGCTCCTAGGATGACTATAATCGAAAAGACAGAACAACAAGTATTTGGGAAGAGGTGGAGAAATTGGAATCCTCACTGTGATGGGAATGTAAAATGCTGCAGCCACTTTGCAAGAGTCTAGTAGTTCATCAGAAGATTAAACACAGAGTTAACATATGATTTGGCGGTTCCATTTCTAGGCATGTATACAAAAAAATAAAAACATTTTCATACAAAACTGTATGTGAATAGCAGCCTTATCAATCACAGCTGAAGAGTAGAAACAACCTAAGTGTCCATCAACTACTGAATAAACAAAATGAAATAATATTCAGGCACAGAAAGAAATGCCGTATTGATGCATGCTACGATATGGATCAACCATGAAACACTATGCTGAGTGAAAGATGCCAGTCATAAAAGACCACATATTATATGATTCCATTTATATGAAATGTCCAGAATAGGCAAGACTGTAGAGGCAGAAGGTAGATTAGTAGTTGTCTGGGAGTGGAGGATGGAGGGGAGGGGAGGAATGGCTAAGGGGTATACAATTGCTTTCTGGAGTAATGAAAATGTTCTGAAGTTGACTGTGTGACGGATACACAACTTTAAAGTTAACTGTGTGAATATACTAAAAGCCAACTGTAGATTTTTAATGACTAAACTGCATGGCATGTGAATGATATCTTAATAAAAGTGTTAAAAAAATAAAAGCAAGACCAAACATTAAAGGGAAATAATGAAAATATAGCATTTGAGTTTGTCCATGCATACTGAAATTGATACAATGATTTACTGAAATCTTTCTAAAATGCAAACATACTAACTGTAATATTTTGGATTTGCATGATTTGCTGAAGACTCAATAATAATCTGTACTCTTTTAGAAGTGAGAACAGGTTTGAATCTGCCAAAACAGTCTGGGAATGCCTTATTTCTTATGCCTAGAATAAAATTCTTAAATAAGAAATGGTTGCCAAACGCCTTTTATTAGAGACAGAATTTGTTTTGTATTTCTACAGATAAAAAGTCTTTAGGATTATTGAATTTTTGCTACCTTTAATTTGTATTTATACTTATTTTTTCATGTTGCATTTCAAGAGACTATAACTAAAAATATATGTAGCTCTGTATAAGATCAGTTACAAACTACTGACAGAATTTACATTTGTACAAAAACGCAATATAAATCTTTTAAAGAGGAAACAAGTGGTTTTAAAGACACAAAACCTGGTCATTCCTATATTGGTCTAATTAAGCTCAATTAATTCAATTTGACTGAATTCAGCTCACTAACTGGCCATCTATTAGGTGCCTGGGAATCCACTAGGTTCCAGTAATATGAAGCCTGGAGCACAGTAAAATATAATCTCCATTCTCAAGGAATTCAAACATAAGCTGTTCATTAGTTTGCTACTAAGAATAGTAGAGGCACAAAGGAAGCAACCTTTGTATAAAGGATGCATCCACCTGGACATGAACCGTCAGCTCTGCTTTCATGAAGGTACAGATTTAATCACAGACATGTCCTTAGAAATGCCAATGTATTCATTCCACTCTCACACTCCCAAGTTCAGAATTACTAAATTTGGAATTTTTACATAAAGATATTCTAAAATCTTGCCAATCAAAGTGTAGTCTGTGGATCAGCTGTGTCAACATTACCTGGAGCTTGTTAGAAGAAATGCAGAATTTGGGCTCCACCCCTGACCTACTGAATTAGAATCTGAAGTTAAAAAAAAAAAAATCCACAGGTGATTCATAGGCACGCTTCAGTTTGAGAAGCACGCACTAAAACAATGAAATAAAAGGGTCCCATAACACTGTTTGGGGGGTGCTTTTCCCAGTCAGGCAAAAGAATGGACTTGATTAAAGATTACTTGATTTTAAAAAAGCAGAAAGTAGCTACCACATTACAATTACAAAAATAAGCAAAATACAATTGTGAAATGCAGCAACTAGTCTAATCATTAATACATTCCCAGTGAAATCAACTAGACTCAAATATAGAGAATGGTTTTCAGTTAATTAAAAAATTCTAGTCTCAGATGAGCAAAGTCTACTTTTATTCCTCTTGCTCCTCAAAACCGATAGATTTCAATGATGCAGTTTTATATATACCAGAGAGGGAATGAAAAATTCTCTCGGTTCAATAAAACCTCATTTTATGAAAACATGAATTTGTAAAGAAATGGTTTCATTTCTCTGAGACGTACCAGTACTTCAAAACACCCTACTCTTCTGTAAGAAGACAGGTTCCACTTGACTGTAATGAAGAATAACACACACGCTGCTTTATTTCATGAGTACTGATCCCAATGGGACGTAAGAGAAAATTGATATTGAGAGGAAAGGAACAGCTCAGGGGAAAGCCGTTCCAACCCTTCCCCTACAGAAAACAAATCTCTTCAACAACTTAAAAGTGGGGAAGAGAGTGAGAACAAAGGAAGAAGAGGAAGAAACAGAAAGAAATGCAATCCCATCTACCCAACTGCGTGAGTAAGAGCTCTGAAAAACACATACTAAGTTTTCATTATTCCCAGAATGAACTAACAGTTCATTCTTCAGATTTCTAAGCGTGGCTTCTTTTGGGGAGTAAATGTCAATGTTACAAAAGCACCAGTGCATGTTTCCACACCCAAGTCAGCCAGGCTGAACTGGTCAGTCAAAGACCCCTGACTTCACTATAGCTTCTTAACAGGATGGGCAGAAGCATGCACTTGGGTTTAGTCACTGATCCGGGGGCCTCGCTCAGGTGTCTTCTGGACTTTGACTGCTACACTTAGGAGGTTTCTGTGGTGAGCTTTGATGTAAAGTTTCCTCTCTGAGCCCTGCAGTGCTTATCGGTCTGTAAGGTCACTTAATTGGCATGATTTGGTATTTCCGATATGCAGTGTTTTCTCCAATCTATGTTTTTCAAGCATCCTGAACATTCAAAGAAACAAGAAACAGGAATAAAATTCTGATTCAAGGTCTCCTGAGACAGCAGGGCCCAATACAGAATCATCTTTTTTCTAAGCTGGAAACTCAAATGACACTGGATATGTTAAGATTGAAGATCTTTGTTAAAAAGAACTACAGTAATTCTATGGAGCTTATGAATTATTAATGATAGTATGAAAAGCCAGCTTCTGCACAAAGAGTTGAGTTATAACCCAAGCACACTTAATGCTGAAAATACATAAGAAACCAATAAAATAATTCATGCAAATAAAAGTGTTATTCCGATGAATTTAAAAAAATCCTCTGACTGGATACATAAAATTATGGATTAAAACTGGGGAAAGAAGGAATGTTGGAAACAGAAGGGTGTATTATTTTTAAATATCCTAAGAGCTGCCAAGATAGATTCCACTAGATATTAGTGTAAATCACCAAAGTAGGCTAATTTCATTAGGTGAAGGGTTGCAATCAGTATGAAAAATGAAGATGAAATCCAGGTACTGAAGACTGTGATAAATACTTCATGTTGTCCGAAAGGCTGAGAGGTTGGCTGAAATATATTTTGTGGGTATGATGTCAGGTAAAACTGGATAACAGCTGTTCCGGGAGATAACATTAATGACACGAGAAGCCTTAGTGGGGTAAAAGCTTGGTCCTAGATGGGAGTTAGCATAATGGAACTCCGTGGAAAACAAGCCCTACACATGTCCCCAGTGACAACCAATGTCATTTGCAGGGCAGCCACAAGGTCCCATGTAACTCTGGAATTAAGCGGTTCTTGTGCAAGTGGGGAGGAAAGGGACCCTTCTGCACAGAATTCTACTTGAACTTCACCACTCCTGCCTTTGTCTGAGAGGCCTCCACAATCTTTCGTCCTGGGACCCGTCTCTAGCTTTTAGAAAGCTTGACCTTGACCATTCCACAGCTATGGGTATTGGGTAAAGACCCGGTCTACCCCTTATTTTGAATCTTTCTGAAGAATGGTGTAATCCAAGCAAACTGAAGTACAAAAACACCTTTCACATGACCACGGGTGGCTTTGAAAGGACTGCCTCTAGCTATTTGGTACCTCATCCTAGAAACCACAAACACATTTTTGTGAGAGATGGGCATCTTGAAAAACAGAACTGGATGTTTAAACTTCTACAGGCAGCTTTTACACACCTGCTTTCATGTCTGGGTTCCTGACAGTCCATCAAAAGATGGTAATTTAATTTTTTGTTGCTGTTAGCAAAACCTGTTTTGAGTTTCTCTTGAACAACAAAAAGGTCAAAATGGTACCATCTGTCTATCTGATAGGAATGAAGACAAGTAGGAAATAGGGGAAGAACTGAGGGTGCATATGCCTGAGCCAGCGAGGAGGCTGGAAAAACCATTTGTTGCCTAATGCAACTCCCTCCCACCCACATGGGTAGTCACTTCCCTCAGAGGAGCTGCTACCATAGACTCATTCATCCCCAGGCAGAGTCTCTGTAGGCTACTCTGAATCAAATCACAAGAGGAGAGAGAACAAATAAAGCAAGTCCAAATAAATACAGGTCAGGTGGGAAATGCTATGGAGAAAAGTCAGAAGTCTAGGAGCTGCCAGGCGGAGGGGTGTTGCTGTTTTAAATAGAGCAGCTGGCAGGTGCAACATAAAGAAAAAGAAGGAATGAGTCCTGCAAAGCTCTCGAATAAAGAGTGTCCTAGGCAGAAGTAGAAAGGCTCTGGGCAAGAAAAAGCTTAGTGGGTCTGGGGAACAGAAAGGCCACTGTAGCTGAAGCATGGGGTCTAGGGGAAAGTTGCAGGACGCGACACTGAGTGGTAGGGTGGTGCCAGTTCACATAGAGTCTTGGTGAACAGTTCGGATTTTGTTCTAAGGGCAGTGGGAACCTTTTGCAGAGTTTTAAATAGGGATTGACAGGCCTGAATTATCTGTTTTAACACTTTGGCTGCTTGGGAAGAGAATGGATTGTTGATTGGAAGGTCTCAGAACCTCCTTCCTAAGTGCAGGCAGGAGGTGAAGAGGTTTTTGTCTAGGAGTGTCGGTCGGAGTGCAGGTTGTGAGAAGGAGCAAGGTTTGGCGTACTTAGGAAGTAGAGAAGATAGGATTCGCTTTTGCATTTATATGTGGGGAATGAGAGAAACTGATTTTTTGCTTGTTCAATGGGTAGAAAGTAGTGCCATTTTCTGAGGTGTAAAAAAATGGTAAGAGAAAGGTGTGCATTTATTTGGAGGACGATGATGACAATGATGGGGCGAGAGGATATAAAAGGTTATTTTGGGAGCCTGACATATTCAAGATGCCTGTTAGACATCCAGTTAGAGATGTCCAATAGGCAGATGGGTACACAAATCTGAAACCCAGGAAGGTGATCGAGGATGGTGACAAAAATCTGAGAGCCATCATATAGTATTTAAAGCCAGGGACCAAGAGACAGAAAGTCAAAGATCATGCCTCGGCTGACTTGCAACGTTCAGGGGGCCAGCCAAGAAGCGAAGTGAGCACGGACGCCTGAGAAAGAGCCGCCCGTGCTGCCGGTGGAAGCCAGACGGGGGCAGTTTTCTTTAACCAAGGCCCACGGCACCTCCACTGGAAGAAACTCTAAAAGCCATCTACTTCGGTCGCCAAACTCATTTTGGTTTTTAAATGCCCTTACTATCACAAAGGGATAAAAACATGCATAATCAGTTTATATGATAACTACACCATCCTAACGCATTTAACATCATCCCTCTATAATCTTCCTGAAAGAGCTCAGGCCTAATGGGGACTACAGTATTACAATTTGGCAGGCTTTCATGGATAAATCTTAATACTATTACGTACGGGGGAAAGTCAAACTAATTAAGAAAATCTAAATTCTGAGTGAGTTTGCTTTTTGATTAAACACACGTCTCTAGAGACAAAAAGATAAGGCTAAAAGCTTTAGGACAGCTGATTATTTAGAAATGATAAAACAAACATGGCATGTCCTATATGATGTAATCTAATTTCAATTTCACTCTGTATAAATGGCTAACAAAACCCAAGACAGTTATCTTGACCAAGAAAATTAGCTGGAGTAGCGCGTTGTTCTATGGCAATGTCCCACTCTTACAGGGAGTGATGGTTGGCTGTGGTGCTGCCTTGTAAGAATAACAAGTGCTGTGTTCTTACTGGGCAGGTGCTCTGGGACAAAGCACAAATAGAATTCTACTGTTGAGGACTTTGTTTCTCTGAATGCCTTTTGAGGGTGGGTAGGTGTGGAGCTAGACTGACAGAGGCTATATATGACCAGTTCTGCAATCTTAAAGCCAGTTGTTTTAAGAATACCACATGCAGCGTGGTGAATTTGGTTATACAGATCGGAGGTTCCTAACATCATGGCTGGTACTCTCTCTCTGCAAATCATAATTACTTGAAAATTTCAGCAATCAATTACAAATATTTGTGGCCTACATGGTTTTTCTTTTGGTGAGAAATCCTAATTCTTACAGAATAATTAGCTATAGTGTCTTTTGCACTTAATGTTGGGGCTATTAATAATCACAGTTGTGAAATCCACTGTTTACAAAAGTACAATCTATTTTCTCCTATAATTATCCCTTTATTCTCCCAAACCAATTAAATTTCCTTTGGTGAATATCTGCAACATATTCCTTACAATTCATACTTATTCTTCAAAATGACATAATAAAAAATGTCAGTGTGAAATTAACTCTGTTCCACCTCCCACCTGATTCCAAACTAAGAGATCGTTTCTCTATAACCCAAATTTACTTAGGACCTTCTTCAGAGAGAGACAGAGGAGGAGGCATCTTAATAATCTTCTGCTGAAGTGACACTCTGGATTAATTAATATTCAATTCACCCTGCAAAGCAGAGGTCAGCGAGCCTGTGAGCCAAACTCAGCCCATGGCCTGATACGGTAAATCACGTCTAATTGCAATACAGCCACATCCAACACTTACTTACTATCTATCTATGGTTGTTTTGCTCTAGAGTTAAGTAGGGACAGGGACGATATGGCATAAAAAGCCTGAAGTATTTACTATCTGGACACTTACAGAAAAAGTTTGTGAACCATCTGCTCTAAAGCATACAGACCAATGCCAATACGCTGTGGGCACACACAGCTCACAGGTCCTCGCTAATATTCTGATACATTTCTGCCCCAACATTTCTGCTCTGTATGCACCCGAGAGTCAATTATATAATATTTGTGTCACTTATAATTTAATTATAAAGTAATTAATATATTAAGTAAACTGATAAAAAGTGAGAAAGGAGTTATTGGAAAGAGTAAACAAAGTTGCTATAAGTTAGGCAAAGGTATGAAAATTGTGCAAGATTAAGAAAAACGTTGTAAATATCTGGAGCATTTTTTATTCTGCATCGAGGAACTCAAAATTAGAAATCATAGATAATACACAATGGGTGTGCTGTGTGCAAATGAAGACCACTCAGTACTCCACACAAAAAGAGAAGTCATATTATTTAAAAGGCTGGCAAGTGCAAGTACACTGGTATGCTTTACATTAAAATAAGGCATGCTTTTAACCTCTTTTAAGAAAAATAGGTCTCTGTTTTTTCTTTTTTAAATACAGGGTGGGGCAAATGTAGGTTGACAGTTGTGAGTATGTGAAACACAGAGTTTATTCCTGTATTATTTATTAATTACTGTATTATTTTCCATATGACCAACTATAAACCTACTTTTGTCTCACCCTGTATAAAATATGCCATACTTACAGACATGTGCAAAATATATATGCGCCCTTGAAATAAATAAAATATCACCGATAGTTCAGAAGTGCCCTAAATTTCCCCTTCTCAATTACTACCCCTTCCCTTTTCCCTAGAGATAACTCACCTGGAGTACGCCAAACTGTCTCAGCCTGGTTTGGTTTGGTATATTCAAATATTTCCAGCAAAAATAAAAGAGTAAATGCTTATTTAGCATTTGAGCTATTGTTTTCTTCAGTATACTAACCTTAATACAGTCATACCTCGGTACTTGTTGGCTTCAGGACTCGTCAAACCCTGTACTCGTGGCACTTTGATGAGGAAAAAATGTTTCAGCACTTGGCATTTGCTCAGGACTCGTTGTACTTGCTAGAACTTGTATGAGTCACGCCACCGCCTCACAAGAGAAAATGCTTCATTGTTCAGTACTCGTGGGTTTTGGCACTCGTCACGAGTTCCGGAACGAATTAATAACGAGTACCGAGGTATCACTGTATCGATAAACTTTAGAAGTCTGATATCTAATACCTTCAATTTGGACTTTATCAAGTAGTTCATTTACTTAGTTTATAAAAGTGTTATCAATGAT
The DNA here is from genome assembly GCA_004026545.1 of Mormoops blainvillei. Taxonomy (NCBI): domain Eukaryota; kingdom Metazoa; phylum Chordata; class Mammalia; order Chiroptera; family Mormoopidae; genus Mormoops; species Mormoops blainvillei. The sequence goes on along the minus strand of PVJD01000631.1, from coordinate 163,668 downwards.
AGAGTTCATAATAATAAAATTAATTTACTGATCACAATAAGGAACACTGAAAAATTAAGATTTATTAAAAACAAATTTCAGCAGAGCTCTAACAACCACTGTTTAGAAATACGAGTGTTTCTACATTGACAGCTATTTCTCAGAGAGAGAGAGAGAGAGAGAGAGGAAGAGAGAGGGCTTCACTAATTCAAACTAATATTGACCGGTAAGGATGAAGTTTACCTAAAATACATAAAAACTGGAATTATTAAATATTAAAAAAAACTATCAGCTCACTTCCAAATACATGAAAAAACTTTTAACTAGTTTATCAAAGTATTGAATTATTAGAGTTTTTAGACCTGTAGTAATTAAGAGGATTCCATTAAATAGGATGTCAATAGTATATATATAAACTGATAGTCTGAAGTGCCTGAAAATATTATTCCTCTTTAATTTACACGATTAAGCTGCACTCGAAGAATGTATTTTGCTTTCTTTAGAGCTCAGATGTTGCTGAGTCCCAAATTCACAGATTTCCAATTTAATCAGATCCAAATTCAAGTGGTTTTAGAATATCCATAGTTTGTTGCAAGGGGGAAAAAACTGAACTATGTAACGGAGTAATGAGTCACATCATCCTATGCCAATAATCAATTTTACTATCACTACTGGTGGGTTAAACAGACGTTATATATCTATATAAGACGTAGCAGCATCACCTATGATGTATTCTGGTGTAAAGGGATTAACTTGAATTCATCAAGCCTTTTATATCGCTCTGCTTTGTAGGAAATTCAGGGGACTGTCAAACAGGCTAAATGACACCACGATTAGGAAATCCAGAAGCTAAGATGTTTGAAGAAACAACTGTCCATGTTCCTTTAACAACGGACTTGGCTAAATAAAAAAAGACTGAAGGAACACATCACCCAGATGCAATGTGTGATCCCAAATTGGGCCTAGTCTAGACACATCAGCTGTGAAATATTTTGGGGTCAAAAATGGGAATAGGGTCTGGTTATTATATGAGAAGGTTTTTCTGAAATAGAGAGATGGAGATCAATGATTTTTTCTTAAGTAGGTCAAAAAGCCATTTGTAAAATAAAATTTCATACTCTTTTGATATAAAAATGTATACATGGACACACAGAAAAAGTCTATATTTTCAGAGATGACTTTAGGGGCAAGAATGTAGTTGCTTTATTTTTGCTTGCAGTATTTTCTAGTTTGTTACAATGTACATAAACTGCTTCTGTAATAATAAAAGACTAGTTTTAACATATAAATTCTATAGAAAATTATAACTTTATTAATAAATTCTTAAATCATGGTCTATCACAAAATTTATACAGGAGAGATTTTAACATGCATAAAAACCAAGGGAAACTGGAGGTGTATATAAAAAAGGGTCTCAACTTGAACTCTTCAATTATTTATAATGACCTGATTTAATGAAGATAATGTTTAATTTCTTTCATGTCACTTCGCATACAAAATGCTATGCATTAAAAATTTGCCTTGACTTCCCATCAAGATGAAGGCGTAGGCAGACATGCTTTGTCTCCTCACGCAACCTCAGAAAGAGTTACAACCAGATCTCAAAACAAATAACACTCAGAACCATCAGAAAATCGAACTGTGTAGAAGTCGGACAACCAAGGATTTACAGAAGCCACATTCATCCTAATGGGTAGGGGGGCAGAGTTGTGGAGATGGGCAGAGAGGCATAGATACGCAATGTGGCGCAGAGAGGCATTGGCAGCAGCAGAATGAATGGTCCCACATTCACGTCTGGTGGATAAAAATTTGGAGGGATACCTTGGGAGTGAGCAATCCCAGCCCCAGGCCAGACCATACAGCCCAGGGTTCCAGCACAGGGGAGATAAGTCCCCATAACTTCTGGCTATAAAAATCAGTGGAGGTTGGGCTGGTGGAAGAAATTACCAGGTTTTCAGGAGACTCAGTTTAAAGGGACTACATGGACTTAGAACAGTATGTAAACCCACATACTCTGGGATTCAGCACCAAGGCAATAGCTGGATGGGCGCCAGTTGCATATGGGGAGCGGGTGAAGTGACTGGAAACAGCGTGAGTGTCGGTAAAACCTCCAGAAGCTAGGTAGCAGCACTTTCTCCTCTTTGAGCCCTCCTCCCACACAGAGCCACAAAGGGGTGAAGTAGGTTGCACTGTCCTGACAATTACCCAAGGCTCCACCCCACACAATTTACAGGTGCCTTTTCTAAGACAGGAAGTCAAAGCAGCTCTACCTAATACATAGAAACAAACACAGGGAGGTTACTGAATTGAGGAGACAAAGAAATATGGCCCAAATCAAAGAACAGAACAAAACTCCAGAAAAAGAACTAAACAAAACAGAGATAACCAACTTATCATATGCAGAGTTCAAAACACTGGTTAACAGGATGCTCAAAGAACTCACTAAATATGGCAACAACATAAAGGAAGAAATGAAGGCTACACTAAGTGAAATAAAGAAAAAACTACAGGGAACCAACAGTGAAGGGGAGGAAGCTGGGAGTGAAAGCAACGATTTGGAACATAACCAGAAGAGCAAGAAGAAAAAAGAATTTTAGAAAACGAGGACAGAATAAGAACCCTCTGGGTCATCTCCAAATGTACTAGTATGCAAATCATAGAGATGCCAGAAGGAGAAGAGGAAGATCAAGGAATTGAAAACTTATTTGAAAAAACAATGAAAGAAAATTTCCCTACTTTGGTTAAGGAAATAGAAATACAAGTCCAGGAAACACAGAGAGTCCCAAAGAAGTTAGACCCAAAGAGGACCACACCAAGACACATTATAATTAAAATGCCAAAGGTTAAAAATAAAGAGAGAATCTTAAAAGCAGTGAGAGAAAAGCAGAGACTTACCTACAAAGGAGTTCCCGTTAAGACTATCAGCTGATTTCTAAAAAGAAACTTTGCAGGCAAGAAGAGGCTGGCAAGAAGTATTCAAAGTGATGAAAAGCAAGGACCTACAATCTAGATTACTCTTTCCAGCAAAGCTATCATTTAGAATTGGAGGGCAGATGAAGTGCTTCCCAGACAAGGTAAAGTTAAAGGAGTTCATCAGCACCAAGCCATCATTATATGACATGTTAAAGGGACTTATTTAAGAAAAAGAAGAAGATCAAAACTATGAACACTAAAATGGCAACAAATTCACAGCTATCAGCAACTGAATCTAAAAAACAGTCAGAACAGGAACAGAATCATAGATATGGAGATCATCTGGTGGGTTATCACCTGGGAGGGAGAAGGGGGAAAAGGTTTGGGGATTAGGAAACATAGCTGGTAGGTATAAAATAGACAGGGGGATGTTTAGAATAGTATGAGAAATGGAGAAGCCAAAGAACTTATATGCATGACCCACGGACATGAACTGTTGGGGATTACTGGAGGGAAGAGGGGTACCAGGTGGAGGGGGGAAAAGGGGGAAAATTGGGTCACCTGTTAATAGCATAATCAATAAAATATATTAAAAACACTAAAAGGTAAAAAAAAAATGCCTTGACTTTCTCACTAGAGGTATAACAACTCTTCTAATAATTATTAGATAGCTCAGTATAAAAGGTATTTTGCTAAACAAGCTCACAAAACATAAAGGATTCTAGATGCCTTTGGATGAAAATCAGTCTTTTTCTTTTTCACCAGGAATAGTCAATTAGAGTAGTTTTTAGGATCACCACTATATACACAAATTGAATTTCCTACTAAATAAGCAGCCACTTTAGATTGTACATATTCACATCTGATTGCCTTAAAAGTCAATCTTTATTGACTTTTTATTGTATTATTACAATGTAAGGGTGCAATAAATATCCATGACAATGATGGTGACTCTCTTATAGTTCTGAGATGCTATTTCTGTCCTTTATACCACAATGGTATTGAAGATGCTACTCTACATCTCCACACAGATGCCCAATGGGCTTCTCAATATTACTAGACAAAACTACTGCTCCCTCCCTTCAGCCTGCTTCTCCCGAGGGTCCCTGTCTCAATGAAAGTTACCATTAACCTAGTTACACAGGACCTGAATCAAAGAGTCATTTTTACCCTCCTTTTCACTCGTTATGTCAAATCCGTATTAGATCTATCTTCAATCTATTTTGAAGCCAGCCACTTCTCACAGGAGAGTCACTAGCACTCAGTCTAAGCCAGCATCACCTCTAGCCTGGACAACTGCAAAGACTCTAGGTAGAGCTCAGTTTTCACTCTTGTCACCACACCTCAGCCTATTTTCCATTCAGGTGACAGAGTGAGTCTGTAAAATGAAACCCAGGTGATGTCACTTTCTGCTGCGAATCCTTCAGTGGCTTCTCATCACACTTAAACCAAAATCTAAACCCCTTTCCCTGTTGAAAAGACCCTCAGTGTTAGTGCTTCCACTTGCCTTCTCTTCTAGCACTTTTCTCCTCCTTCCCTCGCTTGGCGCTGGCCATACCGGCTCCTTTGCTATTCCTTTAGCATCCTGAGCTTGCCAAAACCAGCTCTGCCTCTATTCCTTTAGCTTTGGCAGTCCTTCTGAATGAGAAATTCCTTCCCCAGATAGCCATATGGCCCTCCCGCTCAAGTCTCTGCTCAAATATCAGGATTTTCCTGACCACAACATCAAAAGCAGCACCCCCATAGCTCTGATTTATTTTAATTCATAACACTGTCACTACTGTACGTGTGTGTGAGTGTACACATTTGTTCGACTTGTTCATGAACTAGCTTGTATAAATGCCATGAAAATGGGGTCTTTGTTTTGCTCATTGCTGGATCCCCACTGTCAATAGTATTGGGTACTTTTCAATACATGGAGACTTCTACTCATGTTAAATTGAGCTGAGTTTAGCCAAGTCCTGCAGCCACTACTTAAGTAAACCCTAGAAAATAAAGCAAGCAAAGCAGTTATATGGAATTAGTTCTCCTATATTCCATATATTTTGCAGAATCTGTACAGATCTAAGTCTGAAAATAAAAAAACAAATTCATTTTTATTTAGGAAAGCTAGCAGCAGTGTAGCAGAGTAACTAGAAGAAAATAAGTATTTTTTTTAAGTTTCTGTATTTTTACAACTAAGTGATTAGTCACTTGATTGAAATACTTATAACAAAGGTAAAGAGAAAAAAGTTTTCCCTGGTCTTATTTATTACTAAATGGTTCTATATAAAGAAAATATGATACTGTGGGATGACATTAGTTTTAAGACTCAAATAATTTGGATGCCTTTTATTTTTTCTTGTCTGATTGCTGTGGCTAGGACTTCCATTACTATGTTGAACAAGAGAGGTGAAAGCAGACATCCCTGTCTTGTTCCTGATCTTAAGGGGAACGCTTGTAGTTTTTGCCCAATTAAGTAGGATGCTGGCAGTGGGTTTGTCATATATGCCCTTTATTATGTTTAGGTTTGTTCCCTGTATTCCCACCTTGCTGAGTGTTTTTATCATTAATCGGTGCTTGAATTTATCAAATTCTTTTTCTGCATCTATTGATATGGTCAGGTGGTGAATCACATTTATTGATTTGGGAATGTTGTACCAGCCTTGCATTCCTGAAATAAATCCCATGGGGTCATGGTGTATGATCTTTTGATGCATTGCTCTATTTGTTTTGTTAATATTTTGTTGAGGATTTTAGCATCTGTGTTCATCAGGGATATTAGCCTATAATTTTCTTTTTTTGGGTAGTGTCTTTATCTGGTTTTAGCTACATAAAATGAGCTTGGGAGCCTTTTCTCCTCTTGAATTTTAAAAAATAGTTTGAGAAGGAGAGGTGTTAGTTCTTCTTGAAATGTTTGCTAAAATTCTCCTTGAGAAGCCATCTGGTCCAGGGCTTTTATTTACTGGGAGTTTTTTGATTACTGCTTCAATTTCACTAGGTGTAATCTGTCCAGATTCTCTGATTCTTCCTGATTTAGTTTTGGAAGATTGTATGTTTCTAGGGATTTATCCATTTCATCCAGGTTGTTAATATTTGACAGAGAAAGTAAGCATATACAATGGACTAAAGATAGTTATTCAATAAATGATGTTGGGAAAACTGGACAGATAAGTGCAGACAAATGAAACTAGACCACCTTCTTATGCCACACACAAGAATACGTTCAAAATGGATTAAAGGCTTACATATTAGACCTGAAACCATAAAAGTCCTAGAAGAAAATATAGGTGGAAAAATCTTGGACACTGCTCATAGCAATATTTTTTCTGATATATCACCCCAAGGGAAACACAAGAAAAAATAAACAAATGGGACTACATCAAACTAACGTTTTTGCACAGCAAAGGAAAACATCAACAAAATAAAATGACAACCCATAAAATGGGAGAACGTATTCACTGATACATCTGATAAGGGGTTAATATCCAAAATTTATAAAGAACTTACAAAACTCAACACCAAAGAAACAAACAATCCAGTTAAAAAATGGGCAAAGGAGCTGAACAGACACTTCACTGTAGAAGACACACAGGAGGCCAACAGACATATGAAAGGATGCTCAGCATCACTAATCATCAGAGAAATGCAAATTAAGACCACAATGAGATAGCATTTCACACCTGTCAGAATGGCCATCGTCAATAAGTCAACAAGCAACAAGTGCTAGTGAGGGTGTGGGGAAAGGGGAGCCCTTTTGCACTACTGGTGGGAATGCAGACTGGTGCAGCCACTGTGGAAAGCAGTATGGAGATACCTCAAAAAATTAAAAATGGATCTGCCTTTTGACCCAGCAATCACACTTTTGGGACTATATCAATAGGAACCCAAAACACTAATTTGAAAGAACATAAGCACACTTATGTTCATTCACTGCAGCGTTATTTACAATTGCCAAGAAATGGAAGCAGCCCAAGTGCCCATGAGTAGATGAGTGGATAAAACAACAATGGGACATTTACACAATGGAATACCTCTCAGCAGGAAAAAAGAGAAAAAAATTTACCCTTTGTAACAGCATGGATGCAACAAGCCAGTCAGAGAAAGACAAAAACTATATGGTTTCATTCATATGTGGAATCTAATGAACAAGCTGAACTAACGAGCAAAACAGAGGCAGATTCATAGAGAGCAGGATGACAGCTATAGAAGAGGGGAAGTTACGGGGTGAGGGATGGAGCAAAAGGGAAAAAGGACTCATGGACATAGACAACAATGAGATGATTGTGGAAGGGGGTGGTATAAGGGGGCTAAATGGTAATGGAAAATATATAATAAAATTTTTTAAAAAACTCAGAAAGTCGTATCAAAGTGTTAATGAACTAAAAATAATTCCCTCTCTTAATAATTCCTTTGTTAACAATCCCCACTGTGGCTCTAAAATAATAGGTAAATACATGAGATTTAAACTCACCATAAAATGAAGTTGCTTTAACTTACTGCATATCTAAATTATGACAGATACTATAAGCCATAGAAAATAATTCTCTAATATGAAACTTTTTAATCCAATCACTAAAAACCAATATATGAGTAAAGTTCCTACAGATAACACTCTGAACCTCTTTTACTTTATCTGTGGTTTTCTTATGACATATCACTTTTTTATTTACAAATTTACAAATCTGGCATTTTTGGACACAGGGGTTTTGTCTGTTTCATCTTTGCACGCTCCTCTACAGTGTTGGCACAATGACTGGGATCTCAGTGCGCATTTTTTGATGAAAGAATAAATAAAGCAGGAGGTTAAAGTTGAGGAATAATGGCAGTAATCACTGCAAAAATATAACAGTGGTATATATACCTGCAGAGTTCTAAATGAGCACAATTACTGCTTTTCTGTTTCAGATCCCATGAGTGAAAAGTTTAGAGCGGCAATTTTCAACCTTTTTCATCTCATGGCACACATAAGCTAATTACTAAAATTATGTGGCACAGCAAAAAATATATTTTTTGCTGATCTAACAAAAATAGATATAAATTTTAAAAAGATTTTATTTATTTATTTTTTAGAGGGGAAGGGAGGGAGAAAGAAAGAAACATCCACGTGGGAGAGAAACATCAATTGGTTGCTTCTCGTATGCGCCCCACCCAGGGCTGAACCTGCAACCCAGGCATGTGCCCTGATGGGAATCGAACTGGTGATCCTTCCCCTTGGGGGACAACACCCAACTAAATGAGCCACAACCATCAGGGCAGGCATAATTTTGATTCATTCACACCGGACGGCTATTGTTGTGTTGGCTGTTGTCATTTTTTTATTTGACAATCTAAAGGAAAAGAGGTCAGTGACCCTGACTAACTAGTAGGCATTGTTTGTTCTAAAAATTCTTGTGGCACACTGGGGTGCTGCGGCACACCAAATGCTGGTATAGAGTTAGATAGGTCTATAAAAGTGGTTTACGCACACTATTTTGTTTTGCAGTATTTATCACAACTATACCAAAGCAATCATTTGTGTCATCATTTGCTCAACATCTGCCTTTTCCATTTAAATTCCAGAGGGTAAGAACTATATAGGGTTTCTCATAGCTTCAGTTTCTTACAGTAGTAGAGGCCCGATAAGTGTGTTTTGAATCCATGAATGCAGCTGGGGGTGTGCACTGTGTAATCCCAAAATCGCTGGCTCCCCTTCCTAGCTGAGTTTACCAGGAATTCGCAGCTTCACAGAACTGAGTAATTTGTTTTGCGTGGTTTTAGAATGTACCTTTTTTAACTCTTACAATTGAGAGTGCCTTAGTTTCATGTATGGTTTAATTAGTAGTATTTTTTCTTTCTGAATATTACATAAAATAACACTGTTTTAATAAATGATGGTGTTTTAGAATCAATAAAATACAGTTATTACTAATTTCATCCTAGTATGGAAAACATAAAAACTTCAGGTACTTACGTCAATTAAATCCGAAAGATCATGAATATAATACTTGAAAACTGAGGCATTGGTTGCTTCGAGGGTTAGGAGATATTCGTTCCGTGCCTTAATTGATTTTAGCTTATTTTCCGAATACTTTGCTTGTCTCTGGCAATGAAGATCCAGGCATTGGGAAAGGCAACAAAGTCATTTTAAAAGAAGACAGAGAAACATACATGAATTTTTATTAATCTAAACAATTTATTCTACATCTACAAATGACCTTTGAAGTCCTTTGAGGAAAGTACATTTCAAATGTGATTTGAATAACAAACTAAAATTACCCGGCTATGGGAATAACAACAATGTATTTGGGCTTGAGGCCCATTTGCAATGAAATCTCTTTGTTAATATTTGAGTTCTCTACATGGTGTGTCGAATACTTGGCAATCACCACTAAATGGTGTCCAGCTGTTATTACATGATTTTTATGTCTCTTAAACATTTTGCATTCCCATGGGAGGAAATTCGTGTCATTTCACAATAATTTACAATCTGTGTCTATCAGTTATTGCATCAGTGTTCTTCAGACTGTCACCTGAAAATGAGGACAGTAAGTCCCCTCACCTGAGGACACAAAGGCCTGACAATCTATTTTTATTTACCTTTTCCTTCATTTTTTCAATTTTCTTCACAGAGCTCCGCCGCTGATGTCTCTCTTCTAGTCTAATATGAAAGACTGGATCGCCGGATCTTCCAATTTGCTTTTCTTCCTGTTTCTCGGCCTCTTTCAGCTTGCTCTCAGCACTGATGCTCTCTGCATGATACATATGGTATGTTTTCATCACCTGCGAAAATGTGACCCAAATTGTTAAAAGATGTCTGTTTGTAACTTAGAGAGTAAATGGAAACCATTATCTGACACACATGTTAAAAATACCACCTTCCAACTTTCAGATTGTTAGTAAAATAGATGAATTATGGAATACTGCTTCTACCTAAAGCAAACAGAAACATGCAAATTAAATTCACCTGCCAGGAAGAGGTGCTTAGGGGACAGGCCTTGATGAAAAAATGATTTAAAGTCTTAGGCGTGCTTTCAGTGTACTTTAAAAGTCCCTTAAGCTTAAAAGTGTTTTCTCTAAAATCTCTTCTGCATTATTAATTTGCAGAATAAACCATTATTCATGGACAAATTTTAGCCTAACCTTGGATTTATTAAACAAAACAAAACAAAAAAAAACCTAAATGAGTACAGTCCTTACTAAATTTTATTGCTTAAAATCTACTTGTCAAAATACAAAACATAAATAATAAGGCTCAAGCATAGTTTTAATTTGAAAATACTGTTTTTCTGACCACGAAATCATAATTTATGTTTAATGTAGAAAACATACAATATGCCCTGTCTGGTGTAGCTCAGTGGATTGAGCGTTGGTCTGCGAACCAAAGAGTCTCTGGTTCGATTCCCCCGTCAAGACACATGCCTGGGTTGCAGGCCAGGTCTCCAGTAGTGGGTGTGCGAGAGGCAACCACACATTGATGTTTCTCTCCCTATCTTTCTCCCTCCCTTCCCCTCTGTCTAAAAATAAAAAAATAAATAAAATCTTAAAAAAAAGAAAAGAAAGGAAAACATACAATAAAAAAAGAAGGAAAGAAAGAGCAAGCAGAGGGAATTGGTAAAATTTTGGTATATAGCTTTCCAGTCTTTTTCTTATGAAAATACACACACTCACACGCACTTCATTTTATAATGACATATATCATTTCTCCTTTTAAAAAACTGGGATCATATAGTATTACCATTTTTAATGTCCTATGTCTTTTTTTCACTTAATGTATCAGAACATTTTCCTGTATCACTGAATATTCTTCTAAAATATAATTTTAAGGGCTATATGGTATTTCTTTATATGAATAAACCATAACTTACTTAACTAATTCCCCATTGCCGAACATTTTAGGATATTTCAACTTTTTGCTTTATTCAACTCCTTGATGTATATCCTACCTTACTTTTTCTCTTTGAAATGATATACATAGTTTGCATTTTAATAAATTTAGAAATATACAGAACACAAATTTTTTCACGGTATCCTTTCCACGTATACTGTAAACTTATATAATGAATTCTTAATTATTAAAAAATTTGGCTATATTTTATTACAGAAATATTTGTTCACAAAATTGTTTTATATTTCCTAGGATACATTTCCAAAGGAGAATGGCAGGGTTAGAGAACAGGCGCACTGGAGGATTTTGAAACATACCACCAATTTAACACTCTGCTAACTTGGAAAAATAACCCATCTATAATCTCTCAAAGCACTTTAGATAATATATATGATTAATATTTTCTCCAATCACCTATTATTCATTTTTATCTCTATAATAAAACCTATTACATCTTGATATAATCTCTTCTTAAATAAGGAAGAATAACAGTGAGATTTTTCAGAGTTTACCTGGAAATCAGAGTCTCCCCACATAATTTCAATCTGCTTTTATTTGTAGAGTCAGACAGCTGGACCAATTCTGAAACCTGTTTGTTCTGAGTACAATTATGTTCCTTAAAGGCAGCAACATGTGCAAGGCTGTGAGGGCTCCAGCGCAACCGTATCAAGGAACAGGCCTGATTTCAGTCCCCAGTAATGTTGGTGGCACTTTCTCTTAAAGTACATCAAGTTCTCATTCAAAGAAGGTCGGTTTTATTTCATTTATACATGACCGGAAACAGCTTTATAATTAAGGTACAGTTGTTAAAAAGTTGAGATTAATGTAATGTTTTGAAGTAAGGAACTTTTCTCATTTCAAAGTGAGTTATAAAATAGTTTGGGCACCGGAAGCACCACTGGAATAAATACATTTACTTAGGTTGAACCACATGAAATTGCTTTTGTAAAAGGTTATATTATGGGATAAAGATCAGCATTTTTTAATGGTTTAATTTAATACACATTCTCAAAATGACTATTTTGAAGAGTAAAATATGGGATTAATGAAGAGCCTTAATTTTAATAAAATCTGATGATGTGTTTCCTTAAAAATGTAAGCTAGCAAATTAAGTGGAAGGCATAACTGAACAAGAACAAAGTAAGTGCTAACCTGTAAACTACGGCAGCTTTTTCTGAGTGGCGTGTAACTCAAAGTTGTCTGTTTTTATTAATTATCAAACCTGTAGGGGGGAGTTTGATTGGCTACTTTAGTTTAAAAGAAAAATAAAATAGCATTAGGAAGCAGCTGGGCAGCTGGGGAATGAAAGGGAGTCACCCTGCAGCTGGGCAAACAGCGAGGTCAATGAATCTACTACACACCTTGCATTTCTAGGCTTGGCTCTGTTTATATTCCCTGCCCAAAGCAAACCCACATACCATTTGGCTGCTGGTTCCAGTTACATCTTTAAATAAGAGGGTGAAAAAAACAATCTCTCTCTCTCTCTCTCTCTCTCTCTGTCATGCGCGCACATGCACACACGTCTGTGTTCTTCTTGCTCATAGGAAGGATGAAATGAGAACACGTGACTCCCATCAGAGCTGGATGAAAAGGCATCCCAGACAGCCATGGGTACCTAAGAAATCTTTTTTAAAGATACATCACAAAGAAAAGAACTGATCTCCTGACTCTTGCTTTACTTAGATGGTGAGGACCAGTGTAATGAGGTAATTTGCACAAACAAAGCCTTAAGAAGTAAGGATCCCAAGCTGGCTGCCAACATGGCATTTCTTATTAACTAGCCTGGGTTCAAAGGAAAACATTTGAGTCTGACCTAGCGTTAGCAAGAAAAGGGTGTAAATATCTCATCATGTGGTTCAGCACAATAGCTGAGGATTCTTTACCCACTTCAATGGCAAAGTACAGAAAGGAAATGTCTTTGTTCACTTTTCCAGTTTGATTTAGGGTTTCCACTATTTTCTAAAATGTTAACAGTTAAAATGAATGAATTTTTAAAAGTTGGGGAGAAAAACACTAAAAGCTTCCTTGAGAACTCTAATTGCAGATAATGAATGCGAGTACAAGCTGCATTATTTAAAAAGCTGTTGACAGAAGTTTAATGTATTCTGTATATAAAATAAAATAACTGACAGTTCTCTTTTTCAGAGAAGGAAAGGAAAGCTTTTATTTTTTCAAAGGTGCATTTTGAATACATATGACAAAGAAAACAACAGCTTCTCCATCAGTTTAATGCAAACACAAGCCTTTGCATACCAAAGGGTGATAGGCTTATATCCATTTAAATGAACTCCAATAGCATATTTCCCTGTTCGAAGTCTGTACTAAAACTCATGCATAATTCTCTATTGAACACATTCAATTTATCTCTGTTGCTCTATCTTTCCTTCGCTGCAGGAAGAATATAGTCAAATAGGTGACCACATCATGGATTTCTCTGTGAGACTGCAAAATCCTGACCGACCCACATGATGTATCTGACACCACTCTTGCACGTTAAATCATAATAATTAAAATATCTATAGTAAGTTTCAATATTCAGCATCAACAAATCATTATGTATTTAAAAACTATCCATGTGTTACAGAAGATCAGTGGATTACGGTTATAGGTTCTATTTTCTGACTTCTGGCTCAGAAGTTAGAAGACGTGGTTCTAGGAAGGGATCTACCAGTTACTAGCAGTGGGGAAGTTCTTTAACACTTCTGCTCACCTCATAAGGTTGTTGTGGATGCCAACTGTGCCTACCTGTGTGAGTGTGTGTGTGTAATTTAAACTTTACTGAGTACTTGGTATATGTGTGCATATATGAGGTCTGTCTGGAAGAAGTCTACCTACTGTTAACAGAATGAGAATGGTGTGTGCAACATCGATGTAACCTGGGAGTCAAAGAGAGTGGACTGGAATGTGTATGTGTGAGTAATGACAACTACACTGTACAAGTCAGTGGGGGTGGTAGACACTGTTGAGTGAGCATGTGTACTGTGTGACCGTCACATTCAAAATGACTTGAGTAGAGCAATGAATCTGCATCAAATTTTGAATTAAGCTTGAACATTCCTCTGCAGAAACTATTCAGATGATTCAGAAGGTCGCAGCTATGGGCAGCTGATGATTGGTAGCTTCGTCATGGACAACACACCTGCTCATGCATCACTTCTGCAGAGTTTCTTGGCCCAGGTGACTCAGCCCCACTATGTCCCAGATTTGGTGCCTGTGACTTCTGGCTTTTCCCAAAACTAAAATCACCTTTGAAAGAGAAGAGATTCCAGACCATCGATGAGATTCAGGAAAATATGACGGGGCAACTAATGGTGACTGGGAGAATTGTGTGAGGTTTCAAGGTACCTACTTTGAAGGGGACTGAGGCATCATTGTCCTGTGCACAATGTTTCTTGTATCTTCTTCAGTAAATGTCTCTATTTTTCATACTACATGGATGGATACCTTCTGGACAGATCTCATATATGTATATTATTTATACCATTAATATCTATGTACATATATGTAATATGTATATGTTTAGCTAAAAAATTATATAATGCTTACTATGTGTACAGACATTCTTCTAAGCATTTTACAAATAATATTTTATTTAATCCTTCTAAAAATTCTTTATCAGGTAGTTACCTTTATCACACCCTTCTCACAGGCGAGAAAGGTAGGGCACAGAGAGGCTACTTAAGTAACTCTGCCAAGGCTACATAGCTGGTAAGTGGAAGAACAATGGTTGGAACCCTGGCGGTCTGGCTTCGGATTAGGGGTTCTGGACTGCTATGCCATAGCTTTTGGAAAGTCTCAAGCATTATACAAATGGAAGGCCTCTTAACCTGGGGGATGTTTTTACTCTTGGTTATATTTAGGAATACAGGGGAAAAAAAGGAATAAAAGGTAACTATTCATTTAGCATTTGCTTGGTGCTTACCACCCATAAGGCATTGATGGGTATAAAAATAAAGACTTGGTTTCCATCTTCTGTAAGTTTACATTTTTGGTAATTAAAAAAATGGGCCTTGGAGAGTCTTACGAACACAGGTGAAGGACATTCAGGCTGGAAGGCTAGTGTCGGCAAAGGTAGGGTGGGGACCACGCCGGTGAGGTCGGCATGAGGAGACCAAGGTGGCAGAGAAGGGGGTCCAGGGAAGTGCTTGAAAAGTGGATGGGTGGATGGGTGGATAACTGGGCTGAAGGATAACACTGGAGTAGCTGGCACGGGAAGCTCAGGAGAGGCTTGAAACCCGAAGGAGTGTTGAATTTATTCCACAGCGGTTTGTGAATCCACAGGCGCGGCAACAGAACGGTCAAATAACGGTCTTAGGAATGACCTGGCGGGATGGGTGGGAAGTGGCCTCGGCGCGGAAGAGGAAGGAAGGGAAAGTAAGAAAGAGGATCCAGGGCGACAGCCACATGGCCTTTGCTCTGCTCTCACTGTCTCTGGCCTTAAACTCGAGGCTTCTCCCTCTACCTTGCAGTTTAGACACCTTCAGAGCCTGGTCCCCAAACCAGGCCGAGCAGCGCTTTAAGTGCCACTCTGAGTCAATCACTTGACGCTGCCTCCTCAGAAGTTGTGCTTTCCTGCCTCCGGGCCTTCTCCCGAGCCAACCCCACTCCTGATGTCCCTTTCCCCAGTACCTCCTCCTGTAAACATTTTGACTCACCCTCCAAGACAAGCTCAAATCTCACCTACTGCTAAGTGTTCCCTGGTTCCTCGGCCGGAGTGATCTTGTTCTCCTAACCACCAAGACCTAGTTGCTAATAGCACTTGAGACTCTCTGCCCTGTCTTATAGACATTTGTGTACCGCTCTGTATTATAGATCGTCCTATAAATTCAGCTAGGGCCCCAGTACAATCTTAGGTGCCTTCAGATCCTTAATATTGCCTGACATACAGTAGGAACAGGCATTTGGTGAGAAACAAATGAAGGACAGAAATCCATCTTATAGTCAGCTTGGCCTTTCATTTAATAAGTATTTACTAATATTACTAGGATGGACCTGGCATTGTTCTTCTCCATCCCTGACATCCAACATAGCACCACCAATGAATACCTGAGATTGGATCGATGGGATGACACATCGTTCTAAATCATTTGTGAATACAGTGAGCCCTGGAATTTACGGTCCCCCCAAACCCCGCCAAAACAAAAGTGTGGTGGTTGGTGGTGAAAAGCAGTATGTTAGTGACAATATTTCTTAATTCCATACATAGCGTGTTGTTTTACTAAACCCATCAATCACTAAAAGCTCTTCTGAGAAACTACACTTTGCGTTTCCTCAAGTATCACCAATCTGGGATAAAGGCCTCTCTTCTACAATTAATCAACAGGTGGCTCTAATAGTAACTAAGCCTCTCTACGTGCCAGACTAATAAACTCACTAGGGTTCCAACAGCCTTGGAAGCCCTTTCCTGTTGTTTCCCAGGAAGTTCTTAGGTTCATGGTGAGGGCGGGGTCCCCACCCACCCTCTGCCGGGCCCCAGGAGCTGCACTGAGAGGAGGCTGGCTCCTCCAGGGGCCCACACGGCCTCGGTCTCTCCCTCCAGGTATGGTCTCTGCTCTGCCAAGCCAAGCCTCTGGGTACTTATTTTAGGCAAGGGTGGAAGGCAGGAACTATCCCTAAGAGAGCACTCGTGGCACTGCCTGCTGGGGCCTTTACACCTGCAATCTGGATTTTTCTTGCTCTTTACTATACTGAGCCAACCTTGGTGACGAATAGAGCCTCTGAAGTCAGGCAGACCTGGACTTGAGTTCTGGTGCTACTGCTGACCAAATGGAAAAGTTTCTTAATTTTCTCGAGCCCCAGTTCCTCTGAGGTGAAGCTGGGGTCAAATGATAGGACGTATGGGAGCACGTCACAGTGTGGGTAATTCTCATTCTTGACAGTTTCTAAGCTACAATGTAGAAGTGACCATTCGGTCTCTGGGGCCAGGCTAAGTGGCTTCATATCCAAGCCCTTATCAAGGAGGCACAGGTTGCTGCTGTCTCCTAAAGGCAAGGGAGTTAGGAGAAAGAATGAAGGAACGACAAAAGCAGAGGAGATGGCGGCCCTTCCTGCTATTTCGTATTGCGGCACGGGCTAGGGAAAAACCAGCCCGCCGGGGAGGAATGCCTAGGAGTTGGCTGCATAGATACCTACCTGTTCATAAAACACGCTACCTGAATTTGCACTTTGAAAAGGCCTATCTAGCTATCGGCAATGTACATTCATAATTAGATTCCTTTTGATGTGTACTGACAGATACTGTGAAATTAAGTGGACATTAGCCCAGGTCTCAGGGAGCAGTGTACACTGATCTCATTAATTCGTGCACCCAACAGCTATTCAGTATCCATAAGCCAGGCACTGCACTAGAGGGGAAGTCCCTACCAGTGGGAAGACACAAGAGGAAGCCTACTTTTACTGTAGGACAGACAGAAGGTGGGAAGGGGCAGTCACTTGCTTCAGGGTAGGCTGAATGGGAGGCAGGTGGAGAAGAATTCCTAGGCTTCTTTTTAATCAGCTTGTATTTAAGTCTGGGATCTTATTTGGGGAGAAAAGTGGAGGAGACTGTATTTTATTTGTATAAAGAATGCAAAGACAGGAGAAACCAAACTTCAACATTAATGTCACTCTGTCAAAATCTACAACGGATGTCTCAGTAACCACCCCCACCCTCCACCTCCCACTTAAGGCCTGTGAGTGACACTTGTCTTTTTTATTGTCATCTGTGGCATCAGGCTCAACCTCGGATGACCCCTGAGGCTGGTCCCGATGATGAACTTTCATAACCCCCCTCCTCTTCTTAGGCTCATATGGCTCTCCATAAGTCAATGAATGCAAACTTAATTATATTTGCAAAGTAACATTTACAGGAAAATTCACTGTGAGAGGTAGTACGCTGGTGGTTAACAGCTTAGACTTACAGAACAGACTGCTTAGGTTTAAGTCCTATCTGTGCAGTTACTCGCTCTGTGACCTTGGACAAGTAGCTTGACCATTCTGTGCCTCAATATCCTCACTGTAAAATCAGCATAACAATATTAATGCATAGAGTAGTTGGAAAGATTAAATGTATCAATACATGTAAAGAACACAGAACAAAAGAGCTTGACATATAAAAAGTGGACAATAAATGTCAACTTCTGATATTTAAAAAACGTGCCATAAAATAGTTCATTTTATTAATGGGTAACGGCTCTGACTGGTGTGGCTCAATGAGTTTAGCGCTGGCCTGTGAAGTGAAAGGTCTCTGGTTCTATTACTGGTCAGGGCACATGCCTGGGTTGCTGGCCAGATCCCTCGCTGGGGGCATACGAGAGGCAGCCAATTGATGCTTTTCTCAACATGGATGTTTCTCTTCCTCTCTCTCCCCCCTTCCCCTGTCTCTAAAAATACATAAATAAAATCTTTAAAAAAAAAAAGGGTAATGAATTTCACATAACTAGAACAAATATTCAAAAAATTTACATGGAAACACAAAAGACCCCAAATAGCAATCTTGAGAAAGAAGAACAAAGTTGAAGGAATCATGTTACCTGATATCAAGCTATACTATTGATAGAGTAATCAAAAAGCATGATACTGGCAAAAGAAAAAAATTAACATATAGATCAATGGAACAGAATAGAGAGCTCAAAAATAAAATTCATGTCTTTATGGTCAATTAATATTTCACAAAGGAGACAAGGGCATACGATTGGGTAAAACTGGTCTATTCAATAAAAGGTGTTGGGAGAACTGGACAGATGTGTTCAAAAAAATGAAATTAGGCCCCCTTCTAATATCATATATAAGAATAAACTCAAAATGTATTAAAAACTCAAATGTTAGACTCAAAACCATAAAAACCCTAAGTGAAAACACAGGGAATAAAATCTTAAACATTTCTTGCAGCAGTATTTTTTCTGACAGATCGCCTTGGACAAGGGAAACAAAAGAAAAAATAAACAAATGGTACTATATCAAACTAAAAAGTTTGCACAACAAAGGAAACCATCAACAAAACGGCAAGACACACACTGAATGGGACAACTCACCAATGATACATCTGATAAGGGGTTAATACCCAAAATCTATAAAGAACTTATAAAACACAACACCAAAAAACCCCCAAAACAAACCCACAAACAATCCAATTAAAAAATGGACAAAGGACCTGAACAGACACTTCTCCAAAGAGGACATTCAGATGGCCAATACACATATGAAAAGATGTACAATGTCACTAACTACCAGAGAAATGCAAATTAAAACCACAATGAAATATCGCCTCACAGCTGTCACAATGGCCATCAACAATGAATCAACAAATAACGTGTTGGCAAGGATGTGGAGAAAAGGGAACCCTAGTGCGCTGTTGGTGGGAATGTAGATTGGTGCAGCCACTGTGGAAAACAGTATGGAGTTACTTCGAAAAATTAAAAATGGAACTGCCATTTGACCCAGTGATTCCACTTTGGGAATATATCTGAAGAAACCCAAAACACTAATTCGTAAGAATATATGCACTCCTATGTTCACTGCAGCATTATTTACAATAGCGAAGATTTGGAAACAACTCAAGTGCCCATTAGTAGATGAGTGGATAAAAAAGCTGTGGTACCTACACAATGGAATACTACTTGGTCATTAATAGAAGGAAACTTTACCCTTTGCAACAGTAAGGATGGACCTGGAGAACATTATACAAAGTGAAATAAGCCAGTCAGAGAAAGACAAATACCAGATAATTTCACTCATATGTGGAATCCAATGAACAAACTGAACTAACAAACAAAATAGAAACAGACTGACAGATACAGGGAACAGATTGACAGTGGTCAGAAGGGAGCAGGGTTGTGAGGCCTGGTGAGAAAGGTGAAGGGATTAAGGGAAAAAAAACAACAACTCATAGACAGACAACAATATGGTGATCACCAGGAGAAGAGGGGTGGGGGAGATATAAGGAGAGAGTAGAGGAGGGACAAATGGTGACAAAAGGAGACCTGACCTAGGTGGTTAACACACAATACAACATACAGATGATGTAGTATAGCCTTGAACCCCTGAAATCCAAATAATTTCATTAACCAATGTCACCTCAATGAATTCATTGGTTGATTCTTTTTTGGGAGGGAAGAGAGAAGAGACAGTAGTGGGGAGAGGGAGAGGGAGAGAGAGAGGGAGTGAGGGAGAGAGAGAGAGAGAGAAAGATTTGTTGTTCCACTTGTCTATGTATTCATTGGTTGATTCTTGTGTGTGCCCTGACCAGAGCTCAAACCTGTACCCTTGGTGTACTGGAACGACACACTATGCAACTGAGCTACCCGGCCAGGGTACCCTAATAAGTTCAATAAAAATAAATAAAAATTTTTATAAGTATAAAAAAATGAGCAGTGATTTATTTGTCCATGACTAGAAAGATGATCATTTCTAACAGAGGTAAAGGGAAAGAAATTAGCAATATTTCCATTTATGTGTATGTTAGGAATTTTAGGAAAGCTCTTTAGAATGAACAAATAGATGAACAAACAAATATCATGAGATATTGTCTTTATACCTAGCCAGTGGGTTGTTTATCAAAGGAATCTGAGGTGTGTTATGACTCCACTGAAATGAAACAGTGAGGATAGAGAACACATACATATGGATGGGAAGGAACTACAGCTAATGAAAATCACAAAAATATTTATATCCTGTTTGGTATAGGGTTAAAGATTTTGCTTCAGGATTAATTATACATAGCAACATTTTTATGCAAAGAGCTTAGGTCTATGAAATCCAATCAAACTGGATTTTGGTCGCAGCTTTCTGCAAAATAGCTTTATAACCTCAGTCTTTTTGACTCTCAGTGTGAGCCTCATCTATTAGAGATAACATGACAACATAAGGTTTCCCTACAGCCGTGGTCCCCGACCTTTTTGGCACCAGGGACCAGTTTTGTGGGAGACAATTTTTCCACGAACTGGCTTAGGGGGCAAAGTTTTGGGATGAATCAAGCACATTACACTCAAGCTAACCTCCTGCGGGTGGTTCGGTTCCTTACAGGCCCTGACCCATACTGGTCCATAGTGTGGAGGTTGGGGACCCTGCCCTACAGGAACAAAATTAGGGGGACAATCAAATTTAACTATACACCTCAAACACCCTGAACAGTGTAGAAACAAAAGAAAAATAACAAACCAGAGGCCTGATCATAGAAGGGAAAATAGATCGTATAACTAAAAGGTTTCTTTCCGAGAGAATTTTAATTATCCCTCTGCAAAAAGAATATCTGATGAAGCTCAGATAAGAGGAAATAAGATAGAATAGCATTTAGTAGTGTGTCTGAAAAAAGAATCCACAGTATCATTCCTGTTTTTGTTTTCTGTTGAAGATTTATTGTTTTCTTCTTCGTGTTCAAGTGACAGTGTTAGTGGGAGAAGCATTCCTGTCCTAAATATCTAAGGGTGTGAGTCCTCAGTCTGCCACTGCTCTGACCACGTGACCTTGCAACATGCCTGCATTTAACTCAGCTGGCCCACAGCTTCCTCACCTGTAAAGGAGGCGGTTGGACCAGGTGATCTCTCAGGTCTTTCCCACCTCTGAAATTCTATGAGTCCACGATTTCAGAAATTAATCTGGCAACAACTAAATACCATAAGAATTTATTTTTTGGGGGAAAATATTGTATATACTAATACTTCTCAGTGACTACAAGGGTTGATTTTTTCAATGCCAGGGTAGATGGCAGATAAATTTTAACCTAAAGGAAAAACCAACATCACAACAAATTACTGGTACTGTATTTTGCCATGTATAATGCACAGTAACATTTTTGTGCGCATTATACACAGGATTTTTATATCCATGTTATGTAATCATTATACCCATGCATAATGTGCATCCTTTTTTTAAAAGTATATTTTATTGGTTAGGCTATTACAGCTGCCCAATTTTTTTCTACCCTTTATTCTCCTCTGCCCTGCACCCCTACCCCACCAACATTCCCCCCTACTTAGTTCATGTCCATGGGTCGTACATATAAGTTCTTTGGCTTCTCCATTTCCTACACTATTCTTAACCTCCCCCTGTTTATTTTGTACCTACCATTTGTGCTTCTTATTCCCTGTACCTTTCCCGCCATTCTCCCCCCTCCACCTCCCTGCTGATAACCCTTCAAGTGATCACTATTTCTGTTGAGTCTGTTCCTGTTCTAGTTGTTTGCTTACTTTGTTTTTGTTTTTGTTTAGGTTCAGTTGTTCATAGTTGTAAGTTTCTTGTCATTTTACTGTTCATAGCTTTGATCTTCTTCTTTTTCTTAGATAAGTCCCTTTAACATTTCATATAACAAGGGCTTGGTGATGATGAACTTTACTTCATCTGGGAAAAAGTTTATCTGTCCTCCCATTCTAAATGATAGCTTTGCTGGATAGAGTAATCTCAGGTGTAGGTCCTTGCCTTTCATGACTTTGAATACTTCTTTCCAGCCCCTTCTTGCCTGTAAGGTTTCTTTTGAGAAATCAACTGTCAGTCTTATGGAAACTCCTTTGTAGGTAAATGTCTCCTTTTCTCTTGCTGCTTTTAAGATTCTCTCCTTATCTTTAATCTTGGGTAATGTAATGATGATGTGCCTTGGTGTGTGCTTCCTTGGGTCTAACTTCTTTGGGACTCTCTGAGCTTCCTGGACTTCCTGGAAGTCTATTTCCTTTGCCGGATTGGTGAAGTTCTCCTCTATTATTTTTTCAAATAAGTTTTCAATTTCTTGCTCTCCCTCTTCTCCTTCTGGTACCCCTATGATTCGGATGTTGGAGCATTTAAAAGTTGTTCCAGAGGTTCCTAAGCCCCTCCTCATTTTTTTGAATTCTTGTTTCTTGATTCTGTTCTAGTTGAATGTTTATTTCTTCTTTCTGCTCCATATTGTTGATTTGAGTCCTGGTTTTCTTCCCTTCACTGTTGGTTCCCTGTGTATTTTTCTTTATTTAACTTTGCATAGCCTTCACTTTTCCCTCTATTTTGCAGCCATACTCAACCATTTCTGTGAGCATCCTGAATACCAGTGTTCTGAACTCTGCATCTGTTAGGCTGGTTATCTCATCTTTGATTAGTTGTATTTTTTCTGGAGTTTTGATCTGTTCTTACATTTGGACCACATTTCTTTGTCTTCCTGCTCCTGTTAACGTTTTAAGGGGTGGAGCCTTAGGTATTCACCAGGGCAACCCACATCTCTGCCTTCTGGTGACGTATGTGGGGGAGGGGTCAGAGAGGGAACAGTGCCACTTGCGCAGTTCTTGGCCAGCTTTCGGTCACTTCCTCCGCTACTCACAAGCAAACTGGACCCTTCTGGTGCTGATTCTTGGGTGGGTGGGTTTGTGTATGTTCTAGGACCCCACGGGTCTCTCCAGTGAACTCTCCTGTGAGGTTGGGAGTTACTCCCATTGCTGCAACCCCCACAGATTTTTATAGCCAGAGGTTTTGAGGCTTTCTTTCCCGTGCTGGAACCCTGAGTTGCTCGGTCTGTCCCACTCCCCAGTTGTTCCTCCCAGTGTATCCACACACAAATGTGGGGACTTACCAGTCCACCAGCCACCACCTCGCCTGGTCTTCCAGCTGCTGCCTTGCCCTGCATTCTCTCCACCCTGGCTGCCCATCCCCGCCCCTCCTACAGGTCTGGATGAATGTTTCTTCTTTAACTCCTTGGTTGTTGGACTTCCATACAGTTTGATATTCTGGAAGTTCTGGTTATCTTTTGTTTTTAAATTTGTTGTTGTCCTTCTTTTGGTTGTGTGAGGAGGTAAAGTGTATCTACCTACACTTCCATCTTGGCCGTAAGTCTGCATCCTTATTTTTCCCTCAAAAATCTGGGCAAAAATGTGTTTATTATATACAGAAAAATATGGTATATTCAATAACTCCTGCTTCAGTTAACTTGAGGCAGCAAGTCGTACACCATGCCATGGTGGAGATATAAAGTTCCTCCTAGAATTCTCTATCGGTGCTAAGGCCATAACTCATGGACTTTACTGCATAGAAAATATCCAGAAATGAAATACGTCTGCATGGTGTAACACAATGTTATATTGATGAATCTTAACTGGGATATCTATCACTCTAGTGACTTTAGCTCCCAAACTGATCTCTGATCAATCAAGTGCTCATTAAGGAAGAAAACCCAGGAGCTATTTGATAGGTACAGGGCTGACACACTTACGGATTTGCAACATGATTTTATTTTTGACTGTTATATTTAAGTTAAATCAGGGCATTAGTCATTGTTTTCAAAATGCTAAATTGAGCAATAATTTGTAAATAGCAAAATAAATTGCATTTAGTTTCAGAATAAAATTATTTAATAAAAGTTTATTACTTTGTCAACTGTAATTGAAAGATAAAAAATGATTTAAATAAATTTTATCAAAGTTACAAAAGAGACACTACTTCAGGTCAAGATAGCGGCATAGGTAAACATGGCTCATCTCATTGCACAACCACATCAAAATTACAACTAAAATATAGGATAACCATCACTCAGAACCATCAGAAATTGAGCTGAATGAAATTTTGACAACTACAGAATTAAAGAAACTACATCCATCTAGACCGGTAGGAGGGGTGGAGACGCAGAATGGGCTGGTCCCACATCCATGTGTGGTAGATAAAAATTTGGGAGGGATACCTCAGGAGTGAGGAGGCCCAGCCCCACACCAGGCCCCCCAACCCGGGTTCCAGTGCTAGGAACATAAATCCCCGTAATTTCTGGCTGCAAAAACCAGTGGGGATTGAGTCAGTGGAAGAAACCTCTGGAGTCCCAAGCAGTTCCTCTTAAAGAACCCACACATGAGCTTACACAGACTCACTCCCTCTGAGCTCTGCCACCAGGGTAGCAGCTTGAAAAGCACCAGTGGCATAGAGGGAGAAACAAGTGTCTGGCATCAAGGCAAAAGCTGGGGGACAGCTTTCTCCCAGGCAGGAAGGCAAGCAAAGGCCAATGTCCCTTTTCTGAACCCTCCCCAACAGAGCCACAGAGCCAGCAAGCTGGTGCCATATCTAAGACTCCATTAACCTGGCTCACACTGGTTGCCCTGCCCTGGAGATCCCCACAGACTCTATCCCACCCAAATTACAGGCCCACTCAACATGCTTTTTTATATGAATGGCTGGTATTGGTTCATGCTTCACAACTTCCTAAATCCTCTCAAATAAGCAATAGCTGGTATCGGTGAGCCCCTAGCCCTTATATCTCTTGCTAAGTGGTCCCACACCAGGCATTAGCAACAGCCAGCTTAGATTCATAAGTTGGCTTCGCCTGGGAATCTCCGAGCCCAGCACAAGTAGCAGCCACCTCAGATTGTTTTATAGCTCAGGCAGGATGGCCCTGGGCAAAACACAAGTGGCAGCTGACCTTGGTCTGCACCAACAGGGAAACCCCAGGGCCAGCACACCCAGTGGACACTACAGACCATGTCAGAGCACCACCACCCTGCCCCTGCATAGCTGATCCTCCATGGAGCGTGGAGGTTGGTGGTCAGTGGTCACAGCCAGTCCTTGCAGCTGACTGGCCTGGGTAAATCCCTCCCATTGACCTACCAATAGCACCAATGGCTCAACTGCAAGAGGAGGGTTTACTCAGCCTACACGTAGGACCCATGTCAAGTACCCAGCTTGAGTGAAAGGGATGGCTGTGCCACTGAACCCTACAGGACACATACTAAGTTCGGTGATGCTACAAAGACAGGGAGTTATAGAAGCTCTACTTAATATATAGAAGGAAACACAGGGAGGATGACAAACTGAGGAGACAAAGAGACGTGGCCCAGATTAAAGAACAGATCAAAACTCCAGAAAAAAACCCTAAAAAAATGGAGATAAGCAATCTATCAGGCGCCGAGTTCAAAACACTTCTTATGAGGATGCCCAGGAACTTAGTAGGACCTCAACAGTATAATAAAGATCCAGTCAGAATGTGAGGATTCACTAATTGAAATAAAGAACAATTTACAGGGAAACAACAGTAAAGTGGATGAAGCTGAGAATCAAATAAATGATTAGGAATATAAGGAAGCAAAGATTAAGCAATGAGAACAACAAGAAGAAAAAAGAATCCAAAAAAGTGGGGATAGCGTAAGCAGCCTATGAGAAAACTTCAAGTGTTCCAACATTAGCATTT
Organism: Mormoops blainvillei; assembly: GCA_004026545.1. NCBI lineage: Eukaryota > Metazoa > Chordata > Mammalia > Chiroptera > Mormoopidae > Mormoops > Mormoops blainvillei. The sequence continues at coordinate 137,830 of PVJD01000631.1, read as the reverse complement.
AGGGGTACCAGAAGGAGAAGAGAAAAAGAAAGAAATTGGAAATCTATTTGAAAAAATAATGAAAACTTTCCTAATTTGGTGAAGGAAGTAGACAAGCAAGTCCAGGAAGCACAGAGAGTCCCAAACAAGATGGAAGCAAAGAGGTCCACTCCAAGAAATATCATAACTAAAATGCCAAAGGTTAAAGATAAAGAGAGAATCTTAAAAGCAGCAACAGGAAAGCAGTTAGTTAACTACAGGGGAGTTCCCATAAGGCTGTCAGTTGATTTCTCAAAAGAAACTTTACGGGCTGAAAGGCATAGACAAGAAATATTCAAAGTCATGAAAAGCAGGGACCTACAGCCAAGATTGCTTTACCCAGGAAAGCTATCATTTAGAATTGAAGGAGAGATAAAGAGCTTCGCATAGAAGAAAAAGCTAAAGGAGTTTATGTTCACCAAACCATTATTACATGAAATGTTAAAGGGACTTAAGAAAAAGAAGATCAAAACTATGAACAATAAAATGGCAAAAAATATACATCTATCAACAGTTATGTCTGAAAAACAATTTAAGGAAAGAAGAGACAGAATCATGGGTATGGAGAGTGTTTTCATCGTTGCCAGATGGGAGGGGGTTGTGGGGGAATGGTGAAGAGGTAAGGGGATTAAGAAGTACAGATGGGTAGTTACAGAATAGCCATGAGGATGTAAAGTACAGTATAGGAAATGGAGTAGCCAAGGAACTTATATGCATGACCAATGGACATAAACAATGGCGGGGGCATATTGTCTGAAAAACTGGGAGATGCTGGGGGGAGGGAACTAAGGGGGGGAAAATGGGACAACTATAATAGCATAATCAATAAACTATAATTAAAAATAAAAGTTAAAAACATGACTAATTGATCCTATAGAGGACAAACTGTTTTATGCCCTTTATTAAAAAGAAAATGTTTCTATTTGTAACACAAGTAACCTGTATTTATTATTCTTAATCCATGCTCGCTCTATTTCTAACAGTTACCAGAGGCAGTTTCTGACTGAAGTCTTTGAGTCATAGACAGGGGTTATTTGTTTTGTTTATCTCTAATGAACTCTCAGCAAACGTTGGTATTCAGTAAAGGTTCTTGAGCCCCCTACTGTGTATCGCAAATACCTTGTCCTATTTGATTCCATTACATTCTATTACTAGAAACCCAATGATATTTTATTCTTTATTGATTTATACTAGTTCGTTAGTTCGTTAGTTCATCAGGGTAATTTTTCACGATGGCACTAACAATTTGGTGTAATCTCTGCCCACTTCATGACTACTGGAGATTTCTAACATGAAATAATGTCATTTTTATCCAGGAAAGTCTAATGTTACAAAAGACATTTTCCTTTCTTGTCTCTCAAGTCCTTCAATTGTAGTAGGGTAAGGAGAAAGTGGTAAAGGCAGACTTTTTCAGGATGTCTTGCTTAATACTCCCTCTATTTTCATATCGATGATTTGCTAATACTCTGACAAGATCAAAGTGGACAGAGTTCCCTGCACAGGCAATGTGGTTTCAGGCATCCTTCCTATGCTTCCTTCATCACTAATTTCAGGTGTCAGCTTCACCAGGGAGCCCCCCAGCCCTGGCCTCCCCCACCGCACACAGGTTGGTTCTGTGCTTACACAGAGCTGTGGAGATCTCTGTCTGGCCTAGCACCTCGCACCATATATGGAAATACCTCACCAGTCTAGCTCATTGATGACAGGGCTATCTGTCTATCACTGATGCTGTCGCTGATGCATTTCTGGGACTTATACCTTTGTGGCAAGGCACCTCCCGGCCATTTGGTGTAACAGAGATGATCCTGAAACAATTTTAGAGTGGAGGAATCAATGCTTTTAGTGTTTCCCATTTAACTGATGTAGCAACGGGGAACAAATTCTGAGATTTGGGACAAATGCTGAATCACTGCATTCCATACACGCTAGCACCTTACGTATTGCAACCCCTTTCCACATACTTGCTGGGCAGCCACCCTCTGAAGATGGAGATAACTGTCTTAAAAATATAACCCATTCTATTCCTGAAAGGCTCTAATGCTTAAAACTCAGGAATCTTACTGCCTGGGTTCAAATTCTTGTTTTGTCTTTTAGCATGTTCTGTTGTTTTCTCATCTCTAATTAGAAATGAGAATAGTACCCACGAATGTCAGGTACTTGCAGTGCTAACCGGCACACAATGAATGCTATTGCAGTTAATGAAACACCCTACCCTCCTATCATGTCTTTTAAACCCACAAGAAGCCTTGGTTCTGCCAGTGCTCACTTGTTTATTCTCACACACCTGAGACACTGAGAGCAGAGGGATGGTTTTTGTTTTACAGATCAAAGAAATGGAGCTGGAAAGAGACTTAACCCTTGCCCAACAAGTCAACATAGAAAGTCAGTGAGAGGGAAGATCATGCAGGAAGTCCTTGTTTCAAAAGGGCACTGAAATACAAGTTTACTGAAAAAAGAAATACCCAATGACTGGCACATGGAATACAAATTAACCAGGCCACACAGAACACAGCGGCAACAGAAGTGGCAAAGGATCGAGGAGCTGGAAATGTTGAGGGGAAAGTACACGTATAATGAAAGCCCAATGGATTTACTAGAATTTCAAAGTCACCTGCAGTTTTAAATATCTAATTCTTTTCAGGGAGATGTCTCATATGTCTTCTACATTATGTGCGTTTTAGACATCTGAGTTATAAGGTTGAATGTATGAAATATTTCAGCTGAGGACATAAGACACTTGAAATCTTAAAATTTTAAAAGCCGTACAATGCTTAGAATTGAAGCATCAACTAAAATGGAAAGACTGACATGGAATCCTTCTCTTTCAATGAAAAGTGATTTGGAATTTGACATGTACTCTGTGCCTCAAATCCAATACTACTCTTTGTATTTATTAAGGAGGAGGAGGAGGTAGAGGGGGAGCCGCTAAGCTATGCAAGAAAGATTTTTGGGTTTTCAGACTGCTTTGGAGTAGATGTCCATTCACTTTTTTGGTGCCTGGATTCTTTTCTTTTTTCAGCATTTTATTATTATATCTTATTTTTAATAATTTTTTTGTATATTTTTCCATTTAGTGCCCTTATAGCGCCACCCCCCACTGCAGTCACCACACTGTTGTCCATGACTGCTTTTCCCTTTTTGCTCAATCTTTCCACTCCCTAACTTCCCCTCCTCCCATGACTGTCATCCTGCCCTCTGAGTCCATCTCCATTTTGCTTGTTAGTTCAGTTTGTTCATTAGATTCCACATATGAGTGAAATCATATGGTATTTGTCTTTTTCTGATTGGCTTATTTCACTTAGCATAATGTTCTCCAGGTCCATCCATGCTGTCACAAAGGGTAGTTTTCTTCTTTTTTATGGCCAAGTAGTATTCCATTGTGTAAATGTCCCATAGTTGTTTTATCCATTCATCTACTCATGGATACTTGGGCTGCTTCCGTTTCTTGGCGATTGTAAATAACACAGCAATGATCACAGGGGTGCTTATGTTCTTTTCAATTAGTGTTCTGGGTTTCTTCAGATATATTCCCAGAAGTGGGAACACTGGGTCAAAAGGCAGATCTATTTTTAATTTTTTGAGGTAGCTCCCTACTGCTTTCCACAGTGGTTGCACCAGTCTGCATTCCCACCAATAAGTGCAAAAGGGTTCCCCTTTCTCTGCATCTTCACCAGCATTTGTTTGTTGATTTATTGATGATAGCCACTTTGACAGGCGTGAGGTGATATCTCATTGTGGTTTTAATTTGCATTTCTCTAATGATTAGTGACATTGAGCATCTTTTCACATATGTATTGGTCATCTGTATGTCCTCTTTGGAGAAGTGTCTATTCAGCTCCTCTGCCCATTTTTAAATTGGGCTGTTTGTTTTTTTGATGTTGAGTTTTGTAAATTTTGGATATTAACCCCTTATAAGATGCATTGGCAAATATGTTCTTCCATTCTGTGGGTTGTCTTTTTATTTTGTTGATGTTTTCCTTTGCTGTGAAAAAACTTTTTACTTTGATGTAGTCCCAATTGCTTACTTTTTCTTTTGCTCCCCTTGCTTGGGGAGATATAGCCAAAAAAATATTGCTATGAGCAATGTCTGAGATTTTGCTGCCTGTGATTTTTGTGGTTTTGGATCTAACATTTAAGTCTTTGATCCATTTTGAATTTATTCCTATGTGTGGTGTAGGAAGGTGGTCTAGTTTCATTTCTCCGTGTGTATCAGTCCGATTTTCCCAACACCATTTATTGAATAAACTATCTTTAGCCCATTGTATATGCATGCTTCCTCTGTTGAATATTAATTGACTATAACAGTATGGGTTAATTTCTGGGCTCTCTATCCTTTTCCATTGATCTATGTGTCTGTTTTTACGCCCGTACCATGCTGTTTTGATTATTATGGCCTTATAGTACAGTTTGATGTTAGGTAGTGTGATTCCTCCAACTTTGTTCTTCGTTCTGATGCCTATAATCTTGACAATCTCATTTTGGTACTCTCCTGATATCTTTCAACTCCTGATTCCTCCTTTCTCTCTAAATACGGCTACGGAGGGAAATTCTATGAATATGCCTTGTGTTCTTCCTAATTGTATGCGTTGGCTCACATTGCTCTCTTACTGTTGAAAGCCTTCCCGCCCCCTCTCCATCCCTCCTTTTACTGAAATCCTGTCCATTTTCAGATATTTTCCTCTGAATTTTTCTCAATCCTCAATGTGGAATTCTCTCTTTGGATCTCCAAAGCCCTCTGCCTACACCTCTCTGTTGGTACATAACTGTCTGCCTTATGTTGTAATTACTGATAAAAAGGGAGTTCTGCCTGGTCTGAGACTTCCTAGCTGTGTGACCTTGGGCAGGTGCTCAACTTTTCTGTACCTCACCTACCCCATAGGACTGAAGGAAGAATTTAAAGACCTAATTAGGTAAAGTGCTTAGAACAGTATCTGACAAAGTTTAGCTGTATATTTGTATATAGAATAATGATAAACAAAGCCAAGTACTTTACCCAATTAAAAAAAAATCCTGATGTCTGTTACTATTCTAATAATTTAAAAGCTGTAGTACTGTATTTCAGAATGCAATAGTTTGCATAATATGGTCTGTCTGGAAAAAGTCCATCCACTGTTAATATAACGAGAACTGTTTACGCAACATTGATGTACCTGGCAGCCACGGAGAGTGGACTGGAATGTGCACGCGTGAACAATGACGACTTCACTGTACTAGTCAGTGGGGGTGGTAGATGCTGTTGAGTGAGGCTGCAGCGTTAATAAATGTGTGAGAACAATGAATCTGCATCAAATTTTGCATTAAGCTTGAACATTCCTCGGTAGAAACTATTCTGATGATTCAGAGGGCTTTTGGGGATGATGCAATGAGTGCAGAGCAAATAAAAGTGTGGCACAAATGCCTCAAAGATGGTTGAGAATCTATTGAAAGCGATTCACATTCTGGAAGGCCTGCAACAAGCAGAAACCTGAGAATGCTGAACATGTATGGGCTGCAGTCAACAGAGATCAGTGACTGGCAGTGAGGACCGGAAGCTGATCTGGGGATTCCAAAAACTACTGTGTCCCAGATTTTGATGCAGGACTTTGGCATGAAATGTTTTGTGGCAAAACTCATTCCATAGCTTCTGCCAAAAGAGCGGAAGGAACATCGTACTGCAGTTGCTAATAACTCGATCAAAGCCGATACCAATAAACCAGATTCCCTCAAGAAATAACCAGAGATGAATGGTGAGCCCACGCCTACGGCTATGATCTGGAAACAAGGGCCCAGTCATCCCAATGGAAGTTGCTTGCTTCTCCGTGCCCAAAGAAGGCGTGGAAAACTCACAGCAAGACCAAGACCACATTAACTGTGGTTTTGATTAGGAAGGTGTTGTCCATCAAAAGTAGGCCCCTCCAGGCCAAACGGTTAATGAGGAGTGTTGCCTCAAGGTTTTTCGTCTGTTGAGAGATGCAGTATGATGAAACGGTCACAGCTATGGGCGACTGGTCATTGGCAGCATTATCACAACAACACACCTGCCCGTGTATCACGTCTCCTGCAGAGTTTTTTTGGCAAATCATCACATCACTCCAGTGCCTCAGCCCCCCTACAGCCCAGATATGGTGCCCTGTGACTTCTGGCTTTTCCCAAAACTAAAATCACCTTTGAAAGGGAAGAGATTTCAGACTGTCGATGAGATTCAGGAAAACAGGATAGGGCAGCTGATGGTGGTTCCAACAACGGATTTTGCAGAGAGTTTTGAAAAGTGGAAGAGATGCTGGGAGAACTGTGTGTGGTCCCAAGGTGCCTACTTTGAAGGAGACTGAGGCGTCATTGTCCTATGTACAATGTTTCTTGTATCTTGTATCCTCTTCAATAGTATCTCTATTTTTCATGTTATATGGACGGCTACTTCCTGGACAGACCTTCTATATATCCTTTGAGGAGGATTCTTGATATGAAACACTCTCTAGAAATTTTTTGTTTTTACTAAACTATACTTTCAAACACTTTCTTTTTCCTATAAAATTTTTTCAGCTCATACTGTTCACTTCTTTTAAAAGACAGTCTGATTTGTAGTTCATAAGCACCAATCATAACGAATTCTCAAATCTCTAAGTGAAAATGAAAATTCCAAGCAGGAGCTGGGGAGCGCTTAGCTTCATTAGTTAGCAGGGTGTCCTAAAAGACAACTACATATAAAGGTTTGCTCAAACAGCTGTCCTCACAGATCTTTGCCATGGAAATTTGATTAATCCCAATGATTTTGGCAGGAACATAAAGCCGGGTTAAATGAGCTAATCTAGTTTCCAAAGTCAGTCTTTGTTAACACCAAGATCAGAATTCACAAGGTGGCCGAGAGTCATATAATCCCAACACGTCTCTTTCTTTCCATCTAAGTGTCTAGTACTGAAACCAGGGAAAGGATTTACAGGAACACTTCATCAGCCCAGGATCTCTGGAGTGATTTTAAAAAAAGGTTTTCCAGGTGGAATCACAGAGAATGTTGTATTCCAAAGAGGTTTTCCATTTGGGAGTTTTTCACATATCCTTTCCGCCTTATTTCTCTTTGTTCAGTGTTTTGTTTTAAGACCCAGACCTCTTTGTAGTCCATCTCAAAGGAATAGATTTTCATTTTCACAGAAATATGTATTTTAAATACTTAAAGTGCCCTTGAGCTAAAATAAATACTTAACCAAAAATAAAAATTAAAAATCTCTTTGAGGCTCAGAGAAAAATCTTCTGATAGGAGGCAGCAAAGTGTCTTGGGCTCTTTTGGAATGACTTTTCAACCTTGCCTTGGGCAAGTTTCTGCGTCAGAGAAGAATGCATTAGCTCCTGGTTCTTGGGAGGCTCACAACGCCAGCCAAAAAAGCTTTCTTCAGCAGTCCTCTGAGACGGAGTTTTCAAGGAAGGGCCTGAAATAATAAACAGTGTCTTCCCTCCCATCCCCTCTAAAAAATAATTAGCTTTTTATTTTAACATTTTAAAGAGATATGCGGTCCCAAGATACGTAAAGGCCAGAGACGATACCTGTGTGCGCTCAGCAACCCTGTTTTCCAAATGACTTCTGTGTAAGATGCTCAACAGCTTCTGGCTTTGTACTAGGACAGCTTCTGTTCTCTAGGTATTGAAATTTATTAGGCAAATTGGAGCTAGAGCTCAGAAGGGAAAAACAAAGTGAATGGAGTGGCCAGTAATGGAGTCTTAGCAGTAATCATTGTGCACGAACACAGAGCTAAGCAGGTGGTGTTGACACATAAAACACTAATGCTAAACGAGGGACTGTGTTTTAAAGAGGCACCCCAACTGACCATGTCCTAATGTAAAAGCTGAATGTGCAAAGCCATTTTGCTTTGCCTACTTTGTAACCCCTATCAACAGTGTGGAAAGCTCAGTCAAGCTTGGACAAGTATCAATCAGGGGCGCGCAGTTTAAGAATTTTACCTGTGAGTTTTATCTATGAAATCAGGTTTACCCCTTCCTCCCCGCACCTGCCTTGCACACCCTTCCCTAAAGCAGCTGTTCCAGTGGGGAACTGATGGGCCTCAGGGCAGGAACTGGGTTTAGATTTTGGAGCATTCATTTACTGCCTGTGCGATCCTGAGCTAATTATTCTGAGTCCCAGTTCCATTTGTTATCACTGGGATTAGGAATACCTCCCCCACAGGGCTGCTGCGAGAAAGGCATGGGGATGATGTGACTGACTCCCAGTAAGGGTTGGATAAATCTTCATTTTCTCAGTTCTTTCCTCTTAATTTAATGCAACTCGAGGATGGATTACCTCTTGACTCTGGCTTAGCCATGTGTGTCACTGATATATAGAGAGTGTGATAATCAATTACACATAATTAGCAATCAGTTTCATGTGGATTTATCATGACGTCTGTGTTAATCTCTATTAGAATTTGCTTACTGGTTTTTAAAATGCCAAACTTAATGCTGTAAAGCCAAGGCATAGTAAAGAAATATTAATACAGGGCAAATAATTGTTTTTCTACTAAAATCCACCATAACCTTTTGAGATTTTGGTATTAGGAAACAGGCTTAACACTTTTTACCACTGTTCTGTGATGAACCCTGTAGCGGTGTGATGAAGGCAAATTTTGTTTGGAATGTTCCCTCTAACCTTTTGTGTCACCACTTTTCTGTTTTTGCCTTTTGCTTCCCCATTAACCCAATCACAGCACTGTTCACTTTTACTATTGATTTGGTTTCCTTAGGGGAAGTTATTTTCCTGTTTCTTTTTTTATAAGTATACCCAGTGTAAGAAAAAACCATATATATTATCTGTTATTAGTGTTAATTTCATCCCTGATCTCCATTTACTCTGAGAGGCAGAGAAGGAGCTGCTACCGCCCTACTCCCCTAGTGATGACAAAGATGACACTGACTGCTAACATTTATTAGGCATCTAGGTGCCTGGCACTGTTCTGAATGCTTTACTATCTCTATTAACTCAGCTTTATTTTTCCTTTTAGCACTTATTCCTGCTCTGCTATATATTTATTTGTTTACTGTCTGTTTCTCCTCACTAGAATATAAATGCCTTGAGAGGAAGTATATGGTCTGTTTTTATTCAAAGCTATGTCATGTCCCCGGAACATCCAAAAGTGCCGACACAGTGCACTTTTTGAGTGCAGGCATTCAAAAAAGGTTTGTTGAATAAATAGTCTTTGTAACAATGTGGGTGGGCCTCACCCAATCTGTTGAGGATGTGAGGGTCTGAAGAGAACAAGAGGGCTGAGTCAGAGAATGTGTTCTCTCTGCCTTACTGTGTTTGAGGTGAGACACGGTCTTCTTGTGCTTTGGGCTTGAACTCAGGCTAAAACTTACACCACCGGCTCTCCTGGTTCTCTCCTAGGCCTTCAGACTCAAACTGGAGCCATACTGGCTCTCCAACTTGCTGACTGCACCCATCTCTCTCTCTCTTTCTTTCTCTCTCTCTCTCTCTGCATGTGTATATATATCTAAATATTATATATAGAAATATTTACATGTTACATAAATATATTTTCATCCTATTGGTTCTAGAGAACGCAGGCTAATACAGAAGGCCCGACTGGCTAAGTAATCTGAAATTCAAACACAAGTTCACTGTCTTCCAGTCCATCATTTTTGTTTCTTAAAACACAGTACTCTCTGTTTTCTTAACCCGACTTTGGTTCTCTTTCAAACATTAAACTCAAAAGAAGTGAATTAGTGTACTAGACCCAGAAACGGAGTCTGAGGATCTTAGTTTACCTTTTTAGTTTTTAGTCCAGTGAGTTCCATCTGTCAGACCATTTAAATGAACATTTCTAAGACGTCAGGTTGCCATTGAGCACATGTTCAATTTTTCACCTATGCTTTTGTTAAAGAAACTAATGCCACTGACAAAAAAATACAAGTGAGCAGGTGACAAACTGCGTTAAGTGCTTTGTGTTGTTAGGGAGGCATTAATATTTAGAGATTTTTGTTAGAAGACGGTTTCCCAAAAGTATGACACAAAGATAAAATGACAGTAAAGGGCACGGGCTCCAGACCTGGACTTGAGTTCCCACTCTACTACTTGCCGAGCAACCTGCGGCAAGCCTCTCTGAGCCTTAGTTTCCTTTTCTGTAAAATGGGGAGAATGATAGCACCCACCTCATAGAGATACTGTGGGATTCCCTGAGATAATGCAAGTAATGTGCTTGGCAAAAAAAAAACCAAAAAAAAAACCTAGCACATAATAAGTATGCATACATGTTAGCTACTCTGACAGGCATGGTTAGTCACCTACAATACCTCCCGTCTCTCTCCAATTGACAGAATCTCCACTTTGTAACTGGCTGGCAATGAGTTGACCAGCTAACAGACTGTAATTCCAGGCTTGCATGCAGTCTGGTGGAACCGTGTTCTAAGTTCTGGCCAACAGGGCACAGGTGAAAGTGTTATATGAGACTTTCAGTAAACCAGTGCGGGGTGGGGGGCGCAGCCCTTCATTCTTTTCTCCACTTCAGGAATGCAGATGTAATGGCTGGAGCTCTAGGAACCAACCTGAATTCTAAGGACAAAGGTCGTGACTGGGTTTCTCTGAACAGGGGGTTAGGAGGTGCCTGATCTTGGGTGGCTTTATGGAACCTCCATACCAGCCCTGGGTTGCCAATCTCTGAACTTCTTTTATGCAAGAGACAGTATAAATCTCTATTTTGTTTATGTTACTATTTTGCGTTCCTGTTACTCAAAGCCCAACTAATCCTAACTGCTGTAGGCCGGCCCTTAGGGTCTAAGAGTCCAACTCGATGCTTTGAACCATTATGAGGTCCTGTTTCTGCAAATAAAGGTAAGGCTGAGGAAAAAAAATAGAAAACCTTTCCTCCTCTTCCAAATGGCACTCTGATGCCGTCATCCTCTCTTCCCTGCTCAGAAGTCTAGGCCTTTGTGCCGGATGCATACAACCTGTACTCAGCCAATCTGAAAAACCTGGTTCGTACTAAGGTATAATGATCTCCTCTTACTGTTCCTGGGTGTTTGTATTTTATTTAAGACGATGCTTTTTGACATAATGTCTGGAGTAATCAAAAGGCCTAAGGGAGAAATATTTTTGGGAAAAGAAGTCCACACTAAAGGCTGCTGCCCCACACTCAGTTGCCTATAATTTAACAGAAAGCTCTCCACTGCTATAAGGAAGTTCATGTCTTCAGAATGTTCACTTTCAACTCCTGAGGAGTCCTCAGGACTGAGAGAAAGGAAGGAGTGATTATCTGCCTGAAAAGGCAGTTAAACAGCGTCCTCAATTCCCCGAGACTACTTACTTTATACCTGTTATTTCAGTAATCCTTGTTACATCATCAGTTGTATAAAATTCTATGCATGATGCAACTCAGAAGATTATTTGCTCATGACAAGTCAGTGGTTGAATAAGAAATCTAAACTACATTCTCTCAACTCCTGGCTCACTGTTCAAATACTCCTTACCTTTTCTCATTTTCTGAATGTAAACTGAGTATGTATAACGGATAGATTTCATTTGAACAAAACAGAATTTGCATATCTGAATTAAGTGTAAGAGAAACCAAATGTCATCATTCGGTGTAAAAGGCGTGAGTGTGTGTGTGTGTGTGTGTAATATGAAGGTATTTTCCCTGCAAAATATGACCTCTGACCTCAGCTGAGCATGCTCCCTGGTTAAAGTAAAATTTTTTCCCAGGAATTCAAAGGGCTCTACAGACTACCTAATTAAAAACTCATTGCTTATCTCTTCTACCCCTTAATTCCTCAACTGACTCTGGGAGGTTAAATAATTCCAACAGGGTTATTCAAACTCTAGTGGCCATTTCTGGAACCTGGCTCCGTGAGGCTCTCCAGCTAACAATGATGAGAGTTTCGAGGAGATGTCAGCTTACTTGATTCAACTGTATGTACAGTTTACTAAATGTCTAAGTCCCCTTAATAGCTGCATCCAGGAAAAATTTCACTATACACATCTCTCACTGAGATAAAATTTTCATAACATGCTCCTGACTTCTCATCGTCAACGATCAAGTTTATCTTTGCCACTGTTGTTTTGGCTGGTCCTGCGAGTTGCAGACCCTAATTAACAGGCTCCTGTCTCTGGTGCCATGACAACCATCGGATTTACTGTTAAACAATGCCCAAGCAAAGGGGACCACAGGGCAAATGCCATGAAGCCCTCCTCTGAAAATAGTTCAATGGAAGATGACAGTTCTTTTCTGGAAGTCTCAGAGGCACAATGCTCATTTAACTTTTAAATTCTAAATCCGGGATTTCTAGAAATGGTTGATACCTTAGGTTATCAAAAATTAATAAATCACAGGCTAATAAATGGCCTTTATCATCAAAAACGCTACTTCATTAGGTATTTTTTTAAATGTGGGTATGACCTTATAACAGGAGGTTTTTTAACTTTGTAAAGTTAAAAGTTTGTGAAGGAAAAACACAAAGAAATGTCAATTAAATTCATAAGTACATGCTACATAAAAATAGAAATGTATCACACACGTACAAAATATTGCAAAGTGAATTTTATAAGAACATCACTAATTTCATAAATGTTTAAAACTATGGGTTCTTTCAATTAGCCAGTATCAATGGAGCATTAAAAACATTTTAATTCACAATACTGCATTTTATACACATGGATTTTTGGGAACAAATGGAATGTGTAAATCAAGAAACATTTTAATACAAAGTTTCAGGTTTAATTTGCTTATAAAGAAAAATTCAAATAATCTTGTGCAATGAAAATGCAAATATCTATAGTTAGAACGAATTAATATTATTCATTTCTCATTAGGTTATTCTCTCTTATAAAATAAAAACTCATTAAATTCCTCCAAAAGAAATTTGCATTTAATAACATGATCATTAAATGTAAACATTTACATAGGCATATGACTAATTCCAACTTGCAACCTTATTGGTTTTGGTTTTCTTAATCAAATTATTTTAAGTTATTTAATTTCTTATGATTATATTCAGTAGCCTGAATAAAATTTAAATTCAGAAAAGCAAATTACTGACGAAAAAGGTACGTCTCCTTAAAGTAATTTTAACATAGTAAATCATTAACCAAACAATTTAACTGAAATAGGGGGAAAAAAAATTCAGGTACCAGAATAAAGCAACTATAAACTTCTCAAATCCCAGAATGGCTAATCGAAGAATGGCAACAATTGGAAACAAAATATCTGGAAATGAATATATGTACATATTACATATAATCTAACCAATTAAAAACATGTCATATTAGAATATCCATAATCTAGTTTCTTAATCTGTGATAACCGCATATACATAGGTATTCAAATGCAGTCTCCCCAAACTGGAGGGAGTGGCAAAAGAATATAGCAGTGTATATCTATTCACTTGGTTCATCGTTTCGACCAAACATGCATCTAGCAACAACCTAGCTTGGAATGAGTTCCAATAAATGCAGTATTTCTGCAAACCATAATTCCAAACCAAAGATTCTTTCAAAAGAAGAAAAGATTATGTGCTTACCGTATACAACTCATTAAGAACCTTCATTAAATCCTCATGAAGTTGGAATGCAATCTCTTTGCTCTGTAATTAAGAAGAAATTAAAAAGGAATATTTAAAAACAACTTGTTTTAAATTATTTATATCTTAAATCCACTGACTAAAAATAGAAGAATGTAATATATAACACAGCAGAAGGCCAGCATGCCCTAATCTTTGACCAAATGGCCCTTTCTAAATACAAATTTGTGCACCAATGGTCACCACAGGCTGGACAGAGGCAAAAAAAGTGACTGAACCATCTAAATGGCTCTCCCAACATCCAAATCAGACTGTATCAAGAAGAGAGATAGAAATCCTGGATGGTGTGGGTCAGTGGATTGAGCATCAGCCTATGAACCAAAAAGTCACTGGTTCGATTCCCAGTCAGGGCACATGCCTGGGTTGTGGGCCAGGTCCCCAGCTGGGGGCATGTGAGAGGCAACCTATCGATCTATTTCTCACTCATTGATGTTTCTCTCCCTCTCTTTCTCCCTGCCCACCCCTCCCTCTCTCTAAAAGTCAGTAAATAAAATCTTTTGAAAAAAGAAGAGAGAGAGAAAAGATAAGCAGGGTGGAGCATCATGCTTGCTCAGAAGTTGAGTTGCAGAACTAAAGTCATTAAAAGATGCATTCCTGCATCCAGTCTCCCATATTGGTATTGTCACAAAGGAGTTTTGCAGGGTGATTCCCAAAAAGCTAAGTTAGAATCCAAAAGAGAAATTAATTCTCACTTTTCAAAATAACTATTTGACTGACTACAATTTTAAGAAAGCACTTCCAAAGCAATGAGAGGGTAAAGCCAATTAGTCCACATATTTTCACCGCTGTGTTTATTATTATTATTTCCATTAAGACAAAAAGGAGAGTTGTACTCTTCTACTCAGTTTGTAAACAACAGCATTTAAAAGTCTCCTCTAGGTTAATTCTGAGAGTTTCGTAGAAAAGTATCTGAATATTTTTTTTCAGCCAAATCGGTAAACAATTGTAAAGAAAATCATATATCCAAGATTTTTTGTTTTGTGTTGGGTTCATTATGTAAGTCAGCTACAGAGATTGGAAAAATGTTCAGAGTGCCTTAGTTTAGTTTGAGACCCTGACAAGAACATCCACTGGTTCATTTAGGTGTCTGCCATTGCACTGTCAGTATTAGGGGTAAGGGTTCTATCTTTATCAGCTCTGTGACCCCGGTGTGTCCATCACTGTGCTTGGGCACAAGGCCAGGACAAGGATGAGGCAAGTGAGGCATGTGGGGTATGGAATTTAAGAAGGCACTCGCCCTCACCCGAGTCCCAGGCATGCTTGGGCACGTAGGAAGCTTCCAATAAACATTTGCTAAGCGAATCTGTAGACGAGCTGAAATACTGTGTGTGTGTAATAGCTGAAGTAGTTACTATATTTGCTGAAAGCTGGCCCCCGGTCAGAAGGCAAAAAGAAGGGGCCCACGGACCACTCCTAAGAAAACATTAGGGCTGCGATGAAACACAGCCCAGCTGTGAACACAAGGTGACTGGGTCAGGCCTCCCTCCAAAAAGGCCACATGCGATGAAGCAAAAATTTGTGTTAGATAACACAGCGTGGGAAGAGGACATCAGAGCACTACCTGAACTTGCAGAAATTCAAATTCGTTCACGATAAAGGATGCTGCTGTTTATCGAGCTCCAATAGCTTCTAAAATCTCTAAATTGAATTTAGAGATTTTATGTTTGCTGTGTCCCTGATATGTGAAGAGGTGGGTTAAGAATCACACAAGAATGAAAAGAAAGTCACAAGTGAGCAAATGAAGCCAACTGCAACTCATTTTATTTTCCCTAAATCTTGGTTACTCTGACCGTATATATTACACTATGGTCTCCTATGACTTCAGCTTGGTGTTATTTTAATATCAGATTTCATTCAAGGATCCAGGCCACCAATTCAGAACTCTCTAATGGGATCAAAGGCCAGCAAGTAACTCTGCTCAGCTGCCCATATTTCAGGTAGCAAATCCAAAAAGAAAGTATTTCTTGGCTAAGACTCTAGAGCAAAAACAAAAACAAAAACCCGTTAGGTCCAATTAGCCCCAAGCCAAAAATATTTAGGATCACATTAAAGGCAGGTTTGGGTGATAAGGGCACTCCAAGCTATCCTAGGTCAAATATCTTAGAACGAAGCAGAAGATTCTTTGTATATTTCAGATTTCATAAGAGTTCAGGTTATGCGGTAGAAGGAATCTATCACAGACACACTGTGCTCTGCCAAGCATACTCTCATTTTGCTTTCACCTTTCCCCAGAGGTCTTGAAATATAAAAAAACTTTGTCTGGGAGGCCTTTTAAGGTTGCTGGAGTCAGAATGCCTGGGTCTGAAGTCTCAAAGACTTTGTATTCCCTTGGGCCTCAGTTTCCAGGTCTATCAAATGGACGCAGTCCCCGTACCTACCTCAGAGGGTCGACAAGAACATTAATCAGATGACACACACACGGTACTCAGCATGGTGCCTAATACACAGTAAACATCCAACACACGTTATAATTATTTATTTTTTCCCCAGACGCTGTTTATAATGGCAACACCCTTGAGTGAGAAGGACACGTCATATTTTTCTTTCTTTTGGTCTCTGAACACTTAATTCCATTGACTTCCCCATAGGAAGTGCTGGGCAGATGCAGGTTGATTTGATTCTGATGTCCGTCGCTACTGCCCTGGCCTTTAGGTCCCCCTCCGAGTGACTGCTGATCTGGAAGGGCCCCGAGTATTGAGCTCCAGCCATGGGGCATTGCTTACACCCCGACTCCCTTGCCATATCGTACCCTAAATTTACCTGCTGTACTCCATTTTCGTGGGGGTCCTAGTGGTGCTGAATGAACTAATCTGACATCCTTTGGGAAATGGGTAAGCCCAGAGCTCGACACCAAGCCTATTTCTAATTGCTCTATTTATTGTCAGTTTTCTGTTTCAGAATCCCCAGGCCAGTGTGGTAACATATACACAACTCGTGAAAGAGACCCTTAAGGAGCCAAACTCCAGTGGGAATTTTCGATTTTGTGAAAAGGCGGTGAGGAGTTCTTTCAGGTAGCTCCCCCAGCTATCTTTATGACGTACCACCAAAGTTCCTGCCTATTGTCAGCTTTCAGTCATAATCCAAACCCTCCAGGGTGTAGCAAATAGCTCTGAAATTCACCTTGCTTTCCCAACGCCACTCCATTTGTCCGCGAAGAACTGGACTGTACTCTGAAACACTACTTCATGTGGAAACATGAATCCACACACCCTTGTATTCACAGGTGCTTGGGTTGGACACAACATCACCCGAGTCTGAGTGTGGGGGTCATGGTCCCTGTCCTTGTGGCACAGAAACAATGAAAGGGTCATCTTCGGCTGCTCCCCACCCCAATTTTAAGCATGTTTCTAATTTATTACTGTGACAGTGAAAAATAACCCTCCTTCTAAAAGCTCCTCTACACCCCTCGAAGAAGCAATCTTAAACCAAAACATGCCTGCTGAGGCACACGGTGCGCCGGCAAACTAAACCAAAAGACTGCAACCCTCTCATTAGGAAATATCTGGATTATCAGAAGCCCATCAAAATTCAATAGGTTAAATATGCCCCTGGATTCTATTTCATTACAATTGGAAAACAGTGAGAGCAGGCCACTGACTCTTGAACAAGAACTGCAAAGTAAGAAAAATGATACTGGCATGAAGGAAAGCAATCAATGTTCTCTTCGTATGAGAGAAAAAAGTAACTTTATGAAATGATGTATGTTTGAAATAAAGGATTTTCTATGTTACTTGAGATTGGCTGATTAAATTCACTTTTGCACAGAAAGGAGATTCCCTTCAATGGCTTCAGGTATGGGGTTGAAAAAGGAAAGAGTTTCCCCACCCTCCCCCTATTAATATAAGCCTTGTTCAAATGATGGTAAAACTTCTAATTCACTTCAATAGGATTCTGGGGTTCTGACCCAAAAGGAAACAAACATGGTTAGAACGTCCATTCAGCTGACACTAATTGAATGTCTCCATTGTGTAAACCCAGAGTCGAACACCAAGCCTACTTCTAATTGCTTACTACTTACTGTCACTTTGGTATTTCAGATACCTCAGACAGAAGTGCAAAATTAGTAGTGCCAAGGTTTTTATCTTTTTCTACTGTGAAAACAAATTGAGTATACTGAAGAATCCTGGAAAATAGAGACTAGAAGGACAAAACCACCACTATTGTGATTTGATGTATTTCCTTCAGGTTTGTCATTTAAACACAGGTATGAGCTGTAATCATTCTATAATAATAAAGTATCTTTTTCTACTCTTTTTTTTTCAGTTGCCATAAAATTTTCCATGTATTTATATAATTTTCAGACCATCATTATAATTGAATTCATCCTAACTACCCAGTGAATGTGTATTAACTATTCTTCTATTATGGTTTCCAAAAGTCCCACTCTTTCCCACTAATCACTCAATTATTTACTTACTCATTCAATTTCACCAATACATTTTAACACTCTGAACTATTATCATAAATGCTGGTCTAAAAGCTTTTCTTGCATTTTGTGTTGTTTCCTTAATATGAATTCCCAGGCATGAAATTACTGGGATAAAAGAACTGACATTTTTAAGACCCTTAATACATATTACAAGGTTTTTTAAGTCATAATCTGGGGTTCATCCAAGGCTTGCGTCTTCTTGAAGGAATCAAGAAGGAACAGACAATCCTGTCTATTCTGGCTGATCTGTTTTTCTGTATGTCATTAGAATTTTGAAAATAAAGAAATAAAAATCTGATTATGTCCTTCCTTTGGTTAAAACCCATCAAACACTTGCTACATTTTTTCAGAACAGAGTTCAAATTGCTACTATTATTTTATACGCCCCCATAATTCTCCTCTCTAACCACTCTATCTTACATTCCACAACTCTCCAACCACATCCTTCCATCTGGTCATAAACTGCTAGCTCGCCAGTCTCTGTACCTTTCCCAGGTCATCACCTTTGCCTGGACTTTCCTTCCTTCTCTTCCCTGGGTGCAGCCCTACATGTCACTCTGTGAAAACTTTCTTGTAACTTTGCCTTGAGCCCCAAATAAAAAAATAATTACACCCTACCTTCTCTATGATTTTATAATACATTATCCATTTATCACCACTCCTAGGCTATATAATTCAGTGGTTAAGAGTTTGAATTTTAAAATCAAACTGCCTATTTTTAAATTATCTTGTTCCAGTCTGTGTATCAGTTAAATAATTTTGTGAGACCTCAGTTATATCAATGGCAAAATGAAGATGCCAAGAGTCTCTATGCCTTAGTTTTATTGGGGTGGTCCTTAATAAAAACTTAACACAAAACTGGCACACAGGGAGTGCGAAACTGACACTGCCCATTATTATTATGCTCATCACATTTCTGCTTCATTAACATTGTTTCTTTGAGAGCAGGGGGTCCATCCGAATCATCTCTGCATTTCCAGGGCCCACTCTGGTGCCTGGCACACCAGGTGGCCCAAATATGTTTGTGGGATGAATGGGACCCAGCGCTGAGCAAGGCGTGGCTTTTGCCCTCCAGAGTTCACAGTCTCAAGGAGGAGGCCGATATGCCTAAGCAGTTTTCTCTCCAGGGCTCTGTAACACTGGGTGGGCCTCAGCCAGGGTCTCTGTTCCTGGAGGCCTGCATGCAGGTTTGCTTCCTGGAACCTCCCGGAAAGGAGATAAAGAAAGGCAGACTTAAGAACTTAAGAGCATAATAATATAACCACACAGGAGCACCCTGAACAGTCAATCACGTGATCTACGTGGTTGGGTTAAATGACCGATTCGGAGGACGTCTGGCCTCTGATAGACGTATTTTTAAAGTGATGACCAGTCAAGGAATCCAGACCTTATGCTGAGTCGCAGTGGGAATAAGACAGAAAAAGGAAAACCAGGTTAAATATTTAATGAGAGGGGCTTGAAAGATTTTAGTGTCTCATGACTGGTGAGTTTCAGATGTAAATTCTGGTTAAAGGGATCAGGCCATACTCCCCCAGCATGTGCTTTTAAGACCAAAGCTCATGTTTATTGTATTTACAATAACAGATTCCCTTAATTCATGTAAACTCTGAAGACAGAATCAACAGCATCCTCCAGAATGCCTAATGGAGAGAACTGGGTTGGGCTTAATGGCCTGAAGGAAGCTTCTGGATAATATTTATAGTGTTTCTACATTCTTCCCTTCTACCTGTCAAGGGATATGATTTTATACTTATTAAAATATGCAACTAAATATCAGTACATAGAATTAGCCTCATCATCTACTTCATTCCCAAGAAGAAAAATAATCAATAATTTGTCCGAACCCCAGATTCAATATTCAATAATGAATCTGGGATTCAGACAAAACCCAACGCCACTAGAAAAGGTGGGACAATGATAAGGAATCATAGACACAGGGGAACCAGAACTCCATTTTTGAAACAAGACAGAACTTGATATGAAACGGAAATATCTGGGGCATCTCCTAGAATATTTACTCAAGTAATTGCTAGGCAGATGTGGCATTTGGCATCCAGGTGACAAAAGGTCCGGCTGCGCTGGGCTCAGCCTGTGAGCAGTCAGTCTGAAAGGGGCAAAGTCACATACAGCAAAGCCACTCATAACCTCGCAGGAATAAACGGCACTTGGATAGACAGGTTAAGTAACTCAAGACTGAAATTTAAAATCCTGCAGAGAAGAAAGTAGGTGTCACAACTATTTCCACTTTCGGCTTGCATTTCTTTAACTCTTTAAGGAACACAATTTTTCATACTAGGGTTTACTTCCCTACTCAAAATGGTGATAAATTAGGAAATATCTTTTCGGTATTGCTAAATGAATAATCACTTAGCCATAAACTCACAGTGGCTGATGTAAACAAACTTCCCCAATTAAAATCAGAAATGTGTTATGAAACTCTGGTTCAGGCTGTAACATAATTAAAAGTATCAGAAATATTTTCAGATTACTTTTCAACATGCTAAGCTTTATAAAAATTTAATAACTCAGCTTTATTGACAATTTCTTAATATTACCATAATAATGTTTTCTTTAGTACAGTGATTTTTAACTGGCATGCTGCAAGAATTTTTCAAACATGCAGTCCCTGACCATTTTAGTCAGGGCACTGACCTCTTTTCCCTTAGATTGCCAAATAAAACAAAAATGACAACAGCCAACACAACAATAGCTGTCCAGTGTGAATGAATAAAAATCATACCTATTTTTTGCCAGATTGGCAAAAAAATATATATATTGGAGTGCTACAGTATTTTGTAATTAGTTTACGTGTGCCATGAGGTGAAAAAGGTTGAAAATCACTGCTTTAGCAGATGAAACTGAGTTTAGTATCTAATCACTAAAGCCAGCTATCTTCCTCTTTTGTGACTGAGATCCTACGCTATCCTGCTCCCCAGTGTGACCAAAAGCTCACACCTATGGCATGGTTGGCGGGGGCCATGATTATAGTCTGTGGTAAAGCAAACTAGACCACATTGTGAAGAAAACCGATGACTAGTAGCCTTAATAGCACTGTGGAAAGAAAAATTCAGGGACTATTTACAAAAACAAATCAATATGTCAGAAATTTGCTCATTTAATAGTCATCCATTGAATGAGTAAGCTGACATTCTTTGAGATACTGATAGAAGTTCACTATTCATGTACTCACTCATGTATTCCCTCATTCATTCTACCAGTTTTTATGAGTACCTTCTAAATGCCAAAGATAGAAAGAAAAGTGGCCTTATAGTCTAGAGAGCAGAGGTAAGCAAAACAATTTCAATACAGTATGATTTATGCTTATTCAACTTAAAGCAAGTGAAGTTTCTATATATAACTTGTGAATCAAATCCCAAAATTAATAAACTAATCAATCGTCAAGAATTTAACCTAATTCAGACACTTCCTTGAAAGATTTACATTTAGCCTAGTACTATACTAATAGCGCCATCTCAGAACTGGCTAACCGGCCTATAGAATTAACAGTGGATTTAAGTAGAGGCAGCCCAAGGAATAGAAAAGGCAATTCCCATGAGGTAGGTCATACCCTTGTTTTATCACATGAAATCCCCTTCGTTTTTCTGAATACTGATGCAATAGCCTGTTTGTATCAACCCTCAAATCAGTATGTCTCAGACAGTCACTTCAGTATAACTCAAGCCTTAATTTATGGAATGCTTAATTGTGTCTGAGGACTACAACAAGGAGAGTAAAGTCCATTCCAGGGAACAATTCAAAGCTACAACCAAGCAGGGCTCTAATTCTGAGCTAGCCCTGGCTGGCTTCAGACTGCACGTAAATGTTCCATCTTCCTGATGGGTCTTAACTCCCGTAAGACTTACAGCTTATTAATAATCTAAGCCATCTTCTACAGGACAGGTCTTCAAATATTTGAAGACAGCTATTGTGTCCTAGGTAAGGCTTACTTTCTCTGTCCTATATATTCCCAGAAACTTCAATTATTCCTTATAAGAAACAGTTTAAAGAAAGGAGAGAATTCTTGCTTCCCAGATAATTGTTCACACTCTTGTAGCTAGAAATATTGAAGAGGTACTTTCTTTACACCTCAGGGGGTAGAGCTAAGTTCTTGGGAGGATGAGGAGGCAGGGACCTACCCAGTGATTTGCAGTCACTTACAATTGCCCTGTTTTGTGGAAACAGTCCAAACCCATCTGCATACTTACTGTAAACCCAAGAATCTTGGAATCATTGTTACATTCTTCTTATTTTTCGAATAAGCTAAATAGCCATCAGCTGAAGGAGTAGAAGCCTTAAGGAAATCTGATTAGGATGGACTAAAGAGCAATGTTCTGGTTTTAAACTGCCAAAAGACCTTTTATAGAAGGCCAACAAACATTCAGTTCATTCTTAATCTACATGGGTGAAAACTTTTGAAGACAGCGTCATTGCAAGTATGGATCTGCTCTCTGGCCATCATTCACAACAGAGGAAAAATAAGCCCCCCGATTACTAATGCAACAGCTTCCTCACTCGTTTCCCCCAGAGGAATTTCTTTCCATTCCAATTTCCTCTTCACAAACCTCTAGAAAATCAAGGCTGATTAGGCCATATCCCTGCTTAAAAATCTCTCTTGGCTTCCTTCATTGCTTTGATGATAAGATATGAATTCCCCAAACTGAGGATCAGAATTCTTGCACCACCTCCCCAACCTGCCTTTCTGGCTCTCAGATAGCTGTTATCCCACCATGTACATTCACCATGCCATGGTCACACTCCCGACCCCAGTCGGCTGTGTAACTCAGTGTTACACGGTGAGCAGGTAGGGTCACCAAAAGCCCCACCTACACTCATCTTCTCAGAACTCCAAGCCCCTTTCTCTGCGATTCTCTCTGTATCAAAGAATGCACATCTCCTAATTCTTCTGCAAACCTCACCAAGTTTTAAGACTTTAATCAAATGCTACTCTCTCTGTGAAACCTCTCCATTTTCCTAGGCAGTGTATCTTACTAAATCCTCCGTGGTCTTGTGGTCGTAGGTCTTATATCTGTTAGGGCAGTTACCAGTTTATAATGTAATTTTGACCTCTGCAATTCCTTTCTTGTAATCACTTACTTAATTATAAGCTCCTCTGGGTATCAATTAAGGATTTGTGTCTTATTCACTTTTGTGACCTTAGCACTCATTATTGTATACCCCTGACACATAATGATAATCAATAAAGGTTTGTTGAATGAATAATGAAATAGAATGTTAACTCTGTTTTGGAAAAGAAATCTGATCTCAGTAAGGCTCAGGAAAAAAATGAAAAGGGAATAAAAGAAGTTACAGTGGATTTGGTATGACTCTTCAGTGGAATTATAAGATGCTGCTAAATAATAAAAGATAATTATTTTAGTTGACCCTTGCAGTCTCCATCTTTGGAGTTAAAGAGATGAAATTTTTATGGGCATGTTTATTCAAGCCAGTGTACTGGCCAATTATGATTCTCCGTTTAATTGACACTATCAAGTTTTAAAAACTAAAAATGGTTCATGTATTTATTTACTATTAATTATTGAATATTACTGGTTTTTCTCAATCTAAATAACTTATATATACCATGTCAAAATTTTTTATTTTTGCAAGTTTCCATGTTGATCTGACAACGTATTTAGTTGGTAAAATATCTGTTTGTTTCTGTTTAACTACTTATCTAATAATGAAAAAATACTTTTTTCTCTGAGATTTAAAAAATACTGAAATCAATCAACCTCTAATGATATTCAGTATCTCATTACAATAGCATATTTTTGGGTTGTTATAACTCAAGGTATTGCACATGTTCCTTAATTCAAATATTTGCTATATGTGCGATATCATTTCATATGGCATTTATTGCAGCGGCTGAAAATCTTTCAGAATCCTGCCATGAGGAATTGAACACAGTCTTCAGCTGGTAAGCAATTTTGGTTAGCAACCTGAATGCTGTTCTCAGGTTGCTTTAAACTTTGATCTCAATTGCAGACACCTAGATATATGGTAGGAATGTTCTCTCCTTATCAGTTCTTTTCTTAAGACTGCAATTTCCTTCTTGGATAAGGAAAGTGGGTAAAAATTCAGTGGTGTCTATAGCTCTTTTGGGTTTATTAAGTCCTGATCTTTTATATTGGGTTGGCCAAAAACTTCGTTTGGTTTTTTTCCATAGGATGGCTCTAGTAGCACTTAATTGTCTTCAATGTTGTTTGAAACAATTTTGTGAGATTGTATTGTGACAGCTGTGATATCAGCATCCATTTAAAAAAAAACCAAAATTGGTGAATTTTTGTATAGCTATTTTAATACTGAAGATGGGAGAAAATAAGCAACATTTTCTGCTTATTATGCTTTATTATTTCAAGAGAGATAAAAATGCAACTGTCAGCTGCAGAAAAAAATTTTCTGCAATGTATAGAGAAGGTGGTATGACTGATCGAACATGTCTAAAGTAGTCTGCAAAGTTTCATGCTGGAGGTTTCCTGCTGGGAGGCGCTCCATGGTCAGGTAGACCAGTTGAATTTGAGAGTGATTAAACTGAGACATTAATTGAGAACAATCAACATGCTATCACTGGCATTAGAGGAAGACAGGAGACATACTCAAAATATCCAAATCAATAAAGTTATTGGTGAAAATGAAAAATTTGTCTTTTATTTTATGGAAAAAGTTAAGTGGGCTTTTTGGCCAACCCAATAAATAACTGAACCGAAATAAACCTGATATCAAATGATATTTTTTTACTGTTTTTTATGGCAAGTGTGGGTCTGGGTGCCTTATGACCTACTCCATGTTTGTTAATTTACTCTTGAGTTGTAAACCATGTGATTGAAAAAAAATCAGATTGGAATATTTCTTTTTAAAAAGCTGTTTAGGAGAATAGAGGACTCAGTTTCAATCAATAGTTCTCAGCTAGGGCCAATTCCTCACTCTCTAAGGGATTATTTGTTAATATCTAAAGACATTTTTAATTGTCACAATCAGTAAAGTGTTACTGGCATTTAGTGGGTAGATAAAGCCACATTCATCCAATTGTTGTTCTCCCATAATTAACATATAAATTTTCCTCTGCCTGCTTTCAGTATTTTCTTCTTTTTCTTTAATTTTCAGTGTGATTATAATGTGTCTGGGTATGGACTTCTTTGAATTCATCGAGGTTGGGTTTTGCTGACCTTCCTGAATATGCAGGCTTATTTCATTTGCCAAATTTGGGAAGTTTTCTTGCAGTAAATTTTTTCAAATGTTTTTTTCTGCACGCACTTGTTCTCCTCTTCCTCTCCTTCAGAGGCTCTGCTGACACAGATGTTAAACCTTAGGTCACTGTCCCGAAGGTTACTGAAGCACTAATTATTATTTTTTCAATCTTTTTTTCTGTCTGTTGTTCAGATTGGATAATTTCTATTATTTTATTTTCAAGAGGAACAGAAATTAATGAGACTTTTCCTTCTGTTATTTCCATTCTGCTAGTGAACCCATTAAATGAGTTTTTTTCATTTTGATTACTATATTTTTCAGTTATAAATTTCCATTTGTTTATATCTTCTATTTTTTTTTTTTTTTTTGCTGAGACTTTCTACTCCCCATTGATTTCCAGACTGTTTGTCTTTACTTCTTGGAAGGCATCTGTGATAGTGTCAACAATAAAATAAGCAAATAAACAAATAAAAGGCTTTGCTAGATAATTCCAAAGTTTGTGTCATTCAGAACTGGTGTCTGTTGATAGTCTTTTCCCATATGAGTTGATATTTTCCTAGTTCTTTGTATGTTGAGTAATCTTGGATTGTATTCTGGATATTTTGAGTATTATGTTATGAGAATCTGGGTCTTGTTTAAACCATATGTAGTATTTGATATTTTTGTTTTATCAGGAAATCAACCTGGTTGGATTCAGGATGCAAATTCTGAGCAGCCTTTGATGGGTTGTGGTTTCAAGGTCAGTTCTGTTCCAACACCATAAGAGCACTATTTTGATCTGTCTTGCCTGTTACCATCCAGTGGCCGGTCTGGAAACCATGTGGTGATCTATCCTTTGTTCAATTCTCATCATCACTGGTAGGTATACGCCACTAAAGGTCAGACCCAAACCTGTACACCTCACGGGTGAGTCCAGGAGTTAAAAAGAACTTTATAGAATTGCTTTGTAAAATCTTCCCCCTCTCTGTAGTCTCTCTAGTACTTTGGCGTTTCCTGGGACATCCCTTTTCTGACTTCTCTGTCTTGGGAAGTAGGCTGCATGTGATAGTGTTGCTTAAATCCAGCCCCGTCAGTCAATGCTGGATCTTGTTAAAACGTCTTGAACTTTCTGTTATGTGTATCACACTCATCTCTGGTTTCCAATATAGATGTAAGTATTTATTATTTATTCATTCAATAAATATTTACTGAGCATCTACTATGTGCCAGTCATTGTTTCAGTGTACAATACAAGGTCCTTTCCCTTAGGAACTTACATCAAATTTGAGGGGAAACAGAAAGTGGACAAACATTAAGTAAACATAGAATATGTCATAAAGGGACAAGTGCTACAGAGAAAAATAAAGACAGAAAAATGAGGCAGGGGTATAGACTTGTGGTCAAGGTGGAGACCTGGGTAAACATGCCTTGCCTCTACAGCTATAGCAAAAAATCCAACTAGACTACAAAACAAATACCACCCAGAATTGTCAGAAAACTGAGCTGTGTGGAAGTCTGACAACCAAGGATTTAAGGAAGCTACATTCATCCAGATGGGAAGGAGGAGTGGAGACACGGAGAGGCACAGAGAAGCATGGAGAAAGCGGAGAGGTAGGAAGGCATGGAGAGACATGCAGACATGGAGTGGTGCAGGGACGAGAATGGGCAGTCCCATATCCATGTGTGGTGCATAAAAAAATGGGAGGGATACCTCAGGAGTGAGGGATCCCAGCCCCAGTTCAGACTATCCAAGCCAGGGTCCAGTACGAGGAAGATAAGTCCCATAACTTCTGGCTGTAAAAATCAGTAGGGAGTAGGGCGCCAGAAGAAACTGTGGGATTCTCAAGACACTCCTCTTAAAGGACCCCAAACAGACTTAGGACTCACACAGACCTACTTTCTCTGGGATTCAGCACCCGGGAAACAGCTGGAAGGGCACCAGTGGCATACCGGGAGAAAGTGAAGGGTAAGTGCTGGAAGACAGTTTCCTCCCAGGCAAAATTCCAGAGGCCAGGTGGTAGCACTGTCACCTCTGTGATCCTTCCTCCACACAGAGCAACAGGATGGTGACACAGGTTGCCCTGCCCTGGCGATTACCCTAAGGTTCTGCCTCATACAAGTTAACGGATGCGCCTTTCTACAATAGGCCATGCTGCTAAGACAGGGAGTCAAAGCAGCTCTACCTAATACACAGAAACAAATACAAGGAGGCTGCCAAAATGAGGAGACAAAGAAATATGGTTCAAATGAAAGAACAGAACAAAACTCCAGAAAAAGAACTAAATGAAATGAGATAAGCAACCTATCAGATGCAGAGTTCAAAACACTATTTATCAGGATGTTCTAGGGACTCATTGGGAACGTCAACAGCATAAAAAAGAAAAGGAGTCAGGGGTATAGACTTTTACTCAGAGTAAAGTGGGAGCCAATAGAATGAGCAAAGGATATTGGAATCTGCTTGAAGTTAAAAGGATTATTCCAGTTTTTCCTATTTATATACTTGATTTCATAGTCATTTCAGAGACAGCTTGGGAGGTAAGGCAGTTGGAGCCCATGTGCAAGGTGCCATCTTGCTTAGAAGTTCCCTGGTTTCATGTTTTTTCATTTTAATAATCCTAATACTGTATACGCTGAGCATATTTTTCAAGTGTACTTGTAGAACAGGCCAATTCTCCATTAGTAAACAGCATCTGGGGCTGAATTAGTCAATGGGTACGGTTTCCCCACTTCTTTACAGTAAATACCGACAGGTGTACTCTGAGCCAAGTTTAAGTTTTTAGTTTACAATAAGTAATTGTTTTCTTGTGTGTCTTATACCATATATTCATTGTAAAAAATCAGAAATTGCAGATAAATAAACAGAAGAAAATTAAACTAAGAGAGAGCCATTTAAAATAATTTTGGTCCATACTCTTCCAAAAAAAATTTTTTTTTACCATATATAAGTTTTGAGTGCTTTTCAACAACTATCCTCAATGTAACTATGGGTGTAACTACTAGCATGAGTGCTGGTACTACCATATCATGCTGCATGACAAAATGTCCAACTTAGCTGATGCCAGATTTTAAAAAATTATGTCACTTTCCAAGGAGACACACATCTATCACCTGCTTAGTGTCCTCTTTAAAAGTCTAATAAAGTTTCTGAACTGATGGTGCACGCTCTTACCTAGTAATTTACCAGCTACATTTATACCCAGGTGAGTCACACATGTCCTGTTGTCACTTACCAGCACCGACAATTGCTATTTATTAAGCACTTACTATGTGCCAGCCATCCTGATAAGCAATTTATAAATACACATTAAAAATATTTCCTAAATATTTCAGAAACCTACATCACTGTAAGAAATGAGTGTGGTTTTGATTTATAAAACTCAGGAGAACCAGCTTGCAGAGTTCGCTTGAACTATTCTCACTTATTTTTTTAGGCCCCATCAATAATTAAGCTGTCTCTTGAGGCCACCATTTAATTCTTCTGCTACTCTGCACTAAAATGCTTTGAAAAAGTTCCTCCTGTTATATTATTCACTACTGTTGCATCAGCTACTAAATCACATGAGGCAGCTCTCTGCTAATAAAACAGTCACTTTATTTTTCAGGGGATAGGTACTCAGTGGTAAATCACAGCCATGACCGTCTTTACTCCAGAAAGGCAAAAGGTAAGAATTTCATCAAAAGCATGAAATTCTAATGCCACCCTTTGACCTAATAATTCCACTTCACGAGATGCAATATTAAAAAAAAAATCAAAGATGTGTGAAAGATTTAGATGTCCAAACAACAGTAAAGTAACAGGGCCACGCAGATAGTAAAACACTATATAGGCACGAAGTATCCTGTTTTAAAAGATGGTTTCCAGACACGGGAACAATACTTTACATGAAAAGGGCTGGTTATTGAGTTATATGCAATGAAATCTCAAGTTTGCAAAATACACATATAGGTATGTTTGTATACTACACATACGTGTTTATCATATAAATACTGAAAATAGCCCAAAATATTTATAGTAGGCGGCATTTACATGAGTAATTTTTATTTTCATTTTTACATTTTTTAGTATTTTGTAAATTTCTACAATGGATATATATTTTTATACTAAAAAGGAAACAGGTTCTTTTTCTTTCATATACAGATCAGCAGTTTTCAAAATGTAGGGGCCTTTCCTTTGAAACAGGGTTAGAGCCTTAGATACCTATAGTAGACTCCTATATTTTACTAACTCACATTAAAGCATCTGTCTGAATGCTACCTTAGTTTAAATGATCTAATTGGACACAGCACTTCCCCCCATGAAATGTCTTTGTTTTCTTTCATACTGGGGTATTTAAATAGAATATGATTGGCTGTGATCAAAATAAAGAGTAACTACAAATTTCCAAATCTTACTAGTAATCTGTCATCCCCTCTTTCAAATTAGGCCACACAGTCAATAATGCCAAAGTGGGTGAATTTAATTCCTGTGAGTCTGAATCTGATAACCTACGCCATTTACGCCAGAGCAAGGTAATTCTCAGTGGCTTGGGGTCAGTCTCTGCTGCTTCAAATCCCTGCCTAGCACCTATGATGCAGATGACTGGCAGATTTTGCTGCCTTATCCAAACTATTGTTCTTCAGGGTTTTCATAAGAAATAAACAGGAAGAACCATAGTGTCCCAATTCTCAGAAATTCTGAGCTATGCATCGAGTAACATGTCCAGTTCCCACCAAAAAACACCACGAGTCATTGTAACTATCTAAGACATATGGGCAAAGACAAGAACACACACGAGTCAGCCCGGCCCTACAATTTACATCTCTGTGCCTTTTGCTTCCTCATCCTTGAAATGTGGATTACAATACCCATTCATTAGGCAGCTCTGAGAATGTGTGACGTAATGTGTGAGCGATACAGAGCACAGTGCTTGGTGCACAGTGAAAATTCAGTAAGTGGTGGTGTAGATGTCATTATTGGTAAAGAAACAAAATAACTTATACTTGTGCATGTATTTATGCAAACTAAGGAAGGAACAAACATTAATAATTTTAAAACAGTCCACAGGAAAATGACAGACTTCAAGATAATTTTAAATACACAGAGATAACATATTCAAGTGATACCATTTTATGGTGCTCTTTCTAAACTACATACTTCCATTCACATTCTCAAAATTGGTAAATAAGATCACGTGATACGGTGCGTCAGTAAAGTGATTACTGCAAGCTGGCTGTGGTCTTTCCTGCGACTGTGACTGCTGACATTAATTACTTTCTCTCTGTGTGTGTAGCACATGAACTGCGTGTTTTCTGGCTGCGGCACCAAACCAGATGCAGAACACTCTCTTTCAGCATGAGTCATGGAAAGGTGGCAGCAAAATTTCATCACTCCAGGAGGCAGGGCTGGGAAGTGGGGCAGGAGCCACCCCGTCAACCCTTGTTTTTTGGGAGAGGAATGAGAGCTGATAATGAAATGACCCCGTGTGTACAAGGAGTCTCCGATTTCTGACCTTCTCCCAAAACGGCAAAGCAGAACTTAAGAGCGCAAAAGTAGAATCCTACTCTGTCCATGCTTACACTGTTTGTACATAACAAAGGGTCCGGAGCTGAATAACTATTACTGTTGAATGAACAAAGAAACCAATGAAGCCTCAAAGGTAAGGCTCCCTGTGTGAAACAGCTTTGAGGACACTGCAAGGCACTGGGGGTTGACCAACACAGGTGTTTGTTATTCTCTGATATCTAACTAATTGTTGAAATGTGAGGACCAAACTTTTTAGTTCAACTTCAAGCAAGGATGCTGGAAGGAGGCCATTTTTCGGAGTCCACTTACAAATTTGGGTTGGAACTTCATAATAAGTGACATACAAATAACCTGTGATGATCTGGATGTGATTATCACAGTTGTGCAATATATTCTCCTGAGATTGAGGACACATTTAGTATAATGTCTAATGTAATCTCACATTACAAAATTATTGCTAGTGTGTAGAGGAAGTGTACACAATATAGATCATTATAAAGAGGATAGTTCAAATTTAGAATTTATTAAGTCCAGACGCTGGGCTAAGCAGCTTTCCATATATGACTTATGAATCCTCCACACAATTATTTGAGTTAGGTTATTAGTCTACTTTATCCGTGTGGTACCTGAGGCTTAAGAAGTTTACAAATATTGAATACTTTCAAGTCCACATAGCTACTAACAGGGGCAAAGCTAAGATTCACACCCACAATATCTGATTTAGAGCCTAAAAGATGAATCACTATGTTACTCTGACCAATAGGCTTCATTAACATAACTCTAAAGGTCTAAATCTGAAATAATCAATATTTAAGTAATTGGGAATTGTTTTTGTTTTTAAAAAGCTTCATCTTTTCTACCTGTTGACAACTTCCTGTCAAGTGGATGCAACTATTTCTATAACTGGTTCTGAGGTGAGTAAAATTTAAGTCTTGAAGCTCTTCCCTATACTTGTGCATAGAACTATGTGTCTTCTTGATTACTTTATCCATTTGGTTACAAAAACAGTCCTGGAAGTATCTGCTCCAAACTTCATTTGCCACAACAGATTCGTAAAGGATTCTCTATGACGGACTGAACTGAGCAAGACACAGCTGTGTAAGGGGTTGAACCTGCCCCGCACCCAGCATCTCTCTGGGTCTCCATAAAGACGGGGGCATTTCTGAGAAACAAGGAAGCCTTAAAATCCTGTCCCAAGGAGAACAGCACTAGGCTCGCTAAGGGCTCCAGGGCAGCTCTGCAGGGCACTCGGCCTGGCTCTGATGACTTCTTTCCGGTCCGCCAGAACCATACACCGGAAGAAGAACTGGAAAGGAGGGAAGGTTGGTGATGAATTTAAAAAAAAGAAAAAAAAGCAGAAAAGACTAGTCTTGCTTTTTCATCAAAAGGGACCTGTAGACCTTGGGACTGGGTCAGTGTGGGTTCTGGCTTCCTGTCCTTTCAGATCACAGATGTGTCCTGATGGGCTGACGTGGCTCTTCAATAACCTCTGTTATTTTCCTTTTCATCTTTGCCTCTCTTGTTCTTTCTTCTCCCAGCAATAACATACATGGCAAGGTGGGGTGTGCAGTCTGCTGGGTTTGCTTCAGGAAGGTAGAATTTGATACATATAATTGTAATGACCACTAACTTTTCAGTGGTCAGCAATGGGCAGGAGAAGACTGTTCACCCACTAAATGCCCAAGTAACCAGGAGTCCTCTGTAAATCGGCAGTTTCCAAGGACTGCAATTCTTTGAATCCCAGAAGATCTGGATAAGAAGAAACTTCTAGGAAGCAAGCAAGTATATGATGTGTGTGTGTGTGCATGTGCATGTGTTTTATATGTTCTCCAGACCTTTTCTCCAAGATCTAGGAACTCATTCCAACTATTGGGAACACTGGCTGATGACTGTTGAACTCACAGATGACCCCTCTCTGAGAATTACTCTCCACAAAACTGAGCTGCTGCTTCATCTGGAGATTACTTAGCTCCTCCCCTAGGGCAGCTCAAATCCAAGGACTGCAAAACAAAGACGAGGCCCTTTGCCTGGATTATGAGACAACCCCTACGGGCCGTCCCAGTTCTAGAGCTTCTCCCTCTGCCCGGTCCTCCCCTCCCCGCTCCCTCAGAGAGTGAACGGTGCTCTCCTGAATCTCTTGAATCACCTCCGAAGGTCATAAAGCAAGTAAGCGGAAGAGTTGGCCCTCAAATCCAAATCCATTTGACTCTCAGCTCCAGGTTCCTATCGACTTCATCAAGCCCTTCCTTGCCTTTGATTTACAAAATACAAACTGTAACACCTTAGCAAGACACAGAAAGTCCCTTTTTATATGACTGTCCTTCCTAGCCTCACATCCCATCAGTCATGCCCGTACAACCCCTGGCCCAGTCACATCAAACTCTTTCTTTTCCCTGAACGTGTCATGCTCTGGCTTTCCCTGGACTAGGTCACTGTCCTTGTCTGCTCGACGGCCGCGTCCTTCTCCTACAGATCTCACTTCAACGGTTCCCTTTTCTGTGAAGAATTTCTTTCAAGCTCCCACAGTTATGCATCCCTTTGGCATGGCAACTGTTAATTATTGTAATGAGTCCTCTGCAGGCAGGGACATGTCTTTTGACTCTGCTTCTGCAGCCAGGCATTTTAAAGATGTTTCGTTAAATGGATAAATAAATAAACTCAGTCGAGGTGCTTGTTCCAGAGGCCCTGGCTGAACGGCTGCCAGCACCCCCACAACAGGGAAGTATATAGCGCCGTCCAGATTTGGACAAACTGTTGCCTCCTTGAACAAAAGGTCCGGTTTTTCTTCATCTATATGGCCTCTCCAAAACCTAACACCATCTCCTGCTCATAGAAGATGCTTAAAAACAGAAACAAAAACAAAAACAAACAACTGACCAAATGAGGTCTTGGCTGAAAGGGCTGATGTATGAGAAAATCACTTTCATGACTCAGTCTAAACTATTTTCTGTTCCATCTCTACTTTTAAAGATACATAGGATATTCTTGTATCTATTTTCTTGTTAATTAATATACTCTTAATTCTAATTTTTTTTAACCCTTACCCAGGGATAGGTCTATTGCCTTTAGAGAGAGGAAGGGGGAGAGAGAGAGAAACATCCATCAGCGTGCCCTGCGTTATATATCTCCCCTGTGTGCCCTGACCAGTATCGAACCCATGAATTTTGGTGTATGGGATGGTCCTCCAACCAACTGAGCCTCCCGGCTAAGGCCTTAGTTCTAAATTTATAACATTTCTCCTCTGTTTGAAACATTTTCCCACCTATTTACTAGAGCAAATGATGGCTTAGAGTTTGCTAAATTTCACTTCTCGGTCAGAAATCAAATCTAATGTGGATGCATCAAACATGACTAAGAAGTTTTCCAGCTGGTCTGCTTAACATTACGTCTTTGTTTGAAGGGGCCCCTTTGAAAAATAAATGTGCCCTTAATCCGCAAGTTGTTTTTTTTCCCCACTCTCTGAAATGAATAATTATTCACTTAATAGAGTCACAGATATTGGCATAGGCACCAAACAAACTAGTGCGAAGCTGCAGTGGGGGTGGGGGAACCCTTGTCTTATAAACATAAAAACTGAAAGCCCTTCTAATTGGGCAAGTAGCTGCATTCTCTACTCAGGAAATGGTCCAATTTTGCTATTATTCTCAACAAAAATGTTCAAACAACAAAAAAACTGCTGAGAGCTGGCTAAGACTAGTAACAATGATAAAAAGCCTTAAAAGCTAAGTTTCTTCTTCCTTGTATCCATCAATGGATTTGGGAAGGAGCAAGCTCTCTGGTATGTAAGGGACAGAATTTTCTGTGCCCTGTGGAATTCTTTTCGTGTCACTCTATCACCGCCTCCGCTGCTAGTCTGGTGGGAGTAAGAAGAAACTGTGATAACATTTTCCTGAGAGAGCAGCACATCTGGTTATCTTGTTCTTCATGAGCCTCTGATCAGGCGCGAGCCCAAAACAGAGAAATGAAGGTTTTCCCTTCTGGCCTGGTTTTTCATAACTTCAGGCCGTTTATTCCTAAGGTCAAGGGTGCAACTGGCACGATATCTCATTTCAAAATTTTGCTCACCTGGTCACAGACTCAGTGATTTAACTCTACGAGTATGCTTGCGCAAGCTTCACTTTTAATTAAAATATTAACTCATTTTTTTTAACCTAATATTTATTGAGTCCAATTAAGTAATCAAGGCACCAGCCCCTTCTCAGTCTTGGTTATAGGCAGAGCAGTTATGGGAAAGTACAGTATGGCAGGATTGAGGGAGGGTACCTTTTTAAACATCCTGGTGGAATCCTCGCTTATCTGCATGAACCTCATAATCACATTGTTCAGATAGATGTCACTCAAGGTTGCATGGTCTTTGCTTTCTCTCCTCACTTGGTTCAGCAGCAAATACCAGCAGTTCACAGGAGACAACAAGTTCTGGTCTTTCCTAAGAAAGTGAAGAAAGACAGAATTAACATCCACTTCCAAGCTGCCCCAATCAGCTGACGGATGACACCAAGGCCCACTGGCAGCCCCAAGAGACAGGTTTTACTGCTGCTCCTTCTGCCCCGGGGACTGCTCACACCAGGACACCCAAGAGCCCGCAGAACAGCCTTCCAGGCTGTGACAGAAGAGAACCAGAAATTTCCTAGGCTTGGAAGAAAAAACTTGGACCAAGAACCCTGGTCAAAACCCACTCTCCTGACAAGGGCTATGGTACCCTACCATACAGGGTACTCAGGCAGTTTCAGCTTTAAACACTCCATTGAAGAAAGCAGTTCATGTTTGCATAAAAATCTACAGACTACCGTCTCACAGACAGACTGTGGTTTGCGCCTGCACACAAAGTCTGCTTTGAATGCTCAGTCTGTTGCTGGAAAAGAGATTTGGCGAGGTATGCTTTCCGTGGAACATAAAGTTGAGGCTTATTTATTAATCCCCTGATACATAACCTCCAGCCTCCCCAAAAGAATCAGGACTTTATAGTATTGTCTCAAGGCTTGTGAATAAAACCAAGAAGTTTGCTGGCTTATAACGTGCCACATGTCCCGTTTAAGCCCATTAAACTATGTCAGCTTTCTGACTAGTCCTTGTTTACGCTAGATAAATCTAAAAGTAAATATAAACCACAAAAGACGACTTGTAAAAAATCTTAAGAAAAACCCTGAACAAAAACAGTGACCAACTGGGATGTTACTGATTAAAAACAAAAAATCAAAGTACAATTTTTATGTGACTTTTTGTCTTGTTTTGACATGAAAATCTAACTGTAAAATGGGAAAATGGAAAAGAATGTTTACCCTGATTAAGAAACACAAGTGCCATTGTATGAAACATGTTATCCTCCTATTATTCATGATCATTTATAACTCTATTCATTAAATTAGGAAAGAAATCATTAAGTAGGATCTTTCTGCCAATAGGTCCCTCAGATTCAGGATTTAACACTGCACTAAGTCAAAACCCTCTCTGGAGAAAAAAGAGGAAGCAGAGGACAGAGGTAAGAGGGGGCGTTGGGGAAGAAACCCCTGATCTAGGGTCTTCGGCCTTGTGCCCCTGAGAGCAGCTGCCCCTTGTCCCCGTTGGCACACTAAGGATTCCTGTCCCCACCTGGAGAACCCCATTTTTTTTCTCAAAGTGCTTGGGCAAAGGGCAGAGGCTCTACGGCAGACAATAGAGCCTTTCCATTGACATTCTCTATCCACCCAGCCCAAGGGGTAAATGTTACCTTACTATATTAACTTCTGTGTACATCCTTTATGTTGAAATGGCCCATAAAGCCTTTGGGAACATTTCATACATTTTTGTTTCCTCAGTGCCCTGCCCATTGTAAGCATTAATTATTATTTCATTCACTGATTAAATACTTGTTATTGCCTTAACGGTAGTAGTGGCAGTAGCAGCGGTCAGAGCAGCCATCATTTACTGAGCATCTGCTGTAAGCAGCAGCTCACAGGTCAAGAGTGTGGAATACGGGTTTATATTGTCTAGGCTCAGGTTCCAGAACTACCACTTACCAGCGACGACATCTTGGCCAAATTATTTAACTTTTCTGGGTCTTCATTACTTCCTTTGTAGGATGGATAAAATAATAGTACTTATAAGATTATTATGAGGATTATTTAAGTTACTATATCTTAAAATGCTAACTTAAATACCTTAGATCCACAGTATGTGCTATAGAAGGTTAGCTCCTTTGATCCAGGGGCTGGTCTGAAGACTCCACACACTAACTCTACTTAATCCGCTCAGTCCTTATGCTGCCATGTAAGGCAGAGACTCTTTGTATCCCTCTGTCAATGACAGAGCTGAACCTAGCAAGGCACAGTGGTTCGCTGAACACCAAAGCTAGTGTCAGAGAATCTTTTTTTTCTCATTTTTTAACACTGCATTTATTAGGGTGACTTTGGTTGACAAAACCACACAGGTTTCAAGTGGACGACTCAACAAAACATCATCTGCACCCTGCGCTGTGCATCCAGCGCTCAAAGCAAAGTCTCCTTCCATCCCCCTTTATCCTCCCTTTGCCCACCTCCACCTGCCCCACCCCCTTTTCCCTCTGACTATCACCACACTGTTGTCTGTTCCATGTATCCGTGCCTCTGTTTCTATTTTGTCTGTCAGTTTATTTTGTTCATTAGGTTCCACTAATAGGTGAGATCACATGGTATCTGTCTTTCACCGCCTGGCTTATTTCACTTAGCATAATGCTGTCCAGTTCCATCCATGCTGTCGCGAGGGGTAGGAGCTCCTTCTTTCTTTCTATTGTGTAGTATTCCATTGTGTAAATGTACCACCGTTTTTTTATCCACTTGTCTACTGATGAGCCTTTGGGCAGTTTCCACATCTTGGCTACTGTAAATAATGTTGCAGTGAACATTGGGGTGCATATATTGTTTCGAATTAGTGTTTTGGGTTTCTTCAGATAGATGCCCAGAACTGGGGCATCAGGGAGTCTTTGAGTCCAGGGAGGTTGACCCAGCCCTTAGTCTTTGCACTATGTGGTGGCAGCAACAGGCGAAGGGCTGTTCTACAAAAGAAGCCTCCCCCAACTGAGTAAGACCTAGACTCTGAAAGTCCAGCTTAAATGACCGGTAAAGTTACAGTGCTAAAGGTTTAATATTTGTTTGTGAAGAGGAAAAGAAATATTGTGTGTAGACCCCATGCCAGCTATCAATCACATCAAGAGCTTTGTCAAGTTTCTCATTTAATGGTCATAAAGTCTCATCATACAAGTCAGGAAACAAAGGCTCAGAGAGGTTAAGTAACTTTATGAAAAGCACACTCTAGAGCCAGTATTTAAAAGAGGCCTGACTATCCACCCCCAAGTTTTTCTGATGTATGATTGACATATACCTCTGTATCAGTTTAAGGTGTACAACATACTGGCTTGACTTACATATATTATAAAATGATTACTTGTCTGACTTCTTAATAAAGCTGGTCTTTGAGTTTTTCCTAATACTGGTTTGTCCTTTCTGTAGACTTATTATCCATCTATCTTCAGTACCATAGTCAATAATAAACTTACTCAGGTCAAAGGAAATCCCAAGTTGCTTGCCTTTTGAAGAAAATTGGTGAGTAAAATAGGAGAAACAAAAAGAGGCAATTATCCACTAAGGCACCAACTGAGGTGCATGGGCTGTGCATATTTTCAGTTCACAACCAGTTACCGAGTACAGGACACAGAAGGTGACATTCAAAAATATTTCCTGAATGGATGAGTGAACTGTCTCCTTATTTGCAATCACTTTAAAAAGGAAGAGTTATTATAAATGTGAATATAGTGTTGGCTCCAGTCTCTGCTTTCTAGCTCCAGTCTCTGTCAAGTATATTTAACATTGGTTCGCCCTAGAAATCATCACTAAGGTTTATTTCTATACTGGACCAATGTTAGAGGTTAAAGTCATAGGGAAAAAAAAAAAGCGGGGGAGGGTATGGCCAGTTGGCTCAGTTGGTTGGAGTGTCATCCCGTACACTAAAAGGTTGCAGGTTTGATCCCTGGTCAGGGCACATATCTAGGTTGTGGGTTTGATGCCCACTGGGGTATGTATGGGAGGCAACAGATTGATGCTTCTCTTTCACATTAATGTTTCTCTCCCTCAATAAACATATCCACAGGTGAGGATTTTAAGGAGGTATTCCCTATGCAGAGTAGTTTTGCATTTGCTTCTGCAAAAGTACCCCAGGGATAGCTCCCACCCCCGACAAAGTCAACAGTGAAGGCAAAGACGGGCATCTCGGAATCCCCCTCCGACATGGAGCCAGGCTGAGTAGACAGGCCTCCTCGTTGTCGTCCAGTGTGGGTGGGTGGATGGCTTTCTGTTTTATCATTTCACTGAGACAGTAGTTCTACGGGTCCTGATTTTAGGCTCGGATGCAACATGACAGGGTTGGCGGTGGGAAGTCCCACAGTTCAGCCCTTTGCCCCGTCCCGCCCTCATCTTCTGTTCCCACAGGGGACTAAAGAGTACGTACAACTGCCAATTTGGTTTTCGGTTCCCTCTTCCTTTTCTCGTCCCTGGAAATTTCCCTTACTTTCCTATGAGTTCGGTTATATATTTAAAAGAATGTCTATTATATTTTAATCAGAATTTCCGGGAGTTTTATGGCAGAACTATTTTTCAGGTCACCCAGTCCACTGCATTTCCAGAAATGAAAGACTGTGCTGCCTTTTTAATATCTCCTGAACAAGTCTATCTCCACCTGTGCTGCTAGTTCACACCATTACTGCATGAGCCCCTATATGGGCTCTGTCTCTCCATGATAATGCTTCCCAGTGCACAATCTTATCTAGGGTCTTTGTCATCATTTTAAAATGTAGGTCTGAACTGGTTATCCTGCTACTTAAAACTCTCCAAAGGCTTCTCATGCCCTCGGGATGAAATCCAAACTGTTGAGTATAATCTACAGGCCTCCAGGATGTGGCATAATTTTACTTCGCCCAGGACCTTTGGGTACACGACATGCTGCACTTACCCCTGTTGTAGCACCTGTGTACTCTGTTGGACTTCCCTGAATATTTATCTATTTTTGTCTCTGGTGTTTATTATAAATTTCATTATCAGAAAATCCTGCAGGTATTTTTTAAACAAATAAAGTACAAATAAGGTTTCATTACACTCGATCATAAGCATTTTACCAAAGACCCTCGTTTTAAGTCAGTCTCAACTGCAATGGCCATAAATATGATGGGGAGAGGGGCAGTACCAAACTCAAGTGACTCGCTGCTTATTTTCATCTAAAATCACTGCAGAAACCCTGAGGTCTCTGCTTGAACAACTGGCTATTTAAAATTCGACCATTCGAATATGTACCTGTGATAGGTACCAACTCTTAGTTTTCTATAATTAAGAAGTTTATGCACTGGCTGGGTAGCTCAATTGAAGCACTGTCCTGACACGCCAATGTTGTGGGTTCGATCCCCAGTCAGGGCACATTCAAGAAGCAACCAGTGAATGCCTAAATAAGTGGAACAACAAATCAATGTTTCTCTCTCTCTCCCTTCCTCTCTCTAAAAACCATTAAATAAAAAAATTTTAAAATGTTGAAAAAGAAGTTTATAAAGAACCTAAACTTTATATTCTCCTTGAATATAAAGTTACCCACAAATATGTATTTATTGGAAAGACAAAAGTACGAAGAGAACACTATTAATTTAAAATGTTTTAAGTTAATGCCCATAAATGGAGATGGTGGCTTTTATCTATGGGGATATGCCAATCAATAGCTTATGAGACAAAAACAGAAAGTTCTGAAACCAGAAAAAGGTGGTGAAAGGGTAGGACGTCGCCTTGGAAAGATAAATCTGAGTCCAGTCGCTCTTACTTGTACTGCTGATGATCCTTAGTGCTTCTTGTTTTGGCCATGAACCTTTCTGCTAACTTCTCTAGGTTCCGAGAATATTCTGTCTCAATTTCAGCTTTCTTCCGGAAGAAATCTTGCAGGTCCTGGAGAAGCTGAACTCGCATCTCCGTTTGCTGCTCCAGGCATTTTTGTTGTTCTACCAGTTGAGCTCGAATTTCTGAGGAGAGAAGAGAATCCATCTGATGATTTCACGAAAATTACTGAGGTGTGCTGGTATGTACAGGATAACAGCCATGAATCCTATTATACACTTAGTTCTGTATTGGACCTTTATGAGAAGGCTGTGTCCAGGTCAGCTCTTTAAATAAAGAGTCTGCTGACACTTTAGGAGAATGAGAGAAGCCTCTGGAAAGAATGTAATAAATCAGAACAGAAACATGGGTTACATTTGCAATGCCACAGACATGCATGGAGTCATGAGGGAAAAAATTAAAGGCTTTCAGATAACAATTTGTAACATGTGACATCTCTGGGTAGCTGAGTACATTATAATTTTTTTCAACAGCATTTTACCTCAACTACCCCCTTTGAGTCTGAATGGCAAAGAAGTGAGCATCGCTTCTTCCCAACTCTGCACCGCCACGTGTTTTCCAGTTGGCACATACGGACACTGACATCTGGTCATTTTTATTTAGTGCAAAAAACACATAGCTTCAGGGCTTGTAGGGATGCTGTGCCTAAAAATAATTTCTTCTTACATCCAAAAATCTGTTCCTAATGGGGCAACCTCAGATCCCACTTTATTACTGTGTTCATCAAGGACACTTCACTGTTACACGTCATTCAAACCAACAGCCTTATGGACACATAATCCTAAAATGAAACCTTCTGACGATTTTAATACATCGGAAACACAAAGGTTGGCCATTTAGTGATTTAGCAAAAACACAAAAGCAGAAGTGTGTCATGTAAAACTATCTGTAAAAGACTGTAACAATGAAACATGTGTTTTGGAAAATGAGATACAGTAACTAATGACTACTGATTTGTTTTTGTTCTGAGATCCAGGGCTAACCTCCAAAGACAAGAATATTCATATTGGAAAAACTTTTATTTCATTTTTTCCAGTGCATAATCCCTAAAAGTGAGGGCTGAATCTAATTCAGTGGAGTTAATAGAAATCAGTGTCCAAATAACATCTCCTCAATTTCTATGATTTTGCAATAAAGAACACTGAGCTGATGATATAAATATATGCATACACTTGCCCATCTTTAATCAAGCTCATTTACAGCCTGGTGGTCAAGTTCTGAATAGGGAGTCAGGAAATTTGCTCAATTTAATAATCCCTAATAATAATCAAATACTTACTATTCTATACCTTATTGAAGTTAAGTACTAGTATATCCCCATGTTACAAATAAGAACTTGAGGTTTAAGGAGATTAAATACTTTATCTGAGAAGTTCAGCTAGTAAGTGTTTCCCCCCTGCCCCCGACCTCTAACCCAGGTCTGTGGGTCAGGTTAATAAAACATTTCTGCCCATCTTCCATCCATGCAAATGTGTTGAGCACCTGCAGTGTGCCAGGCCTGTGTCCTGACAAAGGAGGTTTACAATAACTATAAAACAAGGTCTCTGCCCCCAATAAGGTTATGTTCCAGGTAAAACTGTTTCAGGGGAACTTTGGCAGAAGATAGGAGAGCATTTTGCTCTCAAGCATCCTCCCTCAGCTTCTGCACTTCTGGTTTGGGGGATCTTTTTATCAACCTCATTGAAGTGTGGTAAACACATGAGTGAGAACATTATTATAGGTTGTTCACTACCATGAACAGCATCTGGTTTTTAGTCAATCAAAGTGTTTTTTGATACATTATTATAATCAGGTCTGCCAAACACTTTCACTCATGAATACAGAACTATTTTTGTTCCACAAAGAAATAAAAATCGAAGGTGGGAGTATTTCTCATTCATGAATCCCAGTAAGTCTTTTAACATTTAATAATTTTAGCACATCTTACTGTTCTAAGAGAAAATAAATCAATCGGCTTAGTCTGTCAACTAGTTTTCTCTGTTTTGTGTGTACGTGTGTTTAAGCTGCCTTAGTGCCGAATAAGAAATAAAAATGGGACTTCCAGTCAAGATGGAGGTGTAGGTAAACAGGCCTGAAATAAAAGAAAAACCTACAGGGAACCAACAGTGGAGTGGATGAAGGTGATAATCAAATCAATGATTTGGAACATAAGGAAGAAAAAAGCATTCAATCAGAACAGCAAGAAGAAAAAAGAATTAAAAAAAAACAC
This sequence comes from Mormoops blainvillei, assembly GCA_004026545.1. Classification (NCBI taxonomy): domain Eukaryota; kingdom Metazoa; phylum Chordata; class Mammalia; order Chiroptera; family Mormoopidae; genus Mormoops; species Mormoops blainvillei. Next base: position 95,096 of record PVJD01000631.1, on the reverse strand, counting down.
AACAAGGATAGAATAAGGACACTCTGGGACATCTCCAAACGTACCAATGTCCAAATCATAAGGGTGCCAGAAGAAGAAGAGGAAGACCAAGGAATTGAAAACTTATTTGAAAAAATAATGAAAGAAAACTTCCCCAATTTGGCAAAGGAAATAGACATACGAGTCCAAGAAGCACAGAGAGTCCCAAACAAGTTGGACCCAAAGAGGACCATACCAAGACACATCATAATTAAAGTACCAAAGGTGAAAGATAAAGAAAGAATCTTAAAAGAAGCAAGAGAAAAGTGAAGAGTTACCTACAAAAGAGTTCCCATAAGGTTATCAATTGATTTCTCAAAAGAAACTTTGCAGGCTAGAAGGGACTGGCAAGTGGTATTCAAAGTGAAAAGCAGAGACCTACAACCTAGATTACTCTACCCAGCAAAGCTATCAGTTAGACTAGAAGGGCAGATAAAGTGCTTCCCAGATAAGGTAAAACTAAAGGAGTTCATCATCACCAAGCCATTATGATATGAAATGTTAAATTTCATATAATATTATATGAAATGTATAAGAAAAAGATCAAAACTATGAACTAAAATGGCAACAAATTCACAACTATCAACAACTGAATCTAAAAAACAAACTAGGCAAACAAGTAGAATAGCAACAGAATCACAGATACGCAGATCATTTGAAGGGTTATCAGCTGGACTGGGGAAGGGGGAGAACAAGGGTGGGGGGAAGGTGCAGGGATTAAGAAGTACAGATTGGTAGGTATAGAATAGACAGGGGGATGTTAAGAACAGTATCGGGAATGGAGTAGCCAAAGAACTTATATGCATGTCCCGTGAACATGAACAAAGGGGGTAACTGCTGGAAGGAATGGGGGTACCGGGTGAAGGGGGTAAAGAGGGAAAAACTGGGATACCTATAATAGCATAATCAATAAAATATATTTAAAAAAAGAAATAAAAATGTCTGGGAGTACAAATCTCATCAAAATTACACAAAAACTAAATGGCTTCCTTCTCCAGCCTTATTCTTACATAGTCTCTTGCTTGTTTCCATCAGGGTTCAAAATCAAGAACTAGGGGATTTTGAGAAGGAAGACTGTATTTAAAGAGTTAAAACCTCATCCTCATTTTGCAGGGAGTAATTGTTACTTCATGGTGTCTGTAATTTTCTAATCCAAATTATACACTGGCAGCATTTGCAATAGTGAAAATGTGGAGGGACAGAACCTAGAGTATTGCTGAGAGAAAATAAAATATGCTCCAAAATCTGGAGAAGGAGAATCCTTCTGATTACATCTTTAATTTAGAAAAGTTTAGCACAAACGAGGAAAAGATCATTAAAAAAATAAAAGATCATAAAGGAAAAAAAAATCAGTATTAAAGTACTACCAGAAGAAACATCTTGTCAGGAAAAGAAAAATCTTGGGTTCCTTACACCACATCAGAGCCACAAGGCAACGCAATACGGTAGGTCACCTCCCTGCACATATGGTGCAGCTTTATTAACATGACCTCACTAGATTTGGGCTAACCTAATATAGCACTGAAAAATTTTAAAGGTTTTTAAGTAAATGAGTGAATGCAATGCTTGTTCATATAAATTTTGGTCTGCTGCTCAGCACATATAAAAGCAGCCCATGGTACACCGGGCCCCGCACTACCAGTCCTTGTGATGGGACCACAGGTGGCTACAGAGCCCAGCACCACCGTCAGCCCAGCAACACAGGAGCGTTCGGGCTGGAACAGAGGAAAACATCACATTATGGGGTGATTTCTAGAAAAAATTTTGAGCCTATTTCTGTAGAAGGAATTACAATTTCCTTCCCTCTTGCAAATTCATGAAGGAAACCCTTTCAGGGCCCTTCCTATCAGCTAGCTTTCTTGGATTAGTACTGACCTGCATCATTTCTTCAGACTCAAGCCTCATATTAATTTAGCTGATCAAGCTATCGTTGTGCTCTTATTTTGTGTTAGGCAGAGTCCTAGGGACCGGTGTTACAAAATTTTGTAAGACACAGTCTCCATTAGTAGGGAAGGCAAGTCCTAAGTTGATAATACCAATGCACTGAGCTCAGTGCAATGACAGAGGAATGCACCAGGAAGCGACGGGAAGAGAAGCTGACCCAGACCTTGGATGAGGTTGGGAGACATAGTGACCTGATTAGTTATAAGATATACACCTGTAACTACCAAGAAAGCGAAATGCAGCCCCTAAAATGGGAGAAAATATTTGGAAATCATGTATTAATAAACAACTTAATCTAGAATAGGAACTTGTATCTAAAATAGGAAATAAATTGAGTAATATGAAATAGAATGGTGTTGGAGGAGAGCTCCATAGATACCCCAGACCACCGGAAAGATGAACAAGTGGGTCCTAGAGCAAATGATCCTGTTTTAGGCACATCAAGAGAAGGCAGAGTTCTTCAAAAAGACAATGCTGAGAAAATAGAAGGCAGCGGGAGGAGAGGAAGGCCAAATATGAGATGGACTGACTCCATAAAAGAAGCCACGGGTATGAGTCTACAGGAGCCCAACTTAAAAAATGGGCAAAGGATCTCAACAGACATTTCTTCAAAGAAGATAATACAAATGGCCAATAGCACCTGAAAAGTGTCTCAACAGCATGACCATCAGGAAGATGCAAATGAAAAGGACAATGACATACCACATCACTTCCACTGGGATGGCTACTATCAACAGGGCAGATAACAACACACGTTGCTGAGGATGTAAAGAAACTGAAACCCTCATATGCTGCCAGCAGGAATGTTAAAAGGTATGGCCACTTTGGAAAACAATCTTGCAGTTCCTTAAAAGGTTAAATGTTGGCTTAACATAGACTCAACAAATATATCCAGGTATATATCCAAGGAAAATGAAACCATATTTTCACACAAAAACTTGTACCCAAGTGTTTATAGCACCATCATTAATAATAGCTGAAAAGTGGAAACAATCTAAATGTCTATCCACTAATGAAGACATAAACAAAACGTGGCCATAAAAAGGAATGAAGTACCGATCTGTGGTACAACATGGAGTAACTTTGAAAATGTAAGCACAGTGAACAAAAGCAGTCACAAAAGACCACAGTGATTCCATTAATGTGAAATGTCCAGAACAGACTAATGCCGAGATAGACACAGAAAGCAGATCAGTTACTGACTAGGGCTGAAGGAGTTGGGGGGAACAGGAGGTGATTACTAAGGAGTGCAGGGTTTCTTTCTGGGGTGATGAAAATGTTCTCCAAGTGGCTGATGGTTACTAAACTACGAATATACTAAAATTCAGTGGATTGTGTACATTACATGGTCAAGTTAGAGAAGACCTGTGAATTATATCTCAATATAGAATATTAAAAAAAGATATACTGTGGTATCACAATTTCATAAATTTTTGGTTATTGAGATACTTCTGAGAATGATAATAGTAATAACAAAATAACTTCTCATACTTCCATGCCTAGTACTTTTCAGTAGTTTATCAAATTAGGTAACATAACAGGACAAGCACTTTAAAACAATGTCTTCATAAAATGGCTCTTGCTTCATTATTTTTATTTCATCCGAAATTTATCTATCAGCCAGGATAGTAAATTTACTTACCAGACAGCATCATTTGTATATTACTCATTACAATTTCTAATGGTATAGAAAACATTTACCTAATAGAATGTTACGAGGGCCTTACCACCATGACTCCCAACTGTGAAAACAGCACAATTTCTTTTACGCAGAAAAATGGCATCTCTGAGGAGGTTCTAATCAGCCATTATGTAAACCTAGGGTAGGACCTACTAAATAACAACAATGGGTTTTTAACAGGGTTAAAAGTTACTTTTTAAAAAATGACTACTATTTCATTTCTGCTCTACCAGGGAATGAATCAACATCAATAATCCAACAATAACAATACTCAAAAATTGTGCTTTCAAACTACTCAATTTGTATAAAAACAAAAACTTTACTTCCTCTAAGCTATAACAATCTGCTAATATTTACCAAACACAATGAAACTGCCTAGGAAAGGAAGAAACAAAGGCATTTCTCACTACTGCTCTGGTAAAGGGTAATACTAACTCTTAAAATAAATTTATGTGAGAACGACAGAACGAGGTATATTTCATGGAAAGGCTGAATCCAAACTGGGCTGTTTCTCTAATATGTTACTGAATGCCCAGGACTAGAACATAAATAAAACTGATAGATTAGATATTATACTCATGATTAGCAAATAAAACCATAACATTTCTAAAGCATCACAAATCATCTCAATTATCTCATAGTCTTGTTTGGTCATATGTTCCTTATGGTATCAAAAAAGTCTACATTTTGTTTGGATGTATCAGTGCCTTTACCCAAAGGATATAAGAAATTTTTCCAACAGACAGATGAGAACCACTGGAATGTCATTAAGAGAAGAACCCAATGAGAGTCTAACTGGTTCCATTGATTGTTCACATGCTCTTTGCTCCTGTGAAAATATATACAATCTTGTAGCCGCTGAGTAACTGAACACCAGATAGAAACTTCTGTGAAATATGTTCCTTACGCTAGAAATTTGGAGCAAAAATAAAAGTTCATAAAAGTGAGCTCTGGCTTTTTTTTAGTGAATAGACTGAATAAGCAAAGGCTATGCCTTCCTGTCTCTAGAAATCTGAGCCCTAGATTTATGCTCCTGTTCTACTGTGCACAAAAGTCTGGCAATATCTGGATAGGTCCAGGTTGGAGTTACAGTGCCACCTACCACAAGTCATGTGACATGTGGAAAATCACTTAACCTCTCAAAGTTTCATTTCGTAAACTCATGAGGACTGGTGAGCATTAAATGAGAGATGTAAGTGAAAAGCATGCTGTAATCTGAAAACCACTAGGAAACAGATGGAAATGTTATTATTACTACTATCAGTAGGCTTTCATTTGAAAAAATATTTATTGAGTATTTCCTTGTGCCAGACTCCTTGCTAGTAGCTGTAAATAACTGACTTGAAAGTCAGGAGCCCCATTCTCAGAGAGGAGACAGGCAATGGAAACAGAGAGAGCTTGTGACCTTCAGGGTATGCATGTATGGGTGTCAAGGAGCAATGAGAGGTATGAGTTGTGGGGGAGAGTACCACAGTCAATTATATTGGAATTAAAATTTTTAGACATACAGGGTTTTATAAAAGATATTATCGTAATTAATTTCACCTATTCATCTGTTTCTTTTTACTTTTTAAAATGACTGCTAGCCCTGGCTGGTGTGGCTCAGTGGATTGAGTGCTGGCCTGCGGACCAAAGGGTTGTGAGTTCAATTCCCAGTCAGGGCACATGACTGCGTTGCGGGCCAGGTCTACAGTTGGGAGCATGTGAGAGGCAACCACGCATTGATGTTTCTCCCCCTCTCTTTCTCCCTCTGTTCCCCTCTCTCTAAAAATAAATAAATAAAATCTTTATCAAAAGAAATAATAATAAAATAACTACTAAAAAAGTCTAAAATTAGAAACATGGCTCACCTATATACAGGATAACTCTCCTCTAGGACATGAGTGAATTGGTATCTCAGTGACTCATAAGTGGAATCTGAAATGCTGAGTTCCCATCAGAAACGGTCTTTGAAGAGTTAGCAGGCTTGATCAGAAGACAAGATTTAAGCACAAAATAAATATGGCGTAGAATAGAGTACTAGGACACCAGTGTCAGAAGTGTCACCTGGGAGGAGTAACTATCTTTGTGGAACTTACATTTCTAAACTGCAAGATGTCACTAATCATGACTGCCGTATTCTGCTTCCAAAGGCAATGGGAGGCTTCAACGTGATGAGATATGAAAAGACTTTCCCATTATGTAAAGCACTGTATTAGCCAGTTTTCATAAAATGTGTCATGAGAAAGGAAAAAAGTTCTACATCTGAGTGTATCAACTACACAAACTAAAGGACTTTCAGAAAAGGAAAGATCACGGGCCAACTGGGGTCATGATAAGTAATAGCTTTACAGAGGATTGGGCCTGCACTGCCTTTAAAAGATATGTAGGATTTGGAGGGCTATGCAAATTTGGGAAATGAAAATATAGCTCCTTAAACTAAAAATGATACTTTTGATACCCTGGCCCAAAAGAGTTAGGTTCTAGGGAAGGAAGTTTGGGGTGGCTGGCTATAATGTAACCTTCCAGGTAGTACGTCATGGAAAATACAAGTCCCTAAAATCTTTTTCTTCTTTTGAACCTATGATATCACCAATAACTTTTGCAAACTAAATGACACAGAACAATATGAAATCAGGTTGTTCCCATTCTATGCTCAAAATCATGGTGTCATCCTAGAAGACTGGAGATGATTAGCCTATCTGTGGGGAGTAGAGTTATAATGAAACCATTTAGAATAAAATAAGGTAAGAAACTGTCCTCTCAATACAGTTAAGCCTCATTGTTTCAGAAGTGAAAGTAAAGTCAATTTCACATTTCTGGCACTTAAAGAGAGGCTGTATCCGGTTTTCTATCCAAGTTTTCATTATAATACCTTCATGTGAAATGATGTTAACCTCAGTATTATTTTAGAATAAAGCTTACTACAAAAGCATCAGTTTTCATAGCTTTTGAAAGCTGAATATTATCTCTGGGTCTACGTAACATTTTTAGGTAAAGTGAGAAAAACAAATTTGCACTTTTTTTTCCCCTCAGATGAATGCTAGCTAGGATAAATGACAATAAGTTAAGGTGATCAATTATTGCAGTTTAACTACACTGCAGGAAAGGCCAGTGTAGGAAAGTACAGATCTGAATGATTCACTACAGTGCTTTTATTTAGAATGCACAAGAGGCAGGATTTCATTAACTTCCCCATAATTAAGCAAGGACATTTAAGACCCTATTAGTAGATTGATTCTTACTAAAAGAAAAAAGACAGTGTGTGGAAATCATTGATCTGCACAAAGTACACAGAATTGCATTTTAGAATGGCTGTGTTACTGACAAAGGTTCAAGGTGCTCTCTAACTGTGGACTTTTTTCCCCGATCTGTTTGATGTTAAGTCTCATGGAGTAAACATAAAATCTTGCACATCTTTTTCTCTGAATAAGTTTTAAGAAGGAAAAACTTTGAAACTAGTTTAAATCTCTTGTACTGAATTAATTGCAAATTAAAGTTTTTCTCCTTTAATTCAGTAATTACAATTTCAGTGTCTACTAGAATACAGTTTAACCTCCCAAGCAATTTACCATTTACATCGAATGGGAGAATATTTGGAGTTCCTCCTAGGTTCCAGATCCTGAGATAAGTACTTGACATAGCCTGGCTCATTTCATTCTTACAGTAATCCTATTACACTGTGTCTCCATTACATAGATGAGGAAATTCAAGCACAGAGAAGTTTTTTTTATTTTTGGTCCAAAGTCATACAATTAATAAGTACTAAAGCTTGAATTCCTATTTAGGTTTATCTGACTCCGAAGGTCATGATACAAAATTAAAATGCCCAACAAGTATAAAAAGTGTAATTACAGAAAGCAAGCCAAGTGATCCAGGCCTGGCCCTCTGGAAAAGGCCGTATATAGATGCTGTAGACTGTGTGACTGGTATTGCATCAAATAAAAGTTTAAGTGCCGAGCAACTAGCATCATTCAGAAAAGCAATGATTGCATTTCTACCTTTTAAAGAAAGCCAAAAGACATCCCTCCCCCCAAAAAAGATTCAAATACTTTTTAAAAAACTAGCTAAGTGGTTAATGCCAATTCCCCAGCATTTCCTGAATGTCATGATGCCGTGGCTCTAACAGAAGCTGTATTTAGGTCAATTGTTTTTGTTTTAAAATCAGCTTTGTACTATTACTATCATGTTATAATTACTGTAATGCCTAGAACTATATAGATTACAAATTACAGCCTTGAAAACAAAAATCATGTCTTAATTTTCACAGAGTATATAATATTCAGTAACTCTCTCTGATAAATGTTTGCTTCAGTAAAGACAATAACTTATCAAAATGCTTACTTATGCACACATGGGTTTAGGACAGTATGTTGCTAATTCATAAAATGGTTTCCCCTTCCCCTCTTCCTGAAACCCACTGCCCCATTACCACCTCTTCATTCTCTGCCCCATGCGGTCCTTCTGGCATCCATCCCTACAAGGTTTCTCCCGTAAACAATGTCCTAGTTGGTCAGCAATGGAAAAGAGCTCCAGTTAAGTGCACTGAATATCATGATGTTTTAAACATCTCTCAAACAAAGGTATATTTTGTATGTCTACTTCTTCCATAAGAGATCTTCATCTAAGAAAGCAATATAGGAAACACCCATTATTACACTTAATTTTCTTTCGACTTCTATCACAGACTTTGGCAACTTCATATCTTATTATGATTTAACTACAGTTCAATAAAGGAGAGCTCAAATATCCTCTGGCTCCAGGTGAACTAAAACTCTGGCTCAGGAGCAGACAGAAGGGACAGGAAGTAGTCTAGTTAGCCATGGTTCCTCAGCATTCACTGCACGACTGAATGCCGCGATCTGGACCACAGAATGTATACCTTCCGCGCTTTAAGCTACAAAATCCCATCCTGGCTGGGTAGCTCAGGTGCTTAGAGTGTCGTCCTGATACACCAAGGTTGTGGGTTCGATCCTGGTCAGGGCACATAAAAGAATCAACCAATGAATGCATAAATAAGTGGAACAACAAATCGATGTTTCTCTCTCTCTCTCTCTCTCTCAAATCAATTTAAGAATCCTTAAAGAGATGACAGTTTTAAAAGTCAGCAATATATGTACCAAATATATAATCAACTTATATATAACATATATAATCTATTTTTATTTATATATGCCATATATATAAAATATATATATAAAACAATAAATATATATATAAAACATTTTTCAGGCCTAAGCAAATACTGAATATCAGTCAGTTTTGTTTAAAAGTCAGAAATATTAATTTCTTCTTTATTATTTTATCTCTTCAAAGTACAAAAAAAAGTCCAATTTGAGAGACCACCAATGTATTGGGCTGCTCAAAAAGTTCATTTGGTTTTTTACTGTAAGATGGCTCTAGTAGTGCTTAGTTGTCTTTAACTTCACGTGAAACAATTTTGTTAGACTGTCTTGTGCCAGCTGTCAGATGAGCATGCATGTAAAAATGGCTTATCAGAATTGGCGAATTTTTGTGCAGCCATTTTAATATTGACAATGGAAGAAAATATACAACATTTTTTGGCATATTATGCTTTATTATTTCAAGGAAGTTAAAAATGCAACTGAAACACACACACACATGCACACACAAATTTGTGCAAGATTTGTGCAGTATATGGAGAAGGTGCTGTGACTAATCAAACATGTCGAAGGTGCATCGCAAAGTTTTGTGCTCCATGGTCAGGTACACCAGTTGAAGTTGGCAGTGATCAACTCGAGACATTAATTGAGAACAATCAATGTCATACCATGTGGGAGATAGTCGACATACTCAAAATATCCAAATCAATAAAGTTAATGGTGAAAAAAAAAGTGTGTGGTTTTTTTTATGGAAAAAAACATGAACTTTTTGGCCAACCCAATGTTAACAATAATATAGAGGTGGGCAAAAATAGTTGTGGGTACACAAAACAATTTATTCTTGTATTACTTATTATGTATTGTTTTCCATACAAACAACTGTAAACCTACTTTTTGCCCACTCATGTATTCTTTTTTATCTTCAGATATGAGCCAAATTCTACAGTAGAAGTGTACTTCTAGTTCTATATCCAATTTTCACCCACATAATGTGAAAAAATTTGAAATTCACAATGTTTATTCAACAATGTTCACTCAACAAGTGAACAATGAGGATTGAAACGCTTACGCTACTCATCTGACAAATATTTACTGAGCATCTTGCAGGTACTGGGCTCAGGGGAGACAAAGATAACTGTATTGCTTTTTGCCCTCAGGGCCTTCCATGTTAGCTCCTGGTCTACAAACATGAAAGTAGGTAACTTTTATTTTTATAACGATCATCATTTATAATGTAATGCGTAAAACCTATAATGGAAGCATGATGAAAGTACTGTGAGAACAACACATGAGAAGGAGCAACAGATTGTGCCCAGGTAAATCAGGGACAGCTCTGAAATGACACTTGAGCTAGCAGCTCCACAGGAATATGCCAACTTGGAGGGAAGCATGGGCAAGTATTATGGGCAAAGGAGTGGTTTGCACAAAGGCCCAGAGGTATGAGTGTCTGGAGACACAGGGCAGTTACATGGATGCAGTTTGTTACTTTCTGCAGGGTGATAAGTTAAGCAGGGGCTTGGTCAATTATTAGAAAGTTTAAAATCAAACATTCTATAAAGGATACTACTATCTTTATTCAGTTTTCTATTCACTTGTTATAAAGAATGCTTAAATTTCTTTAACGAGTTAAAAACAAAAGCATATTATTCACAGAAAAGATCGTTGTAGACCTACGTTCTAATTGACGGCATTATCAGGAAATGACATTTCCTGCCAAATTTTGACAACAGATTTTAAAAAAATGTTTTATGCTAATTTAGGTAAGAGAGGGCAGAGTCAGCTATATTCAGTAGACTACTGAGGATATGGAATGGAAGTACTGCAATGTGGTCAGAATGACCCTTTACTTCACTATAATTAGATTTAACTTTTAAAATTGCTTAAAATTACAAATTATTTAAAACATCTCTCTCCTACCATTCTTACTTATTTTGGTCCATTCATCTTGCAATTTACTTCGGAAAGGTACACTTCTTAAAAGATTGTATCTTTTAATCTTTATGACAAAGCAGTTCAAAAATACTCAAAGATGAGGCCGACAGCTCTGGGTAGGGGTTTGGGGGTGGAGGGATCGAGCAGAAAAACAAAAGGACTCAAGGACACAGACAACAGTGTGGTGACTACAGGGGTGGGGATGGATGGAGGTGAAAGAGGGTATAAGGGAGATAAATAGTAATGGAAAAAATACAATAAAAAATACTAAGATAAAAATACTAGCATTTTCTAATCTTGTACCTCATGGTAAACTCTTCATAGGATCTCAAATACAGTATGAGTTTTATTGCCTCTGCCACACCCACTCTTTCACATGGTTGCTCATATCTGGAAGAGATTCATTTTTACACAGGATCAGATGCACAAACAGCTCTAAGTGCATTGTTAAGAAATACAAATCCTCAGACTTCCTGCCAAGATGGAGGCATAGGTAGATACACGTTGCCTCCTCACACAACCAAAAGAAGGACAACAACAAATTTAAAAACAAAAAACAACCAGAACTGCCAGAAAATTGAACTGTATGGAAGTCCAACAACCAGGGAGTTAAAGAAGAAACATTCATTCAGACTGGTAGGAAGGGTGAAGACAGGCAGCCAGGTAGAGAGGATGCATGGAAAGGCTGCAGCTAGAGGACAGGGCAAGGCGGTGGCAGCTGGTGAACTGGGGTATCCCACATTTATGTGCCGATAAACCCAGAAGGAACAACTGGGGAGCGAGACAGACCATGCAAGCCAGGGTTCCAACACGGGAAAAGAAAGCCTCAAAACCCCTGGCTGTAAAAACCTGTGGGTGTTACGCAGGTGGGAGAAACCCCCGCCCCACAGGAGAGTTCGTTGTAGAGACCCACAGGGTCCTAGAATGTACAGAAACCCATCCACCTGGGAATCAGCACCAGAAGGGCCCAATCTGCTTGTGGGTAGCAGGGGAAGCGACTGAGACCCGGTTGAGAGCCAAGCAAGTAGCATTGTTCCCTCTCTGACCCCTCCCCCTACATAGCGCCACAATGCAGAGAAGTGGGTTGCCCCACCCTGGTGAATACCTAAGACTCTGCACCTTACAAGGTAACAGGTGCACTGAGACAAAGAAATATGGCCGAAATGAAAAAGCAGATCAAAACTCCAGAAAAAATACAACTAAGCAAGGAAGAGATAGCCAACTTATCAGATGCAGAATTTAAAACACTCGTAATCAGGGTACTCACAGAAATGTTTGAGTATGGTCACAAAATAGAGGAAAAAATGGAGGCTATGCAAAGTGAAATAAAGAAAAATATACAGGGAACCAGCAGTGAAGGGAAGGAAACCGGGACTCAAAACAACAATTTGGAGCAGGAGGAAGAAAGAAACATTCAACCAGAACAGAATGAAGAAACAAGAATTCAAAAGAAGAAGAGGCTGAGAAACCTCTGGGACAACTTTAAACACTCCAACATCTGAACCATAGGGGTGGCAGAAGGAAAAAAGAAAGAGCGAGACATTGAAAACTTATTTGAAAAAAATAATGAAGGAGAAGTTCCCCAATCTGACAAAGGAACTAGACTTGCAGGAAGTCCAGGAAGCTCAGAGAGTCCCAAAGAAGTTGGACCCAAGGAAGCACACACCAAGGCACACCATAATTACATTACCCAAGATTAAAGATAAGGAGAGAATCTTCAAAGCAGCAAGAGAAAAGGAGACAGTTACCTACAAAGCAGTTCCCATAAGTCGATCAGCTGATTTCTCAAAAGAATCCTTATAGGCAAGAAGGGGCTGGAAAGAAGTATTCAAAGTCATGAATGGCAAGGACCTACATCCAAGATTACTCTGTCTGGCAAAGCTGTCATTTAGAGTGGAAGGGCAGATAAAGTGCTTCCCAGATAAGGTAAAGTTAAAGGAGTTCATCATCACCAAGCCCTTATTACATGAAATGTTGAAGGGACTTATCTAAGAAGAAGAAGACCAAAACTATGAACAGTAAAATGACAACAAACACACAACTATCAACAACTGAATCTAAAAACAAAAACAAACTAAGCAAACAACTAGAACAGGAACAGTCACAGAAATGGAGGTCACATGGAGGGTTATCTGTGGGAAGGGGGTGGGGGGAGAATGGGAGAAACAGTACAAGGAATAAGAAGAATAAATTGTAGGTACAAAATAAGACAGGCAGAGGCTAAGAATAGTATAGGAAATGGAGAAGCCAAAGAACTTACATTTATGACCCATGAACATGAACTAAGGGGGAAGAGGCGCTGAATGCTAGTGGGAGGGGCAGGTGCAGGGCAAAGAGGAATAAAAAGGAGAAAAAAATGGGACAACTATAATAGCATAATCAATAAAATAAACTCAAAAAAAAAAAAAGGAATATACATCCTCCTCCTCCCTACAAATCCTGAGTACCACTTAGCTTTCCCCCCTCCCCTAATTATGCATCTACAATCTAAACACTGGTTTTAATGGAATCCTTTCTTCCCCAGCTCTCTGCCCAGTGTGCCCCCTCTGTTAAATTTCTGTATCTTGGGTAGGAGGCAGAAGTATTGAAAAGATGGAAACATAAGCCAATGGACTGAGAGACTGTGGGAAAGAGGGAAGGTGGGGGCAGGGACAGGGTAAAGGGAAATATTGCTTAATAAGAAAACAAAGACATGAATCACAGAAAGCAGGAGGAATAAGACAGGAAAAAGGAGGGATATGTGAGAAAAGGGGGCAGTCAAGGAAAAGGAAACATGCAGAGTAACTGATGAAGGTCTTCAGGAAGTTACTGAATCAGACTTGGGTGCCGGAGGGGCTTTGAGAGCTCTCCGGTCTCATCCTTGTCTTCAGTTTCTTGGATTTTTGAAGACTACATTTTGCTTTTTAACAACGTCCAGACATCAGACTTCAGTCTCGGGCCAGCATGAAAATAGTATTTCAAGGACAACACAAAGAATGATTTCTTTTTCTCATTATAACCAGAGTGTAGGTTATTCAGAGTTATAAGACGCCCCACCCCTCACCCCCCACCGAACCTACGAGCAATCAAAATTGGTCCTAAATGCCTAACTTCAGTTTTAATGGAACTGGCCATGAGAAGCACCCATGTTCTTCTTTCACAGCACCCTAATTCTAGGAAGCTCTGAGACCAAACAGGAGAAATTCTTTGTCTTCCCTCTGTTTTCAGTTAGGTTTTGCAACTCCTTGAGCATTTTAATTATCTTGGCACCTCAGGGAAAGGCCAATGAAAGCAGGTACAGTCCCCAGCCCCCAATTTTTGCACCATCTTCCTTCTCTATAAAAATGAGCCCAATTTAACAGGACCACAAGCTTTCCACATCGACTCAAGTACAATTTCTTTCCCTTTGAAGTTTAGATGTTTCTGGCGAGCACCCACATGACTCGCAGGCACAGCTGATGTTCCCCCGGCTGCTGGCAGTCAGAAAACTGCTGAATGGATGCCACTGAGCCTTCTGCCACTCCATGGGATCCTTCTCCAGCACAGGTGCCGAGTAACCCTGAGCGTAGGCAAGCAACAGTCTGCAAGGCACTTCAGGCCTGTCTCCCGGACCAGGGTCTCCGGAACGTCAGTGGTCATGAAGCAGAGGATGCGTGTTTTCTTCTCTCTGCTTACAGGGTGGGCTGGCTGGGATCATCCCAAAGGCAGGACACTCTGCCCAAATCCAATGAAACACTTTATATTATTCGACAGTCCCCTCCTGAGGTTGCCATAATAGTTACTTATACTCTGAAGCCTTGCAAAGTGAGCATTACGGAGAGAGCAAATTCAAATGCCCTCGGAGGCCAGGCAAGTCCCATAAATGAATGAAGCAGGCAAGGAATAAGTTAACGAGGGACAGTCACGACTGTACTTAAGTCAATACTTTTTAGCCACCAAGCTCCAGAGCATGGTGCAAATATGCTCAAACTGATTTTTTAAATAGAGAGGCCAGAAATCTGGATTTTTGGGTAAAATCTCCAAAATTTTAAATATCAGCAACTAATTAAATTAAGTCAAAACACTGTACAGACCACATAAAACCCACCCTCCGGCTAGATTTTTGCCTCTCAACTACCATTCTGCGCTCTCTGACATAGAGAAATTCTAAGCTTATTGGACAAAATTAGTATTTTTTTCAATTGTCATAAATATAACAAGTGAAACAAAATCAAGATCAATAATAATCTGGGGAAATATCATGAATGAAGCAGCAATGTAAACGGTGTGGGGAAATCCAATCATAATTACTTATGGTGACACATTCAGTGAATGATATTATTTTCTGGCTTTTAAGTGCATTTATTTATAATCTGGATGCCAATAGCTAGACTTACTCTAAACTTCTCACACTGGCTTTCTCGGAATTGAAAATACTAGAACAGTTTCTCCACCTCATCATTCCCTCCAGGGGCTCAGGCTAAATCTGGAAGATGACCTGAAGTCCAATTTCACTGGAACTGTTCTCTCAAGATGACAACTGTTCATGCTGTCTGGAGAAATCAGAGAAATGGCGCTTCTGCTCCCAGTGCTGGTGCAAATCCCATTACCATCATTGCTATCAAAGGCTTTACGGGATAGTCTGTAATTCCAATTCACTTTTCGTATCTCTCCTCTTTGGACACATGTTAGAGAAACAGAAGAATCACAGTATCTTAACTTTACAATAAACCTTAGGAAACATTTAGTCCTTTCTGCTGTCTGGTGATCAAACTGGTCACGTCCATGCCTGCCCAGAATTCACTCTCTCTCTCCCAAGAGCAGCCTGTGCTTCCACCAGGCAACTCCAGTCCTTAAAAAACTGAAACAAGAACTCACCTATTGGTTCAACAAAAAAGTATCAAGTGCCAACAATATGTCTCCTGCTAATTGATTTACATATAGGTGGGTAAACAGGACATCCCTCATCTTCTGCAAAGAAGTCACTGAAATACTTATAAAATTAAATAGCAAACTTCCCAAAAGAGTACTTGGTATGAGTAAGTGAGCGGAGGAGACTGGACAAGCCAACCAATCAAAAAGCCCAGAATATAAGACAACTCACGGGAAGTAAGTACAGAAATACTTAAAAGGTTTAAATGTTATGGGGAAGTAGTTATGAATACTCAAATATGAATCTTCCTTCGAAACTAACCTAGTATCTTTTCCTAATCACCCTGAGAGCCAAAGGCTAAAAGGAAGACAGCTGCCAAGTTCACTACTCACTATAAAAGGAACAGGTTTACTCACCAGTGACCTCCATACCTGGAGGGGTGCAAAACCAGAATTCAGTATCAGCACCTTTTTTCACTTAATAAAACTCTTCCCTTATTGATACTTGTACCCTTCTTCTGCTTACTATGCTGCCGCTTAAGTATAAAGCAAGGACAAGATATTCAATCAAAACTATCCCTGTTTTCCCCACCCCAATGTTTGCCCAATTGAGAAAGTTACAACACGTAAATAATTCTGTACTCTTCAAGACTGACATAATGTTTTAGTATAAGCATCTTCTTCAATCCGAAGTTAAATAACAGCTCAGTTTACAAATGTGTGTGTCTGTATGTGTAGATACATGCAAACACACACAATTTTCAATATCTAAATAATAATGATCAATAAAATAATAAAATTTTGGTGGCTGTGGACTCCTAGTGCGACCACACAAAGGGAAGCAGTGGGAGAGAATGTGGAAAATGTACTATTGGGGAACATGGGATTCTGAACGACAGCGATTAAAACTGAACCCCCTATCAATTAATTTCCTCCTTTCCTTTCTCGGTACCTCCCCGTCTCACTTCATTGAGGTCTACTCTCAAGTGTCACCTTCTCTGAAATGTTTTACCCAATTATCTGTCCAAACTTCATTGGCTAGCCTCAACCCCCAGTTACTAAAGTTATTTTTCTTCACATCACTTATCATTCCCTGACTAGAGTATATATTTATTTATTGACTAAATTAGCCATTTCTTCCCCTAGAATGTAAGTGCCACAAGCACAAGGAAGTTGTTTTATTCATTGTGAAATCCTGGGACTCATACAAAGCAGAGCATTAGTGGGTTGTCAGTAACTTTATTTATTCAACAATACTATGCATCTACCATTCATTATTAAGCACTGTGACAGGTGCAAAAGGGCACCTTTAGACTAGAGGAAATGGTACCCCTGAACTAGTAAGGAGTCCTAGGGACCACAGGAATGCCTCCCTACTGGTCCTGCCCTCCACACAAAATATGCTCTAAATTCCCTGGCCATACGGCCTGAGCCTGCTTCTGGGCTTGCCCAGCCTCGGCTCCAGATCCGCCCAAGGCCCTCTGCAGTGAAGAACAGAGTTGGGGGTGAGGATGAAAGGCGTCAAATCTAGGTACATAGGCACAATTCTTGTCCTAAGCAGTGCTGTCCAACAGGACGTGCCATCCATGAAAATATTCTAGAGCGACACAGTGCAATAGAGTAGCCACTGGCCCCATGGGGCTATTAAGCACTTAAATTGTGGTATAACTGATGAACCGAAATTTTAAATTTTTGTATCTACTTTTAAAGTTAAATTTAAATAGCTACCATATGGGAAAGCACAAGTCTACAGAAAAAGAAAAGTCAGTGATTCAGAGCAGGTTTGTATTAGTTTTCTATGGTTGCTGTAACAAATTACTACAAATTTGGCTCATGACAACGCAAATATATTCTATTACAGTTCTGGAGGGTAGAAGTCCAAAAGAATTTTTAGGGGCTAATGTCCAAGTGTCAGGAGGGCTAGTCCTTTCTGGAGGCTCTGGGGAGAATCCATTCCTTGCCCCTTCAGAGATTCAAGAGCCTGACGACATACCTTGGCCCTGAATTAGCAGCACACTCCAATCTCTCTCTGTTTTGGTTTTCACATCCATCTTCTCTCCCTCCGACCTCCCTGCTTCCCTTTTGTGAGAATCCCTGTTCTTAAAAGAACCCCTTCTGATGATCCAGGATAACCTCCCCATTTCAAGATCCTTAACTTAATCCTATCTGCAAAGTTTTTTTTATCATCTAGGGTAACATCCACAGGTTCTGGGGATATGAATATCTTTATGGGACCATTATTCAACCTACCACAGGTTATTATGTGCTATAGGAAATAAAGAGACTGAGAGAGAAGGGAGAGCCACAGAAGAACTTTCATCAGGAAAATGACATGAGAAAGATCACTGTGGTAGCAGAATGCCTGGAAGGAAAGAGTAGAGGTGAAAAGAGGAGACGCCTAAAACCAGTTGGTGGTGGTGGGCAAGGAGAAGAAAGGATGAGGATAAGAAGTATTAAGAGGGTAGAACACATAGGACCTCCAGAGAGAACCCTGGTCTCAGGAGATGTTGGTGGAACACACGGTGAGTGAGAACTTGCATGCTTACCTCTCAGAATTCCAGTTGGCGAATTAGACTATTTGTATCATTTTCCTGTCTATTGGTTACCTTAAACTGATTCCCCTAATGAACCAAATCATGAGGGCATTTTGGACAATATGAGGTGTTATAAAAAAGCTGATCCATCATACATGATTGCACTGTGGAGAATTTTCATCAGCTCTTCAAAGATGCAGATGCACACATTGTTCAAGGAGGCAAGAGAGTCAGTCTGGCCGCCAGAAGAGTTTTGTTTGTTTTATTTTGTTTTGTTTTGTTTTGTTTTTGTCATTTTAGCCTAATGCTAAGGCATGTTCATCAGGGCTCTGGAGTTTTTATAAGACACAGTGCAAACGGCTTGCACGTTTCAAAGCCTGAAGATAAATCTGAAGCATTCATCTGAGTACAGTATAGTGATTAAGACTGAGTGGGTAGGCTTTGGTATCTTGCAGACCTGGGTTCAAATACTGCCTTTGCTGTATACTAGTTTTGTGTCCTTTGAGGAACCTACTTAAGTCTCTAAACACCAGTTTCTTCATCTTTAAAGGAGAGATAATCATGCATATTATTGGGTTGCTATGAGGGTTAAATAATATCCCATTTTATGTCCAGTATAGTATAGGTAATCAGTAAAGGTTAATTATTATTAACCGAAAGTCTTATTTGGAAGAACCAATCAGAAAAACATACTAAACAGTTAAACACACCACACACAAGTAGGAATTTTCAAATCTGGAAAGAAACACATCAGTAAATCCTCATAAAATAACTACGGAAAATCTAATTACATGGATTTAAACCTTCAGGATAAATGGCAACAGAATTGAATTTCCTTAATTTCCATCCCAGCTTTAACTGACCCCATCAGGCTTCACTGCTGTTTTAAGAAGCATAATAAAATTCACACCAAGCTTTATCAATTATATATATAATACATATATGTAATATATAAATATATAAAATTAGATTTTGGTGATCACAACTTATTTTCCCAATCATAATTTCAGAAACATATTTCTCTGGAAATGTGCAGTAAAAATTTTCTGGAACCTGTCACAGGATTAGGATAGATGGCATTTGGTATTTTGACAAAGGCAAAATTAAACAGATTGCAACACGTTAAATTTTTGGTTTGGTAGGGTCACATTTTGACTGAAGTGGCAAAGTAAACCCCATTTTCTGGTAATGAAAAAATAACAAGGTTTGTAATTGACAAAAGTCTTGTAGTTGAAGATGGTCTACCTAAAGTATAATACATTTATTTCTATTATCTTCTTGGGGCAAGACATTTCACTTAAACTAAGACAGCAATTACCCACCTTCAAAGAATGTTTCAAATAAATGAACAACATGAATAGATGCACCATTAACCTGACACATAAAGAAAGAGGAGACTGGGGAGGGAAAATCAGAGCTCAAACATACAAAATTATTAAAAATCAGCATTCTGCTGACAAGGCCTATCTATAGTAAGGTATTGTGTGATTTTTTAGGACTGGATTCAAATTTATAGTTGTGTTTTAAATATGGTAGTAACTGTGCCCTGGCTGGTGTAGCACAGTGGACTGAGTGTTGGTCTGTGAACCAAAGGGTTGCTAGTTTGATTCCCCAGTCAGGGCACATGCCTGGGTTCTGGGCCAGGTCCCGAGTAAGGGGTGCTAGAGGGTGCATGAGAGGCAACCACACACTGATGTTTCTCTCCCTCTCTTTCTCTCTCCCTCCCCCTCTGTCTAAAAATAAAAAATAAAAATAAAATCTTAAAAAAAAAAAAAAAGGTAATACCCACGGAAAGCAGGTAAACAACCTGTAATACAGGAGACTGAAGTAACACAGTTTGGTCAATCAGCCTCCTATGTGTAAACCCCACTTACCAATGGACAGCAAATTAAATGCTAATCTTCACTGTCCATAAACAGTATTTTAAAAATGATATTCTCTGGACTCTACTTCACCTTATTAAGCACTCAGTGAAGTTGCTCATAAAGTGAAGTCATTCAACAAAGATGATCAATCACAGTTAATGGGCACTGTGCAAACCAGCCTGCAATGCTTCGGTGAGAATTTCATCATTAAGAGCAAGTGTGGGACGCAGCCTTCTGGTGAGGAAGGTTCTAATTCCTAAGTCTTCCCGGGAGTGAGAAGGGAGTGATGGGGAGCAAGCAGGAGCCCCAGTTGAGACAGCTGAGCGCGTCTGCTCCGAGGGAAGGTGGCGGCCCAACTCTCTGGGCTCCTCAGTTTCTGAGAAGGAATCCAAGGGTCATAATAACAGCACCGGGTGCTGGGGTGTTTTAGCTGCCACTTGCCCTGCCCCTGCCAAGCATGTTTGAATCATTTTAGTGACATTTTGGGAAAGCTCAGTCCCCATACTGTCCTGGCATAAATTGGGGGCTAGACAGAAAGGCAGGCTGAAAAAACTTCGAACAGGTGCTCGGAGACTGTTCTGCATCCTCTCTCTCCCCTGAGACCACGCCCTCTTTGCTGTGGGGGGCAGCCTCTGGTGGTTCCATCCCCTTCGTCCTCTTGGGGTTCACGCTGGTCACCGTGCATTGTTAATTAAGACTCAGCACCCATGGAGTCATGTAGAATGGAGTTGCGATTCCAACTAAGGAACGATTTCTGGAGGTTTGTTTTTACATCACATGTCTCATTCAAGACTAAATCATGCATAGCTCCCCTGGTAAACTTTCCAAGAAGAAAACTGATGTGAGGAAAAAAGAACACACTAAGAAGCCAGCAGACAAGTAACAAAGACAAGCAGACGGGTACTGTAGCCCCGTCTCTACCCACCCGCCTGTTTTACCTCACACCCATATGCTCACTCTCAGTTCCCATATGGTTTTTCTTTCTCAGTATGAAACTGGAGGTGGGGTGGAGGCAGGAATGAGCACAAATCCACTTTGTTTCTACAAAAGTTACCACAGACACTAAGTCCCAGAACATAGCAGAGAAGTCAAGTTAGGTGTGGGCCGCTGGCAGGCTGTCGTATGCCCTGAGTCTGGCTCCTTTGCATTTTCACCTGAGGGTCAAGTACTTCTGGATGTTCTATCACAGGCACAACTATGGGCTCTCTGGTCTAGCGGTGGGCATTGCCTCCTGTTCATGTGGTTTCCTGCCTGAGGCCTAAACCTGAAGAGCAGACCAACGAACCTGAGTTTGCCAAGGATAGCGATGCCCAGAAAAGCCACCTTGGCTTGCTCCTTACCTAGACCAGGTAACAGTGGGGGCCCATGGTCTATCTATTGCTCCTTTTGACTTGGTTTCTTTTGCTTAACATGATGATTTCAAAGTTCATCCATATTACTGCACGTACCAATACTCCATTCCTTTTTATTTCCAATGATATTTCATAGTATAGACACACACCGTTTTATCTGTCCATTCATTAGCTGGTGGGTATTTGAGTCGTTTTTACTTTTTGGTTATTATGACTAAAGCTGCTACGAACACCTGAAGGCACCATATTTTGCCAGGTCCCATTATCGTCGAGGATGTGAACTGCAGGTGGCTGCCTGCTGGGACAACAGACAGGCCAGGGCCCCCACCATTGCCCTACCTGGCCGTGGTGGCTTTCCTGGGCAAAAGTAGGTTTACTTTTGAGTATGTGAAACACAGAGTTTATTCTTACATTATTATTTATTAATTATTGTATTATTTATTTATATTATTTGTCTTCTTCTTATTGTTATTATCTTGTATCCTTACTTATGATTTATCTTTTAGGTAATGATGGCTGTTAATTTAATCAACAACCAATGAACATGGATACTTAAACAAAAACTTGCTTTTTCCCATCTCCGTATTATATGATTCCATGTATATGAACTGTCCAATATCTGCAGCAAAGCTATAAAGACAAAGTAGATTAGTGGTTACCTGGGGCTGGGAGTGTGAGTGGAAGAGATGGGAAATGATGACTAAGGAATACAGGATTTCTTTCTGGAATGATGAAAATGTTCTAAAACTGATTATAGTGATGGTTGCACAACTCCAAATATATTTAAAAAACCAATGGATTGCACAGCATAAATGGTGAAGTGTATGGTACGTAAATTACATCTCAATAAGGCTGTTGCCAAAAACAAAAACAAAAACAAAAACAAACCTGCGCTTTGTTAATTGATTCTCACAAAGCAAGTTCATAGCCTATCAATTAAGGAGTCCTGGCTATAACCTGGGGCTTGATGGTCAGAGCTCCCTCACATTTTTGTTCTTTTAGGGAAAAAAATGTTCTAACTTTATTTTTCAGAGCAGTTATAAGTTCACAGCAAAATCGAGCAGAAGAAACAGACATTTCCTATATTGCCTTACCCTCACACAGGCACAGCCTCCCTCATTATCGACGTCACTGACCAGAGTGGGGGTACAGTGGTTAGAACTGATGAGCCTACACTGACATAACATAGTCATGCAAAGTCCATAGTTTATAATAGGGTTCACTCTTAGTATATGGGCTGGAAAAATGTGTAATGGAATGTGTCCACCATTCACTATCATACAGAGTATTTTCACAACCCTAAAAATCCTCTGTGCTCTGCCTACTCATCCTTCTCCTGACTCAGCTCCTGGCAGCCACTGATCTTTCTCTTACCTCCATAGTTTTGCCTTTTCTAGAATGTTATAGTTGGAGTCATTATAGTATATAGCCTTTTGTGACTAGCTTCTTCACTTAGTAATATGCTTTAAAGTTTCCTCCATGTCTTTTCATGGCATGATAGCTCATTTCTTTTTAGTGCTGAATAATAATCCCATGTCTGGATGTATCACAATTTATTTATCTACTCCCCTGCATCTTATAAAGAACTGCAACAACTGCCATTTTGTGGTATTCAAGAGAGATTTCCGGTTAATCTCCTGGTCTATAACTAAACATTTATTATCAAAAATTTCAAAGCATATGGCATGATTGCACAATATCATACCATTTTTAGTGGTTCCCATTTCTTTACAAACCTAGGTTGCCTAAGGGTATGACTCATTCCTGTGTCATGCAAATGGGCGACCAGACATCAGTAACTTTGTCACAGTCATGTTACACAATCGGTGGCTCCGTCATAACAAACTCCAAAGCACACGTTCGCTTTGGGAGAGTCTTTGTACAGAGGCCCACTATCTTAGCTAGTCCTCCACTGTCTTTAGATGGGGAATAAAAAGTTCTTTCAGGGCAATGATTTATAAATTAGCACTGTACATCTTCAAATGACTTTAAATAAATGATTCCAGGTAAACTAACGTCACCAAAAGAAACGAACTTGCTAGTATTCTATTTTCAGTTATTTTTCTCACCCCTACTCAAACATTCATGAGCAGCTCATTATTTTAATTCGAAGACAACTCAGTTTCAGGTATCTCTTCAAAAATAAAACAACAACAAAAAAGAAAACCGACATGCATGGTTATCATCCTTTCTACTTACCTGGTCTGATTTTATGTCTTAATGAAGTTTCTCTTAACATTACATTTTAACTTATTCAATTCAGTAGGTATTATATTAAGCCCTTAGAAAGAGCTGAACATGGCTGTTAAATCTAGCTAAAGTAGGTATTTAGAAGAAAGGAAAAAGTCAAGGAGGAAAAAGTACTAACATTTGTTGTCCACTGACATACAGCACCTCAGTATTAAAACAACCTTGAAGGCAGTTACTATACTCATTTTAGAGGCAAAACGCGTCAAGGCTCCAAGGGGTAAGTGACCAGATCGTTTTCTGCATGAGCTATAGCAGCTGCCTCTCACTGCTCCCAGTTATGGGCTAAATCACACATCACCTATCTAAAAAAGATCTGGATCTACTTAATAAAGGTCTATTCTCTTCCTAAAACATAAAATGTTTTCATAATTTCTATAAATAGTTATACAACTTATCAGTTACTAAGTCCAAAAATACATGTTTCCCTCCCGACCCCCCACAGCAAAAGCCTTTCTATGAGAAAATTAGGAGCATGTCTGAGGAACTAAGAGTCTATAATGTTAAGGAAATTCATCTTCATGCCATCAATATAAACATTCTGATGGTCAGGGTAAATTTTTTTTTAATTCTGATAAAATGAAGAGCCATGGTGGAGAAGCTTTCTTTTTAAGTTTAAACAGTAAACAAAATGTACAATGCTCCTAAAAATATCTGCCAAAATTGGGATAAGAATACTATATGAATTTTGATAAACAGGACTGTTTTTCCGATTAGATGCACTGTTGTGGCTGCTAGAACATACTATTAACACAACACACAGGTGAGGGCAGTGGTTAAACTGGTTCTAAATGGTAGGGACTGGTCTGTTCACAAACATGAATTAAATACCTACCATGTGTCAGCTACTCAGATAAGACACCTGAGAAAAAAAATAAGACTGGTAATGGATTTCTCCCTGATCTCTAGCAGTTCCCCTAATTAAAAAAACAACCACGGATCATTGTCATACAATAGGGTAGGAGCCATGACAGCAGCAAGCAGCAAGTGTCAAGAAAACACAGATGTCAGGCATCTAACGCAGACTCTGACCATGGGGGATGCGGGATAGGCAGGTAGGTCATTCTAGAGGAGATGACACCATGTAAAGAATATTCAGGAGTGGTGGCATGTATGTCATGAGGGGTGAGCAGAATTGCTGCAGACTGATGCAGGAGATGCCTGGCTCACAGTAATGGGCTGGAGGTCAAGGGTGCATTCAAAGGAAGTACTAAAAATATATCACCAGCTCCAACCTGATAGTTGACCTAGCCATGGAAACCCTCACTGGAGCCTCACTAAATCACACCATAACTGGCACTCTTAAAAACTCTCCCCATGAAAAAATACCAGGAATGACAGTCTAAGATAGATACCTGTCTACCACTTCAAGAAAGTGCTGGTATCAGCCAGCCATTTAACACATCAGCTAGTTTCCCTGGTCATCAAGCAGACATACTCATGCTACCAATATAATAGTGGAAAATGTCTCCATACCAATGTTTTGCATAGTATGTGTGTAACCTGTTAATAGGTCATGTAATCAATTCTATGAGTCATGGTGAAACTCTTGGAGACAAAATAAAATATAAAATATCAAAAAAAATATTCAGGAATGGTTCACTGTTTGAAATGATAAATCTCATGTTAGGCTTCCAACACATCTTGAATGTTTCTGCTACATTCATAGAATGTCAAGTAATGTTATGGAATGTGAGGGTTTGTGCAGCTTTTATCACCACTGCATTTGAAAACTCAAAGACTTTGGTACAGATGGTGAGCCTTGCGGTGAAGGAAGGCCATGGAGGGGTTCAAAAGGAGTAAACTTTTTTTGAGACTAATAGGCTTCTGCTATGGGAGAGAACCACACACCTGCCATGAACCAGTGACCGGGGCCACCCAGGGACGCATGCGCTGTACATAAAGCCATTATCATGCAAGGAGACAAAGATGGAACCTAATGAAAGTCAAGAAGAAATCGTTGGGTTCCACAAAGTACAAAGGCTGGCAGTATTTGCACAATTCCTTGAAGAGGGAGAAGTCAGAAGGAAAACTACACTTTGATACGAGGTTTCACTAAGAACAAATCTTTCAGGATGAGGGTTACAAGGGAGGGATAACTGTCGAGTTCTTTTCTAAGTTTTTGAGAACCTGAAAACATCTCTCTCTGATACCTGAAGATGCTTTCCAAAACGGTTAAGTAGAGGCTCAGGGCAGGCAGACAGAAGGGAGAGAGGTTAGTAGGTTGAGGGCTTTATTCCTTTCCTTCTTTGAGACGATATGTCTTTTTTTCATAGGAAGTTTATTCACATTCTAGCCAGCTGCAAAACAGGGTTGAGAGCCAAGTTCCTATTGCCAAAGTTCGCTTGTCAAACCGGCAGCCTGAGGTCTGATAACCAGTTAAAATGCTCAACACAATCACTGCCTTTTGGTTGAAAACAGAGGCCCCATTGTTTAGAGATACATTTTCAAGTTTAACTCTTCTAGAATTATGAAATTCAAAACAAGAGCTATTAGGTTCAATCAGTATCAGAGTGAAGGGAATTTTTTTGTGTGTTAGTTTGGATTCCTTTCTTCTTTTATTCACAAAAGAATAATTGGATTACTCTGGTAATGGTCAGAAAAATAAATTGCCAGTAACTATGAGTACTTTACCAACTGTAAAACTGTTTCAAAGTCATACAATTCCATGCATGTGATCCATCATATTTCTAAAATATGTTATATCCTTTAAAATGAAAACATCTGATCCAAGACTCTAGGTTTCCTAAAAACCAATGGCAAAAAAAGACTGGCCCAGCAACTATCATAGAATGAAAGAGTACTTACAAAAGTGGAAGTGAAAAAATATTCTCCATTTGTACCAAAGGTATATTCTCTTCGTATTAAATATGCATTTGTGGAAACTGTGTAAGTTACATTCAGTTATTCATTCAATAAACATATGCAAGGTGCCTGCCATATACAAGGCACTGTATCAGGGCACTATGGTATACAAAAACAAATACAACATAGCTTGTATATTCAGCTGGTTACAATCTCGTGGGTATCATGAAACAGAAACAGATATAGAATAAAATAAAAAGAAGTGTGATGAGTGTCCTAAGGTATAAGAACACAAATATGGAAAGTGAACATATTTCAGACTGGATCATGAAGGGAAGGGACTGCCCCTAAAGAGAGGACTGTGGGAGACACTGGCCTACCTGCCGAGCAGGCAAACCTTATGCTGAGGGTCATGAGAAGCCAGTGATAGTTTTCAGTCTGAAAAACAACTAACACCACGACTAGGGTGTTCTTTAGGAAAATGTTTCTCAATTCATTACACGAAGAGAAAGAGATGGGGAGGGAAGAACAGTTAAGAAATCTGTCTATTCCTCCAAATTAGAGATGATTAAAGCCAAAATGTGGATGGTGACAACGGAAACTAAAGGAGGAAATGGCACCCAGGTCTCCTTCATTGTGTTAGTAGTTCTTCTACATTAGGAAGACCTCCGTTTCTTTATGCGGCTTCGGGCAGAATGAACAAAGTACTACTTTCAGGTGAAATGACTCCTTCTGTCTCCAAGGTGGTATCTGCCATCTTAGAATAAAGGAGAAAAACTACATGGCCACCTTAATAGATGCAGAAAAAATCATTTGAAAAAATCCAAATCCATTAAATATGAAACTTTCAGCAAACTAGGAACATAAAGAAATTTCCTCATCCTAATAAAGGGCATCTGTGAAAAACCTATAGCTGATACTGTACTTAATGGTAAAAAACTGCATGCTTATTCCCTATGATTGGAACCTCTTGCCACTTTTAGGGCTTCCCATCCACACTGAGCTGGAGGTTCTAGCCAGAGCAACAAGCCGATGTTAGAACTAATGGGGGACTACTAAGGACCTAGACTAGCCAAAGCAATTTGGGGAAAAAAGCTGAAGGATTTATCCTACCTGAATTTAAGACTTACTATAAAGCTACAATAATTAGAAGTGTGGTATCAGCATATAGACGTATAAATCAGTGGAACAGAAGAGAGTCCAGAAATAGACTCACAGACATAATTAATTGGTTTTTGAAAAATATTCAATGTGTAATGAAAAATCTTTAAACAAATATCACTGGAACAATAAGTTTATATATATATATAAAGTTTATATATAAATATATATATATAAACTTAAGCCCTTAACTAACACCATAAAACAAGTTAACTGAAAACACGCCCCAGACCTAAATGTGAGAGTTAAAAACACACAACTTAAAAAAAAAAAAAAACAAGAGAAAAATTTTAGTGACCTTGGGCTAAGGAAATGCAAATTAAAACAACTAAATACCACTACTCACTTAACAGACTGGCTAAAATTTAAATGGCCCACTATACCAAGTGTTGATGATGATGTAGAGCAAATGTAGCTCTTGTAGACTGCTGGTAAGATTGTGAAATGATGCCATCATTTTGGAAAATAGTTTGGCAGTTTCTTATAAAGTTACACATAGACCTACCATGTGATCCAGCCATTCCATTCCTAAGTACCCGACACAAGTGAAAGTGGTTGTCCAGACAATAACATGTATAAAAGTGTTCATGGCATCTTTACTTGTAGTAGTCAAAAGTGGAAACAATTAGATGTCCACCAACAAGTTCGATGAAAAACAATGGAATGCTACTCAACAATAAAAAGAAACTATTGATATACACAACAACATGGATGAATCTCAGAATAATTGTGCCTAGTGAAAAAAGTCAGAACTACCTTAAAAAAAAAAAAAGGCTACATGATTCCATTTAAATAAAACTCTAGAAAAGTTAAACTAATCTAGTGACAGAAAGCAGATCAGCGGTTGCCTGGAGTGGGTGGGGCTGTGAGGGACCAAAGGAGGAATGACAAAAGAGCATGACAAAATTTAGAGGCAGTGACAGAAATGTTCACTGTCTTAATAGTTTCATAGGCATATGTCAGAACTCATCCAATTGCACATTTTAAATATGTGCAGTTTATTATATGTCAATAAAACTATAAAAATTTTTTTTAAGAAGCCATTCCATGAATTCAAATAGAGGTAATTAAAGCCAAAATTAGGACAGTGACAATGGTAGTATCAAGGAGAAAATGAAAATGAGATATTCCCCGTTCTTATGCTGGCTTGTTTTCATTATTCATTACAAAAACCTCCAGTTCATAATGCAGTTTAGGGCAAAAGAAAAAAGCAGGTATTTTTTAGTTGAAAAGGCTCCTTGCATTGCCAAGACAACTTCAGAGCCTTGATGACATCAGAGTGCAGGGACCAGAAAGAAAGGCTGTTGTAAAGGCTGCTGTGGGTCTGCCCGATGATCCCGCTCCTGGACTGGCGTGCTCACTCCCCTGGCTGCCAGGAAGGCTCGCAGTTGATTTCCTCCCCAATAACTGTCCGTGGTTGAAGGGAATAACCTCGCTCAAGATTCAGCCCCCTTCCTCAGGCCGTCTCGGCTCCAGAGTTCTCTGGGATTCAGAGTTCTCCGTGCAAGCTTCTTAAGAAGTGCTATTTCCAAAGCACTACACAATAAACTACCTGCGCACAAATCTCCACCTGTTTCCCAGGGAGAGAACTGAGACAGTCCCCCAAAGCAGCATACCAGACAAAGCTGAAATATGGGTGAGAGCATATGGAAGGGTTCAAGATTGAAATGAATCATTTTTAAGTTGGTCAGAGAAAAGGAAAAGCTTTCCAGAAAACACCAATTTTTCAAAGGAAAAAACAATCATATTATTGCTGGTAGACAATAACAACAAAGCCTATAAAACTAGAGTGTACACACTACACAGTGACAGTGTCCTGCCACATTCAGACACCCCCTAGAGTAATCGTGAGTATAATGACACTTTGAGGACCTTGGCTCCATGAGCTGAGTCAGCTGAGATGTGGAGCAGCAAGACTGCTGGGGAGAAGACGGCTGTTAGGAACTTAGCTGAACGCCCGAAATGCGCAAAGGAGGAGAGGGGCATTTGTCCCCGAGAAGAACCATCCATTAATATTCGTAGTAATAAAGAGTTAAAAGTAAAAGTGCTGAATCCAAAGTTTTGCTTTCTTTGGGGAGGAGGCAGGGGTAGAAAGAGGATGTCAAAAGGGGAATAGGAAGAGCTCTGTTTGCTTTGTTTCCTGCAGCTGGGTGGGGGGGTGGGGGGCTTTCCTGAGGGCTCTGCCAGGAGGTCATTGGTTGTGCCTGAGTAACTGGGAAATGGACCAGTGGCCCGACCATGTCACTGCACAGTCAGAGAGACGAGAGTCAG
The DNA here is from genome assembly GCA_004026545.1 of Mormoops blainvillei. Lineage (NCBI taxonomy): Eukaryota > Metazoa > Chordata > Mammalia > Chiroptera > Mormoopidae > Mormoops > Mormoops blainvillei. The sequence continues at coordinate 65,354 of PVJD01000631.1, read as the reverse complement.
CCTACCTAGGACACGGCACTCACTGCCTGGGTAGGACATGGGGAGCCGAAGGTACTGTGTTGCTCATTCACCCAGCATGCACCTGCTCCCAAGCACATCTTCCACTGCTACGGCTGTCCTAGGGTTCTTTTATGTGATGGAACACTGGTAACAGTAAGCCTCAAAGTCTTTTTGGATTGGGTTATTTCTTCATGCACTATCAGAGGCAACTAGGGGCCGTCCGCCGCATGTCTAGCTGTGTGTAGAGAGGAGAGCCGAATCTGTTTTCCTAGCAAAGCTTCACACCCACGGCTGTTCCTGTGGCCCAACTCTATGCAGCAGGGGCAGAGCACGGCGCGGTCACAGAGCTCTGGCCTCAGACCCTGGCTCTGCTACTGACAATGTGCAACCTTGGCATGCTACTTAATTTTCTGGGCCTCAGTTTCCTCAATGGTAAAATGGGGGACAAGAGAACCTTGGAAAGAGTTGTGAGACCTGAGGTGATAAGTGTCTCAAATGTGGTCGGCTGTTACAAAATGAGAAAAGTGCTTTCCACTCATTCCTGCTTATTAGCTGAACTTAATCCCAGCACCTAATATGTATATATACATCCAATTGCCAGAGGGCTACATATCTTTATCTATATTACATTAAGTCCTGGTAGTGGTATTTTTACTGAACTATAATTTATGTTCTTGGACCTTTTTTTCTGGGAGCAGATTTTTAAAATGTATTCATCTCATACATTTCATAGGCTTTCTCCTTATGGCTTCATATACCAACCATGTGCTGTTGGCATATAAATATCACCTAAATGCTGGCCCAGATCTCTCTGCCCAGCTGCACCTACTTTTTCGATGCTTTCAGTCAACTCAAACTCAACACATTTCCAACCGATCATCTCTACCTACTTCCAGCCCCTACAAACCTACTTCTCCTACTTTTCTTCCAGCTCCAGAGAAGCCATGCAGAGTAGTTGTTAAACGTGTGGCCTCGGGAGCCAGTCAGCCTTACTTGGGTTCCAACTCTGGCTCTTACTACTCACAGGCTGTTGAAGTTTGGCAAATTGTTTAACCTCTCTTTGTCCACGTCTCTTCAGCTGTAAAACAGAGAAATGACAGTACAAATAGAATGTTAAAAGAATTAACATGTTAACACATGTACACCCTTAGGAACCTGACACAAAGCTAACAGCTTAATGAATGCTAATTATTATTACTATTGGCTCACTTCACGAGATAGAATAAAAGACTTTTCTTTGATGGTAGGGACCATGTATTTTTTTACTCGTCTTTTTGTATGATCAGTTCCTGGCACAGTGCCTTGCACATATTAGATGCTCAATGCATTTATTTTAATTGAGAAAAAAAATTTTGGCAGCTGATTGTAAAATTACCATGAGACTCAATTATTTTGTTGCATGAACAACTGTATGTACAGAAATAAGTTATAAGAAAAAACGGTGTCTCCTGATGCCTTGGCATGCCTCCTTCCGCCAGACAATGAATGATGTATTACTCATTGTGCTTCCCTTTCTGAAACTTTCAGGAAACACAGAGTTAAATTTGAGACTCATTTGTCGTGACCTGACTTAGCCTAGATTTCCTGGTACCTATAATTCCCCCAGTTACTTTGACGGGCTCTTTTTCTTTTTTCTTCTTTTAATGCTTTTATTGGAGGCTGGCTAAATTAATTTTTGGATCCATTCATTAAAAAAATCTGTCTATCTATCTATCTATCACCTATCTATCTAATAAGTTCTTTTATATGTCAGGCATTGTGCTAAGAACAGTAACAAATGGATGAGCAATGGAAAGAGTGCATGCTGGGAGATGGTGCCACGGGAAGAAACAGATGGAAGGCAGTGTGGGGCAGTTCAGAGGACGGGAAAGAAGACAGGCTCAGAGGAGAAGAAAACAGGCGAGAGCAAAGTGGACTAATAATGCTCAGTGGCCAGTTTCCGTGATGCTGACAATGGTTCACTAAGAGGTCTGCTGAGGCAGAGAGCGAGTGACTATGACACTCATCAGAAAGTGAGAAAAGCTCCTCCGAAGGTCCAGCTCAATCGAGCCAACCAGCAAAATCACCAGGGTCCCACGAGGACAAAAACATCTGACCAGAAATTTGAAGCAATAAACAAGAAAAAAGAATGTCGTCTTACCTAACAAACTATTTCCAAATCTTCCAAATAATGTGAGATGGCTTGAAATAATAGGTAATAAAGTTTGACTTCAGAATTATATGCTTTATTTAGATAGCTATGTCATTAATTGCTTAGAAAGTCTACAGATGTCACATGGTATAGAGTCATTCTGAAGTGCGTCCTTTCTGTTTAATTAAAGAACTGCAATGGGTGTTTTTCTTATGGTGTAAATGACAGGCTTGAGAACTGCTAGAATTAGCTGTTCATTATATTGATGGTCACAGAAAATTTTTTCAGCAAGGCTACCTTTAATTTTTTTTTCTTACTTGAGTGCAAATAAAGGGAGCTGACAGAGGGAGAGACTGGCAGAATTGATGGAGGGGTTTATAAATGTACAGGATTTCACGTTCTTTATTCAAAGAAGTTCCCCTAAGGTCATTATTAACATAAACGTCCTCTTATTTTACATAGAATTCTAATACAGTACACTCAAATCTGATTTACAAACCTGTAATGGAGGCAATCAAGAGTCAAGAAGTGCCAGGAAGGAAAGATAATGTAATAAGAAAAAATAGCATAATAACATTCCTAAGAAAAGCTCGGAAATCACAAGCAGGTGGGGTCATCCTACTCAACAGAATCTAGGCTCTTCGGCATCAATACTGTAGGGAATAGCGTTCATTATTTGCAGCAAAATTCAAGATATTAGGCAAAAAATTACTAACATGCTACACAGAGCTTCACAGTCAAAGGAATAAACTCTTTTGCTTTTGTTCTGTTTTTTCTTAAACTTATGTGTGGGGAGCAAGGCCTGTAAATACTCCTCTATGAAAAAACTGGGCCACTCTGAGGGTTTTGCCAAGAACAGTCACACAATTTACTGCTAAGGGCCAGAGTTGATGGAATCTAGGTAAAATTCTGAAATAAAACCCCACTTATAATTTTAGGGAAAACCGTGAGTTTCGCCCCTTATCTGTTTAGCTTATAGTATCAGCTACAGATCAGCACCGACATTCTCAAGATAAGTTACTAGCTGAGCTGACAGCCAAATCCAATGGGCCTAATTTTTTTTAAACCACAAAAGCCCTAGCATAGAGGTTTCCAGTTTAAAAAGAATAATTACTTCATTTTTTTGGCATGATGACAAGAGCTAACAGCTAGGCCCTTTTTTTTAATCCAAAGAGAAGGACAAGAGATTACAGTTAATCTCAGCAGATGTACAAAACTGCGAAAGTGCAAACAGTAGGAGTGAAGGTATTTGAGGGAAAGAAAGCTGAGCAATTTAATATGCATTTATCAGGCATTAACTCTGCCACAAATATCTGATTTACCACAATGAACGTATCTTTCATAGACCAGCAACACTAGGTGATACCAAAGCGTCTCTATCATTCAGAGCCTATTAAGCCTCTGACAGTCTCTGGAGAATACCTGGAAGAAACAATCACAGCCCCTATCTAGGGCAAATCTGCCTCGTATCAGGTCAAGGGAAGGTGGCGTACAACTATTGCTATGATAATGGGTCTGGTCACTTCCTTAGGCAACCTCCACTCTCCATATGTCGACTGTGCATAATTCATAGGGGCTGCCACATGCTCTCTAAGGCAGGTGCCCTTGTGAGCCTTCGTGGGGACACTTTGAGGCATGTTGCCTCCAACAATGAGAGCACTGGAATGTAGGGAACAGACGGAAGCACAAACAATTCCCCTAAATACTGTTTTTAAGCTGATACTTGTAGTTAGTGGTCGGCTGAGCACAGAAGAATACAATTAAGAACAATTAGCCATTCGGTTGCACTACTAGAGACAGTTCTCCTTGTGGCCTATATTTTAAACAGAAAGCTAAGCTTCCAAGCAGAATACTCAACCATCCTGCAAGCGAAGAAAGTGTAAAAACTGCCTCCTGTTTCCTGGCAGGCCTCAATTCCAGATAGCGTTCCCCCACGCCACTGACGCACAGCCCTCCCCTTCCTCCGGGACACACACAATACTCTTTGGCCTTAGCTCTTCGGCCCAGTTTTTTGTGTTTTTTTTTAGTAGAAAATATAGATAAGCAGCTGTGTGAGAAAGACAAGTCTGATAGAATATCAGGTTGGGCAACAGTGAAAAAGAGGTTTGGAGAGAAGGATGGAAGGAGAGTGTATGTTCATAGAAAGAAATAGGGAGAGAGGAGGGAAAAGAGAAAAGAAAGTTTCACTTTCTAGAAGAAAAAACGATTAGGAGGGAAGGGAGTACACTCATTGGACTTGAGAGTTGCAGGGTCTTAAACAGGTCTTTGAGTTCAATCTCTCCACTTTATGGAGAGAAAATAAAAGTTTAGAGCCATTAAGCTACCTTCCTGGGGTCAATAATGTCAGGCAGTTAACATAATTAGAGCTTCTCTAACTATAAGCACCCTTGGGAGAAAATGCTATCTTAACGCTATGAATAATTATTCTTCTGAGAAACATGTTTTTCACTTCACGGTTGCTGGGAAGTGTTCAGCATTCCAGGGGCTATGGGTGTATTTTTCTTAACTCATTTCTAGCTCCCTTTTATGCCTTCTTTTTTTCCTCTTTTCTTCTAGATCTTCCTTTTAATCTTTGTCCTCTTGTACTTAGGGATTCTTGCAAACTCCCTGAAACCCTTTCTGGAACAAAAAGAGTATATTATATTACAAATAGCTCACCCTAGCATTTGCCCTTCCAAAGAACGTGCTGTGTTTCACAGGCTCGTGTATTCTCACTGGGACTCCTGGAGGAGGGAGGTCCAGTGTAACTGCTTTGCTTTACATGGTCACGTGAGAGTCTGAGCTCAGTCTTGGAACTGGCACTCTCATACTCATTCCCTTAGAATATACTTCCTCCTGAGTGAAAATTAATTGAAAACTCAGTTCAGATTTCTATATATGTTTTTAAAATTCATATTTTGCTCAGATTAAATTGAGAAGTACATTAGCAAACCTTATGTCTTCAAGGGGCATTTTCATTCAAATTAAACACATTTCAAGCTGGGAAAAATGTAATACATTTCTAAAGGAATTTCACAAACAGCAGCAGAATGTGCCAATGTAGTAAAAATTAGTGTTTCACTCTATTTCCACACATTCACAAATAGCATAACAATGAACACCATCTTATAGCTGGTTCAACTGCTCAAGGCTTCGTTTTTATTTTGACAATATTACCTAGAAAGGGGGGAGAAAAGAGGAATAAAGGAAGCAATCAAGTTTTTTTTTGTTTTGTTTTGTTTTTTTACTCAGTTTTTCATGAGGATCGGTTTGAGGTTGGATTTAAGAGTTTTCAAGCTTCAGGACACAAGAAATCAGGAAGTAAGAACACACTATGGCTCAGCCGTAACAGGTGACAGGTGAGTATAGCCAGTGCTCTTTTTAAGCCTGGAAGATTCCACCCCAAACCAGGGTGGCACCTGCTCATCCCCATCTACAAGGGCTCTTAAAGGCCCCTACATAATTTATGTGGCTTGAGAAGAAGTGAAATGTGAACTGACTAAAATGTAAGCATTTAAATTTAGAAGCAGAGAAGGCACCAAGCCAGCCTTTGGCATCCAAACACTTGTTAAAAAAAAAAAAAAAAAAGACAGGCCTTCCATGAGGCCCTGCAGCTTCCGCCTCTGACGTCCTGTGTGTCTCCACTGTTCTGGTTCCTTTAAGAAGCTATCTTCTCAGGCCACTCGGTCAGCTTTTGCTCCTCCCAGTGCTCTCATCTCAGTAGAAAGTAGTCGACGTCCCTCTCCGGAGACTGTTGCACGCTGCGTGGTCCACATGTGTGGTGTGCTAATGTGCAAAGTGCCCAACTTACTTTTTTGCTGACCTGGTAATCCAGGGCTGCCTGCTGCTGTGCGGGGAGGTCATTGGAGATTCCAGGCTAACTGTGCCTAGGGGTACTTCTAGAACCAGGTTGCTGTTTCCATGCACTGTAAAGGGGCATGTGATACTGGGAAAAGCCAAGGCGGCTGACGTGTGTGAAAAAAATATAGAAAAAGCAAGCACTGTGACTTTCCACTTAGCGTGAACTCATTTTATTAGTTATTAGTGAGGGAGAACAGTTTTAGGCAAGCTCCCGGGTGTTAACAGAATACACTGCATGTCTCATTAAGAAACTACAAAAGGCTGTTTATTGTTCTCATGCTAACGGTTCCCATATACAGAAAAATCAGAATGCCAGAGCTTTCTTGTCTTAGTCCAAAGGGAGATCAGTATTTGAAGAGGATCAAGTTATCCAAATTCAGCATCCCTGCTTAAATTAACCTACCATATGGGGCACAGATGTCATGTACAAGTTTTTTTAAGATTTTAATTTTAAAAAATTTATCGATTTGAGAGAGAGAAATAGAGACAGGTTTGTTGTTCCACTAATTTATGCATTCAGTGGTTGACTGCTACATGTGCCCTGACTGGGGATCAAACCTACAAGCTTGGCAATCAGGGTGACACTCTAACCAACTGAGCTGTCTGCCAGGGCATGGATGAGTTTAACTTGCACTAAGTAATTCATAAAATAATGATAAATTTCTTCTGAGGTGTGATTAAAGTGAAATTACCCACACTAAAAAGAAATGTTCTTGATGGTTTCTAGAGTTCCTTCATTCCAAGTTCTATGGTAGATTATAATATATAAATTATATGTAACAATTTAGAAATTGCCACCAAGAAGAAAGAACTTTTAAAGATCCTCCTCTTTTTTTTCTTTTACATAGTTGGGGACTTTGGGATATTGTTACCAACATCACAACTTTTCCCACTTATGTAAGAATTAACTCTTTAGCCTGAAATTCTTAGGTCTTCACAATCTAATCCCAGCTTAACTTTCTGACCAAGTTAATATCACTCGCCATCAATGTGTATCATCCACTAGCACCAATATGAGACTTCATGAGCCAAATACCAAGCACATTCTCACTCTCTGCTGGATGCCTTTTCTTTCCCCTCCTTCCCATTGGGTCCTTGGCAAGAGCAGGCATGTAATTGAGAACTGATGGATTGATTTATAAACACCATATCTCTTCGTTTGCATGACAATGCTCTTCCATTTGAAAGGGCACACAGAAGGTAGAAAGATTTAAAATTAGTAAACTTGGATTTGAGCCCTTACATAATTATATCTGCTTAATTTTAGTTTCATCGTCAGTATATGGGAATAACTAAGGTTAATTTTATGTGTCAACTTGGCTGGACCAGGGTACTCAAATATTTGGTCAAACATCATCCTGGATATTTTTATGAGGTATTTTTTGAATGAGATTAATATTAAATCAGTGGACTCTGCATAAAGTAGATTATCCTTCAGAGTGGGGGTGGGCCTCACCCAATCAGTTGAAGGTCTTAATATAACAAAGACCGACCTCCAAGCAAGAGAAATTGTGCCACCAGACACCTTTGGCCAGAAACTGCAACTATTTCCTGAGCCCACCCCAGCCTTTCCCAACAGATTTTGGACTGTGCCTCTATATTCATGTGAGCCAATTCCTTAAGTAAATATTGGATATGAACAGATTAGCAAAGTATAGAATCGACGTATCAGTGAAGATGCTTTCAGTCCAATGCAAACTGGCTTTCAACAATAATAAAGTCAGTTAAATTATATACATATAAGTAAAGAAGAAGAAAAAATTTCACCCAAAGCACAGTTGCTAAATAATGGTATGGATATCCCTGGTTCCTTCTTTCTCTACACTCTATTATCCTGAGTGTAGTTCCTCTTGTGATTATAAGAGGTTCCTTTTCTTCGGCAGCTCCAGGTGCCATATCAGACCAGACAAAGTACACAGACAACAAAGGATCTTCTCTTTCAGTATCTAAAAAGTTTTTCCAGAAGCACCTGAGCACGTCTCTCCTCACAGTCTCACTGACCAAAACTGGGTCACATGACCAACCTTAAACCAATCCCTGACAATTGGAAGGAACCACCATAACTGAACAAAACTGGGACTTTTCCAACAAAGTAACAGAAAATACATACAGAGGAAACAATCAGTCTACGGCAAAATTAACGTATAAGTTGAAGAAACCATCATTATTATGGAATTAACCACTCTTCAAGACCTAGCTCGTGTCCCAGTTCTTATGTGCATCCCCATGGCCCAAGCCTAAATGAGTTAATTCCCCTCCACGTAGACCGCCTTCTGTCCATATCTCATTTGGTACTCACTGCACACTGTTGGACAGTTTATTTTTTTATATATTTTTTAAAATTATGCTGGTTGTATATGTTCATGGGAAAAATTTCAAAAATACATAACATAAAAATCACTCCTAGTTTCAACATGAGAGATAACCATTATTAGTATTTCAGAATATCCTCCACACTTTTTTTTCTATTTATGTGTGTTTCTATGAGAGAGAAATGTCTCTTTTTTTTGTATAAATTTTCCTGGCTTTTCAAACTAAAGCTGAAACTCAGAGGGCTGGATGCTCAGGCCTGTTTCCATCCCATGTGTAGTTTGAGATCTCAAAAGATACTTGCTAGTTCGATCGCACCACAAAAAGTTTAAATAAGCTATGCTTTTTCTTCGGGGAATTGAGGAGGAAGATTCAATAAAATGACATTCCAAAACATATACATGAACTTCTCAGATTTTTTATTTTTACTTTTTACCAGTACTTAGTGAGAAAGCTTATTAAGCTTTCTGGCAATAAGAGGCACTGTTTTCTGTGAGTAAATCTTGATTTTAGGCTAGAAAGTATTGTGTAATTTCCCTGATGTTTAGCAATTTCCTTTATATTGATTAAGCTATCCCTTCATTTAAAGATATGACACTGAATTAGGAAGGATAAATATAATTTTAGGAAGCATGATTCTCAGATAATTCACTTTAAAAGACATAAGTCCATTAACACTTTTGTGTAAAGCACTGTTTCCATACACTTAAATCACATTTTCAAAATATTGGGATAAGTGGCTACTTGAAGGAAATGTAGCATAAATATTACAAAAATAAATAATCTAATTTATCTGCTTTTTGGCCTCTGATTTTGCTGAGAGGATTTTCTTAAATTAAGGCACGATTCCATGTGGCATGAGACCCATATGGTAAACCTTCCATTGCTGAAACCTTCCACAGGAGTTCCTGGGTTTGTCTTAATAAGCCACTGAACATCTATGTGCCAGACGGTGTGCGGCCACAGGTGACTCAGTGGTGCACCAAACAAACGCCCACCTGGCTCTCCTGGTGTCCACAGGTTGGCGGAGACCCAAGGACACTGCTGGAGGGTTTATAAGAAATTTAAGACTTTTGTCCCAATAACAATCCCCAATGACAAAGCACCTGGTCTCACCATCTTTTGCCTTTCTATTATCCATCTTTACTAATTAAACAAGAGCAAAGAGTCTGAAGTGAAACACAAAGAATTTAGATTAAAATAGTTACTGAGAAAATGTGAGGGTTAAGGTGTAAGCTGAAAATGCTAGAGGATGTTGTAGGGCCTCCTCAGGAAACACATGAAAGTAAGTAGAACTATCTGAAAGTCCAGGAGGAAAGGGACATGCAGTGGACAATGACCTCTCAGATTCTCTTCTACCCTTGTTAGTTAAATTATTGCAGTTAATATCTTCAAGGTATCCAGGAATCTGTCGCCCTACAGATATTTATTGGAGGGGTCTGTGCTCAGATCTTGGAAGAATCACAGATTATAGAGCCCTAAAGGGCGACATAAGCTTGAAATAATAATGCATGAGGATAGACAAAAATATGACTTGCTGCAAGGTGGGTTATGAACGTAGCAAAAAACGGAAGAGTAAAGAGTTCTATGAGTTCAGAGGAAGGAAGGGCTCCAGTGGGTCGACGCATATGGCAGGGACTTAACGAATGTGGTGGGATGCCTGCCGGGCCTCTCAGGATCAGCGGAATGGAGGCAGGAAGCCACTCCAAGCAGGTAGAATGGCTCTCTGGGGGGCCGATCCAATCAAACTGACTCCAAAGCGGCTGGCAACATGGGAGCTCAGGCCTGGATTTACTGACTGACGCATGGGCGGCGAGATGACTGCTGAAGCAGGACAATAGAGAAACTCATCGAGTTTACATTCCTCGCCAAGCACAGAATTTCCACAAAAGCAATAGGTAACTGACATTGAGTAGAAAGAATCTCTTCTCTATCTTTTCAGGTTAAAATTTGCACCCTCTTGACAGTTACTGTACCTTAGGGCACAAAGGCAGAATGGCTTTGGACACCACATCCTTACTTTAGGCTTTACTTTTGCATAAAGGTTATTTCAAGGGGCAATTATGGCTTTTTCCTTGGGTTCCTTCCCGCATATGCCAAAATTACTAGTATTCACAGTCAGTGGCTTTACTTTGTGAAATATTCCTTGACCTCAAGCCCTGTCTAATAAAGTATGATCTCCATCTTTCTGAACACTCAGCACCTGACCTGTAGCACGTGGCATCTTGTCTTGCCCATGGTAGGTGCAGTATCTCCTAATAAATAAATGAATAATTCCAGTGATTCAAGTAGAAACCCATTCAACTGGTATGGTTTGTTCGAAGCATTGACACAGCACTTTGTCCACATGCAGGAGAGGGCATTCAATAAGCATTCATTAAAGGAAGGAGCGAAGATAGGAAAAAAATTTTCAGCTAATTCATAAATATATAACTGTAGACCAGAAATGCAATAAACAGGAGAAGTGTCAACAGTAAATGGTGGGAGAAAAAATTTTAAACACACTGACTTCACCAAGTGATTGATGGTACTTGGCATTTACCTTCTTTTGCTCAAAATTAAAGCCATTTTAATCCATTTTAAAGTGGTAGAAATCGAGGTCTAGAATGTTACAGGATTAGAAAAATCAAGGAAGGACCACTGGTCTCATTTCAAGTTACTCTACTGTAGTCTCTCACTTCTGGCCCACTCATGATGAATTTTTGAGTCAAACCAGACAGTGCAAATGTGTATCATCTGCCAAAAACTTTTACAAAAAAAAGTCCGTACCAACATTACCTCATTACTGATGAAGAAATACACTGCAATAATTATATGAGATTTCCACTACATGACTGGGTTCTTTTTCATCTAAAAACAAATGATGGGGGCAGGGTGGAGATACACTGGCTATACTAAACGTATTGGGGTTAAGATGTTAGAATCATAAACGAGTCCATTCGCAACTGACTATCAGTAAGAAGGATGTGGTCATGAACAAAAATAGTTATATAAAGTATAGAAAGTATATAATACTTTATATAATAAAGTATTTCCTTTCTCTTTATAAAAGGGAAAGAAGTTAGACATTTGTATAAACACTGTGGCTATGCTCATCATTGCTTGTCTATTAGTCTAGTACCACATGTGGTTTTTAGTGACATTCTTGACACTTGACTTTTCCCCTTCTTATCCCACGACTATGATTACCTTTTTCATTAATACAATCCCAAACAATTAACTCAGTCACTCACAACAAAAGTGAGATACTTTAAAAAAAAAATTGATTGATTGATTGATTTGAGAGAGAGATTTTGTTGTTGTTCCACTTATTGATGCATTTATTGGTTGATTCTTGTGTGTGCCCGTACTGAGATTGACCCTACCACCCTGGTGTATTGGGACGATGCTCTAACCAACAGAGCTACCAGGCCAGGGTGAAAAGAGAGGTATTTTGATTTCTTTCTTCAAGACACTAAAAAGTTGGTGTAACTTACTTCCTCATATTAATCAGAGACTCTTGTTCCTCCAGCACTGCCTGCATCCACAACTAAAAGGAGGGAAGTGACACCTACATTTACAGTGCTCTGAACAGAAGAGCCAAGAGCCTCACAATTTGCATTTTGAGTGTTTTAAAGTTTTAATGCTATTGTCTCAAATCCAGCAGTGTTTTTTCTCCTCAAGCACTTTAGATATATAAAATTTTCACTGTCAGGGAAAAAAACGATTTGAACAAAGAAAGAGGTGGTTTCAGGGCTCCCTCTGGAATGATAGAATTTTCTGTTATCTCTCCTTGGAAATACAAAAAAGTGAACATTCAATTATTCTTATGGAAGTTCATTATTAAATTGATCTTTTCAGTTTTCTCTGGGAAGATTTTCAATGCTTTTGGAAACGAAACAAATAGAGTCCATCTGTCACAGAGTGTCATAATTATTGGAAATTGAGAATATCATTATAACACATGGCATTACTCATCAAAATACAGTATTAAAAAAAACTAATACATTGCTGTGGTTTTCAACCTTACCTGCAGATTAGAATCACCTGGGGAACTTTAAAAAGAAACTGCAATGCCCTGGCTGGTGTGGCTCAGCGGACTGAGCACCAGCCTGCAAATCAGTGCCACTGGTTTGATTCCCAGTAACGACACATGCCTGGGTTGCAGGCCAGTTGCCTAGTTACAGGTGTGTGAGAGGCAACTGATTGATGTTTTTCTCACACATCAATGTTTCTCACCCTCTCTTTCTCCCTCCCTTCCCATCTCTCTAAAAATAAATAAATAAAATCTAATAAAATTAAAAGATGGGAAGCCTTCCCTGGCAGATTCATCTCTGAATTTATGAGAAAATATTAAAAAGAAAAAAAAGAAACCGCAGAGTCCAGAGCCCACCCCAGCCCAATTAAATCAGAATCCCCGGAACAGAGCCCAGGTAATTGTTATTTTTAGGAAGTGTCCCAGGTGATTTCAGGTGCAGCTAGCAATGAGAAGCTTGGGGTATTACCATGATGACTAGGGTGTTTTATTTTTAAATTGTATTTAACAAGAACTTAAAGGAGGGACTTTTGAGCAAGATGACAACGTAGGCAGACATGGCTCACCTCTTCGCACAACCACGTCAAAATTACAACTAAAATATAGAACAACCATCACTCAGAACCATCAGAAATTGAGTTTAATGGGAGCCTGAGAACTATGAAATGGAGTTGAATGGCAGTCTGACAACTATGGAATTAAAGAAACCACATCTATCCAGACTGGTAGGAGGGGCACAGACAAGGAATGAGCTGGTCCCACACCCACATGTGGTGGATAAAAATTCGGGAGGGTTATCTTGGGAGTGAGGAGTCCCAGCCCCACACCAGGACCCCAGCCCAGGGTTCCAGTGCCAGGAAGATAAATCCCCACAACTTCTGGTTGCAAAAAATAGCAGGGATTGAGTCAGTGGAAGACACTTCTGTAGTTCCTTTTAAAGAACCCACACATGGACTTACCTACTCAAGACCACTCCCTCCGAGCTTCAGCACCAGGGTAACAGCTTGAAAGGCACCAGTGGTATACTAGGAGAAACTGAAGTGTCTGCCATCAAGGTGAGCAGAGGCAATTGTCCTTTTTCTAAAAGCTCCCCTCACCTGCAAGCTGGTGCCATATCTGAGACTCCATCAATGTGGCTAACACTGTTTGCCCTACCCTGGACATCCCCATAGAATTCCATCCCATCCAATTTAAGAAGCTGCTTTTCCATATGAATGGCTGGTCTTGGCTCATGCTTCACGACTTCCTAAATCCTATCAAATAAACAACAGCTGGCCTCAAAGAGCCTCAGGCCAGGCACTAGCAGCAGCTAGCTTAGATTTACAGCTTGGCTCTGCCTGGGAATCTCCAAGCCCTGCACAAATAGCAGCCATCTCAGATTGCTTTATAGGTCAGGCAGGGTGGCCCCGGACAATACACAGGGTGGGGCTGATCTTGGTCTCTACCACCCAGGAAACCCCAGAGCCTGCTCACCCAGTGGACAGCTAAAGACCATGTCAGAACACCACCACCCTTCCCATGTACAGCTGATTCTAAACAGAGGGTAGGTGTTGGTGGTCAGTGGTCATAGCCAGTCCTTGCAGCTAACTGGCCTGAGTAAACCCCTCCCACTGATCTGCCAACAGCAACCCAGGCTTAACTAACTACAAGAGGAGGGTGTACTCAGCCAACATGAAGGGTTCATACCTCAAGCACCCACCTTGGGTGATAGAGGAGGTTATGCCACAGGACCCTACAGGACACTCACTACATTAAGCCACACTACCAAGACAGGGTATCATAGCAGCTCTACCTAATATATAGAAACAAACACAGAGATGCTGCCAAAACAAGGAGACAAAGAAACATGGCCTAAGTGAAAGAACAGATTAAAAACTCCAGGAAAAGAGCTAAATGAAATGGAGATAAGCAATCTATCAGATGCAGAGATCGAAACACTGGTTATAAGGATGCTCAAGGAACATAGTGAGGACCTCAGTAGCATAAGAAAGATCCAGTCAGAAACGAAGGATACACTAATTGAAATAAAGAACAATTTACAGGGAAACAACAGTAGAGTGGATGAAGTCGAGAATGAGATCAATTATTTGGAACATATGGAAGCAAAAACAACCAATCAGAACAACAAGAAAAAAAAAAGAGTTGGAAAAAATGAGGATAGTATAAGCAGCCTCTGGGATTTCTTCAAATGGTCCAATATTTGTATCATGGGGGTGCCAGAAGAAGAAGAGAAAAAGCAAGAAATTGGAAATCTATTTGAAAAAAATAGTAAAAGAAAACCTCCCGAATTTGATGAAGGAAATAGACATACAAGTCTAGGAAGCAGAGTCCCAAACAAGGTGGACCCAAAGAGGACCACATGAAGACACATCATAATTAAAATGCCAAAGGTTAAAGATAAAGAGAGAATTTTAGAAGCAGCAAGAGAAAAAGCAATTAGTTACCTACAGGGGAGTTCCCATAAGACTGTCAGCTGATTTCTCAAAAGAAACTTTGCAGGCTAGAAGAGATTGGCAAGAAATATTCAAAGTCATGAAAAGCATGGACCTACAACCAAGACTGCTCTACCAAGAAAGGATATCATAAAGAGCTTCCCAGGCAAGAAAAAAATTAAAGGAATTCATCATCACCAAACTATTATTAGATGAAATGTTAAACAGACTTATTTAAGAAAAGGAAAATCAAAACTATGAACAATAAAATGGCAAAAAAAAAATATCTATCAAAAATTGAGTCTAAAAAACAAACTAAGCAAACAAAAAGAACAGAGACGGAATCATGGATATGGAGAACATTTTGATGGTTGCCTGATGTGAGAGCAGTGGGGGAGAATGGGTGAAGAGGTGAGGGGATTAAGAAGTACAAACAGGCAGTCACAGAATGGCCATGGGGATGTAAAGTACAGCACAAGGAATGGAGTAGCCAAAGACCTTACACGCATGACCCATGGACATAACAATGGTGGTGGGATGGCCTGATGGAGTGAGGGTGCTGGGTGGAGGGGGGGAAAAAGGCAGAAAAATCGGGACAACTGTAATAGCATAATCAATAAAATATAATTAAAAAAAAGAACTTAAAGAGCACTAACAAATAATGTAACATTTAATTCACATAACAACCTAATAAGTAAATACTAGTTTCAGTCACATTTGATAGATGAGGAAATTGAAGCAGACGCTTAGGCAATTCATTCAGCAATGAGTGGGGAGAGCCAGGATTTGCTTCCAGGCAATCTGGCTCCAAATCCCAGGCTCTCAACTGCTGAGCTGGCCTGATTCTCCCAAGACAATTCATCTACAATAAAATGCATAGAACTTAGGCATTTAATTCAATAAACTTTGACAATCATATGCACCCATGTAACTACCACCCAAAGCAAGATTTAAGACATTTTCATGGTTTTGAGGTTCATCCTTGTTATTCTGGGAATGAGTAGTCCCCATTTCTCCCCCTCACAGGTAATGGTCATATGGGTGTACCAAAATTTATTTATCCAATCATCTGTTGATGAACATTTTACATTCACTATTTCTATTGTTTGCTATTATGAATCAGGCTGTTATGAATATTCTTGTTCAAGTCTTCTGAGGATACATGTTGTCTTGTGATTCAATACAGAGAAGTGAAATTACTGGATCATAGAGTAAGTATATGTTTAACTTTATAAGAAGCTGTCATTCTATTTTCCAAAGTGGTTGTACCATTTTACTCTCCCATTAGAACATGTACCCCAAGTGCCTTTTAGGAAGAGCATGCTACAATTTTCAGTGTATTCATCCAGAAGAAGGTGAAGTTTGGTATTTGACAGCAATTCACTATTTGGCCACCACCACCATCCCGAAAAAGAAAAAGAAAAAGAAAAAGAAAATCTAAACACCAGCATCACTACCACATTTATTTGTCCTATAGCAGCATATCCTGGGTGGGTATTTGAAAACATTAGTTCTGCTAGACATCAAAGAAAACAATACAAAGGGAAAAGCCCCCACTATATATGATTCTCCCAACTATAAATATATATACATATATATTTCACGCTCTTCCCTTGAAGATTCGCAATCCATTCCAGTGTATTAAATGACCATTGGCTCTGAGAAATCCTGGAATAAGGGAACAGTAAGGAAATAAGTAAACTGATTCATTACGTTTAACCCAGCTATTCTCAAGGGTCCCCCAATTCTTGAAGATAAGGAATACAAAGCAGATTACGGTGTCCCCAATGTTACAGAGTTTGGGGAACACAGGAGAGGACTATCACCTGAGTAGATTGGGCATGAGTTCATGACAAACGTAATATTGTACATGGATCTTGCTGGACAGTAAGGTTTTAGGCTCGTAGAAATGGATGAAGACAGTAGAAATGCTCTCATTCTGAACTTAGGACAGACTGTGAACTAAAGAATAAAGTGAGAAGTGTGAAGGGCATAAATGAGAATTCTGCTAAAAGAACTGGGTCACTGCTAAGTTCAGGGAGAGCGGAGTTAGACATGGAAATCTGTAGTTTCCCTTGTAAACATGGGAATGCCATCGCTACCACTACAGCTGTACTGTTGACTGGCTGTCCTGCTGGTCAGCAAGAATTTGAGTGGCAATCAGTCGGTCAACAATTATTTTACCAAGTACCTAATCGGGGCCAGCAAGGAACTACGTCAGGCACTGGTGTAAAGGGACACCTGCCCACACAGTGTCTGCTCTTGCGGATCTTGAAGTGCGAGGGGCAGACTGCTGCCCGCACAGGGCAGTGGCTAGAATGCCAGACTAGGGATGGATGACCATCCGAAGCCCCCTGCACCACAGGAACAGAATCTAATCTATTCAATTCAAGATTTCCAGAAGAAAATACGGACAGAGATATAAAAACGAAATACGTATGAATAGCCACTAACCCTTCATTACTATATGTATGGGGTGGAGAGACGAGGTATGTTGAGATGAAGAGTTTGAAATGAGAGGAAAAAAATATCCAGATAGAGATGCTTGGGAAACGCAATAAAGTTTTGGATGACAACTTTGGAGTCATTAATATACAATATGGCAAACAGAATAATTTCAGTATTGTTGACTACTCTTTCATTTAAATCATATGAAAAACATGGTCACATTAGATTCTAAAGAAAAAAAGACTTACCCAGAAAAAAGGCAGAGCTCAGACTCAGTAGGTGGACAAAGTTGGTCTAAACCCAAGGGGGACCTCTTGCAACTTGGGCGACCTTGGTCAAGAAGCTTAACCTGAGCCTCACTTTCCTCACGTGAAAAACTGGGATGATAACTGTATTCACATCTTCCATGGGATGTTAAGAAGACCGAATAAAATCAAATACTACAGTGCCCAATACATCATGACAGCTTAGAAGTTCTTAGCTATTATTATTTATATCAAAAATCTACTTTTGCTTTTCATTAAGAAAGTAAATTAAAAGGATTTGGGAACATTAAAAAAGTCTACGAAATGATGATGTAAAGAAGAAAGACTCATAAACCAATGGCACAAATATCAAAGTAAATATACATTATCTAATAATTTTTAATGTAAAAAAAAATTTGGAGGAAACAATGTAAGGAAAATCCTCTTGAAACTTCAGCCATGCCGTGGTCCTTCTTGGTCCAAACTGACTCATGTCTTGCCACAAATAACCATCTGATTATTGGCACGTTCAGTATTTCCTATAAAATTATTTTTCCCCCTTTCCTCTTCCCTTAACTTTCCTCAATTCTTTTCTCTTCCTTGCTGACATTTTCTACTTTTCTTTAAAAAAATTATTTTATTGATTATGCTATTACAGGTGTCCCATTTTTTTCCCCCCTTTATTCCCCTCCATCCTGCCCCCCGCCCCCAGCATTCCCCCATTTAGTTCATGCCCATGGTCGTACATATAAGTTCTTTGGCTTCTCCATTTGCTATACTATTCTTAACATCCCCCTGTCTATTTTGTACCTACCATTTATGCTTCTTATTCCCTGTGTTTCTTGTTCCCCCATTCTCCCCTCTCCCGCTCCCTACTGATAACCCTCCATGTGATCTCCATTTCTGTGATTCTGTTCCTGTTCTAGCTGTTTGCTTAGTTTGTTTTTGTTTTTTTTTTAGGTTCAGTCGCTGATAGTTGCATGAGTTTGTTGTCATTTTACTGTTAATATTTTTGATCATCTTCTTTTTCTTAGGTAAGTCCCTTTAACATTTCATATAATAAGGGCTTGGTGATGATGAACTCCTTTAACTTGACTTAATCTGGGAAGCACTTTATCTGCCCTTCCATTCTAAATGACAGCTTTGCCAGACAGAGTAATCTTGGATGTAGGTCCTTGCCATTCATGACTTTGAATACTTCTTTCCAGTCCCTTCTTGCATGTAAGGTTTCTTTTGAGAAATCAGCTGATAGACTTATGGGAACTCCTTTGTAGGTAACTGTCTCCTTTTCTCTCGCTGCTTTTAAGATTCTCTCCTTATCTTTAATCTTGGGTAATGTAATAATGATGTGCCTTGGTGTGTGCTTCCTTGGGTCCAACTTCTTTGGGGCTCTCTGAGCTTCCTGGGCTTCCTGGAAGTTTATTTCCTTTGCCAGATTGGGGAAGTTCTTCATTATTTTTTCAGGTAAGTTTTCAATTGTTCTTCCTCTTCTCCTCTGGCACTCCTAAGGTTTGGATGTTGGAACGTTTAAAGCTATCCCAGAGGTTCCTAAGCCTCTCCTCATTTTTTTGAATTCTTGTTTCTTCATTCTGTTCTGGTTGAATGTTTATTTCTTCTTTCTGCTCCAAATCATTGATTTGAGTCCCAGTTTCCTTCCCTTCACTGTTGGTTCCCCATATATTTTTCCTTATTTCACTTTGCATAGCCTTCACTTTTTCCTCCATTTTGTGACCATACTCCACCAATTCTGTGAGTATACTGATTACCAGTGTTTTGAACTCTGCATCTGTTAGGTTGGCTGTCTCTTCATTGCTTAGTTCTATTTTTGGAGCTTTGATCTGTTCTTTCATTTGGGCCATAATTTTCGGTCTGGGTGCCCCTATTACATTGTGAGGGGAGGATCCTTAGGTATTCACCAGGGCAGGGTAACACATCTCAGTGTCTTGTGAAACTGTATGTGGGGGAGGGGTCTGAGAGGGAATAATGCTGCTTTCAGTCACTTCCCCCTCTACCCACAAACCAACTCGAACCTTCTGGTGTGGATTCCGGGGTGGGTGGGTTTGTGTACATTTTAGCGCCCTGTGGGTCTCTCAAACGAACTCTCCTGTGAGACTGGCAGTTTCTCCAACCACTGCAACCACCACAGGTTTTTGCCGGCAGAGGTTTTGAGGCTTTCTTTCCCCATGCTGGAGCCCTGGATTGATCAGTCTCTCCCACTCCCCGGTTGTTCCTGCCAGTTTATCCACATGCAAATGTGGGACTGCTCAGTCCGCCTGCCACTGCCTTGCCGGGCGTCCCCTCTGACCTGGTTGCCCATGTCCACCCCTCCTACCAGTCTGGGCGAATGTTCCATCTTTAATTCCTGGGTTGTCGGACTTCCATACAGTTCAATTTTCTGGCAGTTCTGGTTATTTTTTGTTTTTAAATTTGTCGTTGTCCTTCTGTTGGCTGTGCGAGGAGACAAAGTGTATCTACCTGTGTCTCCATCTTGGCTGGTTCTACTTTTGATTCTAATATGTTGTTGACTGTGAAAATTAAGTAACAAAATTTCTCGGTAAATGTTACAATAGTACTTTGGTGAAAATTAAGGAGCAAAAGTTCTCAGCAAATGTTGGCACTTTCCTCAGTTTTTCTTTGCTATAACGTTTCCCCAGAGAATTTGAGCTCCAGGACACTGAGAGTGATATGACGATGTCCCTTATAAGCTTTAATTTCCACACTACAGATACATCTTCCTAATTGGCATAATGTTAACAATGAAGATTTTTAATGCATGAAATTTTGCAATTTTTCTTCTAATTGAACTCCAGGCGCATCAGAATTAAGATGCTATACATCTCATTTAGCTTTGCACATGATCATGAAATAAAAACGTAAAGGCCTAGCATTCAACTGCCTAGATGTGAGCCTGGTCGCTCATGTTAGGAGCCAATGGTTCATGATAAAAGAGCAATGTCAGCAACAGGATCACCTTGAATATGGATGCTGGTATGACAGGCATCTAAAGCAGGCTGTCTTTGATCCTAGGCTAGTCTCTAGGCAGGCCACTCATTCTGAAAGAGCTTCTGCTACTAAATCAAGATCCAGGCAACAAATCACACCTACTTTCAATCATCTGTTCTTTTAAACACTATGGACACATAATTATGGCTAACATCAAGTGCAGTGACAGTCACCCGTCCTGTACCATGCCAAAATGATACCGCTTAGGAGCTATATATAGCTTTTAACCAGATGGCATGACTTGGCTCAAGTTGTGATCTCATTTTTTAAACAAAAGTTTTAAAATAATTCATTCTTACTTCAATCATTCATTTGGCAAGTCTTTATCACCGCCCGACTATATGCCAGGCACTGGGAAGAGAGTGCCTAACGGTCACCAGTCTCTTAGAGACAGTCACACTCTTCCTAAGTTTTACTAGGAATTCACATTCTCCCTAAGTTTTATGTCCTCAGACAAGGTGGTTCTCAAGGACCAAGCCACAAAGCAACCACATAAAATCCAAGAAGATGTTGCCTCTGGGAGTTCCTCAAACTGCTCCCTCCTCAATCCTCAATAAAAGGTGGCACGGGCCAAAAGAATAAAGTCAGGAAGTCCCCACTCATTTAAGCAACAAGTTCATTAAAGGTGTAAGTTTGCTCAGTTCTGTATTCTCATTATCAGAATGACTGACAATCCTTTTTTATGTCATACAACAAATAGGCTACTATTGGCATTTTTCAAAATCCTGGCACGTCTTGAAAAAACAATCGTTTCATGTAATGCCTAAAATTAGAGGGTTTATTAAAATGTGGAGTCAGGGGACATAGCATAACCATGAAAAGTTAGTAGAGAATTTCTTTGTGATCTGCTGAACTCGATCAAAGGCGGCAACACACTGGGGTGGGGGAGTGCCTTTTAGAAACCCGGTTCATCTGTAATTCAGACCAAAACAAGAATGACACCCACTTTCTCTCATGCTTAATCAGAATAATGTAATAAATTGAAGAACCTCAGAAATAAAATTAACATGGCAATAAAAAGGTTTGGTAGAGCT
This sequence comes from Mormoops blainvillei, assembly GCA_004026545.1. Classification (NCBI taxonomy): domain Eukaryota; kingdom Metazoa; phylum Chordata; class Mammalia; order Chiroptera; family Mormoopidae; genus Mormoops; species Mormoops blainvillei. The sequence goes on along the minus strand of PVJD01000631.1, from coordinate 43,896 downwards.
CATATATATATATATATATTTTTTGGTCACATATCAAACTGTATAAATATCTTATGAGGTTCAAGTGTTCAAGTTCCAACTAATTAAATTCCATAAAAGCCAATGGTATAACCCTGCCTGGTATGGCTCAGTGGATTGAGTGCTGTCCTATAAACTGAAAGGTCACCAGTTCAATTCTCAATCAGGGCCCATGTCTGGGTTGCAAGCCAGGTTCCCAGTTGGGGGCATGCGGGAGGCAACCCATCGACTGATGTTTCTCTCAAGAAAGCTGTCTTGATTATGCAATGAAGGAATTTTAAAATGGGGATTTGGGCCCTGGCCGACATGGTTCAGTTGGTTGGGCTTCGTCCCATAAAGCTAAAGGTTGCCGGTTTGATTCCTAGTCAGGGCACATGCCCAGGTTGCAGGTTCTATCCACTGTTGGGGCGCATGTGAGAGGCAACTGATCGCTGTTTCTCTCTCACAATGAAGTTTCTCTCCCTTTCTTTCTCCCTCCCTTCTCTCTCTAAAAAATAAACAGATAAGTAATTTTTAAAATATTTAATAAAATGGGCATTTGGAGATAGATAATGTTGATTAGAGAGACAGAATGAGGCTATTAAATGCTATCTTCATTATGTACCCAAGTAGCTATAACTTCAAATTTTTCTTTCCTTAGTATAAAATCACATGAAATTTCTTTGATAAGACAGGTTAAAAATATTGAGAGAACTATTTCCTTATCCTCATCACCCCTTAAATTAAAATAAATCAGATTTGTCTATAAAAGTATGAAAAATATTTAGAAGACTTAGTAAAATGATATTGTAAATGTGGAAAAAAAAATATATAGGAACATGGAGAACAGAAGAATGTTACCCCCAAAAGTGGGATGGTTTGATCCCATTTTTGGAAGACAGTAAATATAGATACAGATAAAAGAATGGTAGAGTATTACAAAACATTAATAGAGTTTAACTCTAAGTGATAGGATTAGCATTTTAATTTATGGATTGGTCAATATATAATTTCAGACTTAGGTAGGTGAGTCTTACAAAGGCAAGGTGACCACTTCCTTTCCTCTGTGCCGCTAGTGAGTCCTCTGTGGTGCAGACACCCTAGACTGTCTGCCATCCAATGCTCTGCTGGTCTCCAGTTACTGTGTGGGTCATCCTGGTCCATCTGAGTTCTAAACGGGAACTCACTGAAGTTGAGTCCCACAGCCCAGAGCAAAGATAACCTCAATGACATAAAAGAGAGGAGTAGGTACAGACAGAATCAAATGCAGAGGAAGTTCTTCATTATCACATAAGTCTTCAGGGAAGCATGGATTGAGTGGCCAGTCTTGCGTATATGCCCCCTTTTGGTAATCAGACAGATCTACTCCTATGGTTGACCATAAGTTCATTCGTTCGTTCATTCATTCATTCATTCGTTCATTCATTCATTCATCAAGCATTGGACTGAATCCCTACTCTGTACCAGCCTCTGTACTATTGGAGCTGAGTACAAAGAGCTCACAGTTCATAGTGAAAGACAAACAGATGTCTACCATGTGATGTATGCCCAGAGTGTTAACAAAAGTATAGAGCAGGGCTAACTTGGGAGATGATGATGGAAAAGTAGTCTGGGGTAGGATCCTGGAGGCACAATCTACCTTGACAAAGAACTAAGACTTTGTGTGGATAACGGACGCTATTTGGAAGATTATACTGGTGATGTAACATGCTTCTCTGATGAGCAAAGGGCATCCCAAATGCAAACAAATACTATTAAAATGCTTATTGGTTACTACTATCCTCCTTCATATCTGGGCATCTGCTCTGGATCGATGAACGGAATATTTTCACTTAAGTTTGTGCCCATAAATTTTTTAGACTAAGTTAGAAATCAAGGTCCTTATATTAGAAATAATCAATTATTGATATCATTGACAGTAAACAGTAAATGCAGAGCTGTGACTACTAAGGCAGTCAAAACAGAACTGGCATAGTTTCAGGTGAGTTTGAAAGAGTCTATTATAACCTAAAATAACCTTAAGAAGCTTAAGAAATAGATTTGGATATTGAGTAAATCTTCCTGTCCCCTTTCACTGATTCACTCAACAAATGTTCAGTAAACATTTTCTATGTACCAGGCTAGACCCTGAAGATACAATGGTGTACAAATATCGTCTTATGGACCTCACAGAATTTACATTTTAGGGAAAGAGAGGGATAATAACTACTATGCAAATACAGTCATACCTTGGTACTGGTCAGCTTCAGAACTTGTCAAACCCTGTACTTGTCGCATTTTGACAAGAAAAACATGTTTCAGCACTTGGTGCTTGCTTGGGACTTGTCACGCTTGGTAGAACTCGTATAAGTCACGATGCCGCACACAAGAGAAAATGCTTCATCATTTGGTACTCGTCAGTTTGGGCACTCGTCACGAGTTATGGGACGAATTAACAATGAGTGCTGAGGTACCACTGTATATAAATACATACTGTGATAAGTGCCATGAAGGAAAAACATGAAATAATATTCTTTAAGAACATATAACAAGGAAATCTAACGTAGTTGTAGCAGGTGGGAAAGAGTTGGGAGGTGGGATGTTCATGGCTTCTCCAGGGAAGCATCCTTTGAGTTAAAATCGAAGGATGATGTTATGTATGGCGAGAAGAGGCAGTATGCCAGGAATAGCCTCTGCAAAGGTCCAGGAAGGGAAAGGGACAGGTGCCTTCAAGGAACAGCTAGAGGTGAGACTAAAGATCTGAGCAGGGGCATCTTATCACTGGCCCCTCTGCCCTCCTTCCCGACCTCATCTGTCCTAGCTCACTTCTCTCTCATCACAACTGCTCTCTTGCTGATCCTTGGATACCACAAGAGAGTCTTGGTCTCTGAAACTTTGTTGGAACATTCCAGCACCAGTTTTGAAGGCTTGATCCCTCACTTCATTCAGGTTTTGGCTCAAAAATCACCTCCTCGGAGGCTCCATCTCATTAGTTACTGGGGAAATGCCACGGAAATGCCATATGTGCAATATTACCTTATACCTACTAGACTAACAAAACTTAAGATGTCTCAATAACAAGTGGGTCAGCTGGAACTCTTAATCACTTCTGGGTGGCAATGTAAACTGGTACCACCCCTTTGGAAAACAAACATGTATTATCACGTGAAGTTGAACATTGATCTAGCAATTCCACTCCTGGGAATGTCATGGAGAAACTCATGTACAGGTGCATCAGGAAGCACACACAAGACTCTGGTTGGGTAGCTCAGATGGTTAGGGCATTATCCTGATATGGCAAGGTTGTGGGTTCGATCCCCGGTCAGGGCACATATAAGAAGCAACCAATGAATGCGTCAATACGTGGAACAACAAATCCATGTTTCTCTCTCTCTAAAAATCAATATATTAAAAAAAAAATTTAAGAGGCACACACAAGAATGTTAGCTGCATTGTTCAAAGAACAAAAGGCTGGAAAAACCCCAAATATCCATCAATGGGGCAATGAATTGATTGGTTTTGCACGTTTACCCAACAGGCCATAATTCATTTTTTCCCCCTTGGTGGCTGTGAACAATTTGAATCTTTCGGGTGGTTTTTCTATGACTGATTTCCTCCACACCCAATTTTAAAACGGACCAACTTCAAATCCTATAGTTATTTCTGTGGTTTGGTCAGACTAAAGAGGCGTGCTAGGGAAATCTTGGTAACCACCAAACTTCTAGTGAGGATGGCACAATATAATCTTGCATATGCCCTCGCCACTAGATTAGGAGATCAGCCAGATGAGAAGAGTAAAAATAGCACCTGCCACTTATTGAGGGTTTTCTCTGTGACAGCAACAACAAAAAAAAAAATGTAGACACATCATCACACTAATTCTTCACAACTACTTCAGAAGTTGGTATGTATATATGTATAAGAATTCTAGAAAGTAGGCTTACTGTAAACTGTTTTCAGCTTTGAGACTGCACAGTTCTGGAGTGTAGATAATATTCAACAGGTAATTAGCAATTCTTGAGAATAGACTTCCACTATCAGCTATAATACATCCTTTCAAAACAAAACAAAACTAAAGCACAAAAAGCAAAAATTGTCTTTCACATCCTAAATGATGCATTATTTTATAGTAGTAAAACCAGGGCCTTTATTGCTATGAAACCTATGGGGTCCCGTCTGAAAATTACTATAGCAACATCTCTGTCTTAGAAGGACCAAACTACAGTGCCATTGGCTCCCAGTGCTCCCAGCAAACTCCCGAGAAAGACAAACTTTCAGCTAACTCACCACGTTTTCATCTGGACTAAAGCCAAGGACCCAAGATATCCCTCCCTGCAGATACTCCATACCCTCTCAGAGAGCTCCAGCTCCTTCTGGGACATCAGTTCCAGCTCTGATGAGGCTACAGATACTTAGGTCACTCCAGGGGTTCCAACAACTTGTAAGACTCTGAGACTAATAATAATAATGTCTCATAACAATAGTAACACACCTTTATATAGTGTTTACTATGTATGAAGCAGTATATATTCTAAGTGTTTTACACATATTTGCTAATTGGATCTGCACAACTATTCTATGCCATAGAATCTGTGGGATAGGTATGAAGCTCACAATCTCACTGAATCCCATTAAGTGAGAACCTTGAAAGTGAACACATGATTTCTATATGCAAACTGATCTTGCAGAGCAAGGTGTGACCAGCACAGAAATCCCAAATGGTGCCGAGTAAGAAAGTCAGCAGCTCCCAATGGCCTGTGCTCCTGGTTTTGATCAAGTCACTTCATCTCCAGTTCCAAGTGCTATTTCTCCAGAATTAACCACGTGGAACTAAATGCGGAGGAGAGGTGGGAAGGGAGATGAGGATGGGGCACTTAATTTTGTCACATCCCACATTCTGACTCCTTCTCATCAAGTCTACTGGCCTGCTTGCAATTCCCAGGCCTGGCTTATGCCCAAGACTTTCACATCATCCAGGGCGCCTTATCCTCTTCTCGGCTTTCAGCACAGTCACTACTTGCTCTTGGAGTTTCATCTTGAGTCACATGTTGCCCTGTCATCTCCCTCTAGCCCCTCTGTGCTCAGAACACCAGGAGCACATTTCCTATATTGTGTAATTACTGGTTTTGCTTTTATTGTATTTTGCCCACCTCCCCTCTAAACGTTTTGACTCTTCATACCACAGGTGACATCTGTTTCTGATGGATCTGATAGATCTGGTTCAGTGGTTGCAGACAAGTGGTAAGTGTTAAGTGGCTGAAGAAAGTAAGGAAACCATGGTTCCTGGTAGACAGCGTGTCTCTTCTCATTCTCCGCCCCTGGAGAACCAGATGGGAGGATTAGAAAGAGGTGGTGTCCCTGTCTGGTTTGTAGTGAAAGACTTGCAAGAAAACCCTTTAGGGAGCTTTGCTCCAAGCCCTAGAATTTACACTCGCATCTTTTTCAATAAAAGATCACTACCACCTATGACCAAAGCTTGCGTTTAATCCTTGGGACTTCTTACTTGATTAATATCCAAGTTTCTGAATAGCTTTTTTTTTTTTTTTTTTTTAAGTTTAGTGAAAGGCTGCTCACAATATTTTGAGCAGTTTCTGTCCTGAGAGTTACTTTTTCTCTTCAGGGTAAATCACATTTAGTTTTCCATTCTTCTTCTAATAAATGCTGTTTAAAAGGCTGGAAGCATTCAAGGTGAAGAGAGAAAGATACATCTAGAAGTTGTTAATCAATATAGGATTTCTCTGGGCGCCTGTGTGACCTCAGCATTCTTCACATTTCCACAGGTCTCCTTGGAGATGGTTGCTATGATGACTCAGTGTCCTCTGCTAAAATCTTCGAAATGTGGATCTCTGCCTTTATTCTCTGCTATCTCCTCTTTATTATCTGTATTCACCTCACACATAGTTTCTTTCTTTATGAATACGATCTGCTCATAATTTTTTGTATCACATAATATCCATACGAACAGAATATCCCCATTCTTTTGGTTCCTCTGGAAATGCTTTTTTTTTTTTTTGATTTTCACATTTGGTAATGAGTTAGGAAAAATTTATAATTTTTGTTTCCTGGCTCCCTGAAAGTAAATTCTTCATATGGCAGTCCCCCCTGCCCACCTCCTCTTTTTCGAAAATACTGATCTGCACTGCAAGAAATTGAACACTGATCATAAAAATACCCAGCCTGGTTGATTCTTCTTATGTAGCTTACTTTATAAGCTCTTGGCTTGGAATATCTCAAGATGAATTTTCAAATGTATGCAACTGTTCACCCTGACTGGTGTGGTTCAGTGGGTTGGGCATCATCCCACAAACCTAAGGGTTGCCGGTTCGATTCCCAGTCAGGACTCATGCCTGGGTTGCAGGCCAGGTCCCCAGTTGGGGGCATGAGAAAGGCAACAGGTAGATGTTTCTCACGTTGGTGTAATTCTCCCTCTCTTTCTCCCTCCCTTCCCCTCTCTCTCAAAATAAATAAAGTCTTTTAAATATATGCAACTTTTCTATTTCTCCTTTTGACTAGTGTTAATGTAAATATACTTTTACTTGATTCTTCATGCATTATTCGTATTTCAAATACCTCAATTATTTCATGATGGCCACTTCTTATAAATGTGTAAGAGGGAAAAGAACATGAAATGTTGTCAACGGAAACAGACTCTAAGTACGGACTGTGCAGTGACCAGGGAAAGCTAAATGCAACATCCGAAAACAATCTTAGCACTCTCATAGGGAGGTTAGATGCAGAGCAGAAAACAGATCTGGAAGAAAAAAGTAGTGAAGGGATCATAGAGAGTACTTTTCAGACAGAAATGAGCAGGGTTTCCTTCAACTACCATATTTTTGAAAAGAGAAGCAACTCGGGGACAAAGGCTAAAATTTAAATCTTCAAAGGAGGGAATGTCTGAGCAGCAGGATTATAATCATGTGAATCAGTGGCAATGTGATACAAAGACCTTTCATTAGTGCAAGTTACATATAAAAAGAATGCAAATCTCATTTTATTCATGTGGAAAAAAATAGAGCTACCTAAATTTAGGCTAGTAGTTTCTATTTCTAACAACATTAAATTGCAGTAGATTTTATAATTAGTTACATATTAGAAATTAATTCTTCTGGACCTGCTTTAAATGTTTCATTAATATAGAGGGTTAAATCATCAGGAATCTGTGAGGCTTGTGAGTTGATGAATCAAGTTAGGTCACTAAAAACAAAGAAGAATAAACAGCTAGAACTCATTCATTCATTTGTTCATCAAATCAGCACCACTTACTGAACACTCATTTTTGCAGCAGGCACTATGGTTGGTATTTGGGATATTAAGCCCTGTCTTAACCACCCTTCAGGATTTAGTGGAAAAGACAGAACCACAAACAGATAACTATAGTATGATATGAGTACAATGACAGAGGATAGAACAGCATAACTGAGTCTTTAAAAAGGAAAAAGTGCTGGTGTGAAACGCAGTTTTATGAGAACTGCAGATTCATTGTTCTACATGCCAAATGCATTAGTGTTGACACAAAAATACTGCTCACAGAAAGATGAACTCTGCCCTGAAGGTGCTGACAGACAGCCTGGCACAGGGGACGAGGAAGAAAAAAAAAATGACAAGGACTTCTCAAACTATCCAGGGTCAAGGGCCAGTTTTTTAAACATTCAAATCCTTCACCCATGGTTACTTTTGTAAAATAAATTTTTAAAAACTAAAAACCAAAAATATAGAAATCAAAATTCTAAATTCTTACCTTCAATTTTTGTACTTATTGCACAGAGAATCAGCAACATACACTGCAGTCCCTGGACAAGCACTGCAATGACGTACAAGGGCTACAATAAAAGTATGTAAGCAGCTGTCGCGCAGGAGGAAGGGATCCGTTTATGGGGAGAGGGATAGAGTCAATCTAAGGAAAAGTTTTCTAGGAGATGTGACCCTTGAACTGTGTCTTAAAATAATAGGATTTTCCAGAAAAAAATACAGTGAGGGGTAGAAGGAATTGAAGTACAAAAAGCAAGAATTTCTATATGACTGAGTAACGAGGGAGGGAAAAGGCCAGGTAGGAGGCTCTTACAGGCGGAATATGCGCCCCATTTGGTGAAATTTCATACAGAGGAATGAAAAAAGAAAGCAGCTGATCTCCTTTCTGAGTATTTAAAATATTATTACAAAAACAACAACCCCAGGGACAGTCACAAGTGAATGTAATCCCTCTGGGTGGGGCCCATTAAATACCACCTTATATTTATATGAAGTTTTTTTGTTTGGTTTTTTTTTTTTTTTTGAGCTGGCAGTGCAGGGCTCAGACTAACTCTAAAATGCTGGAGAAAAAATTCCCATCATGCCAGACCTAGAGAGTTTTCAGCTGTGAAGGGGTAGGATTTATAGTCCTCCTTTTATTTTTTTTGTTTTTATTTCTCTGTCTCTCCTTGCATATGGGCATAGCAGTGAAGAGTGGGGTTCTGGCCAGTGCTGGCCTTTACTGGCTCATGACCTCAGACAATTTACTTAACCCATCCAGTTCCCTCAACTCTAAAAGAAGGACGGTGACAGGCCCACCCTTCGGGGTTTCCATAATGTGAGGATTCAGTGAGTTAATACAAGCAAAGCATCAAAAGTACCTGACAAACTACAGGTGATCAATAAGTGTCACTGCATTAATAGCATTAAAAGTAAAAGGAAATGAAAATAGATGGATAATGTTCCTCTTCTCCCCCCACCCCGAGTCATTCATATAAGTATCCAAAAGTAGGACCAAGTAGGCTCCCTAATTCTAACCGTGTAATCATCCACTATTTCTTCAACATCACTGTAAACCTAAACATGTATTACAGGTGGAGAAAATAGAGCTAATTATAGGTCTGTGGGCTAAAATGACTGAGGAAAATCAATAGAGAAGAGCTTATTTTCTGTCCTGATCCTACCTTAGTTATTCCTAAAATTAGAAGCCAGTAGTTTCGGGTTACTGAAAGATACTTCCTCTGTGAGAGGAAACGGAATGAGACAAGACTGTTTAGGCAGGCTTTATTTAAAACATTTAGCACCTCTTAGAAATGTAAAGTGATCGGGGTGATGCCTAAATATTTTAAAGTCTGAGATGGTTGTCCAGAGTTCACTGAGAGTTGGATAACAACTGGAGACTACAGAATAAGCACCGTGGTGCCCCCGCACACGGAGGCTTCCACACGGAGATGTAGTAATTTGGGGTCAGGAATGTAGGAGTTTATCTTAATTTAGCAGCTGCAGAGCCTGCAGCAGCCAAATCTACTGAAGTCTTTTCAGAAAGATCAGCTTAGGGCACAGGCATCTAGACAAAACAGCGCCGTTACACACGGATGGCCACAGAGGCTCCCCGATATCGGTACAAATTCCAGAGACAGAACCAAGGCTGCCTTAGATGTTGCTGGCGCATCAGTAGAAACAAGAAGAAATCTAAAGACCAAAGTGTTCTACCTTAAGGATGCTAAGGACACTTTACAAAGGCATTCAATAGGCATGTAGTGTCTTAGATACAATTATTAAGCGTTTTTTTCTTATACTTCCCATTTATTGTCAAGTGTATTGTTTCTGAGACCTACTCCTCTCTCCTCTGCTCTCCAGTCCCTTATAGACCTTCACCCCGTAGCCCTCAGCACAAAGGTTAGATCTCTTCAACCCTGAAGGAGGCCCTTTAGGACCAGGGTGGGCTGACCTCTCCGCTGCTCCCATTGGCCACAAAACTGACCTACAGGAAATTAGTACAAGCACTGTCCTTTAAAAGCAAAAAACAACATTGGTTTTACCATTATCTCCAGAGAATATAAAAGAACAAGAGAAAATATCAGGGTATCAGTAACCGTGACCAACGGCCTCTCCATTCCACATTTGCTTTCGTTATGTTTTTAACCTCTTAGTTGTGCTTTGCCACACTGTCTTCTAGATACTATTAAAATATTACTGTAAGCGTCCATGTATTTTTTTCTTAAGAACAATGCACGATGACTTCAGTGTGTTTCAAAATCCCCCCACATTACCTGTAGAGAGAGGACTACAGGCAAGTATATTAATGCTTGCACGTTCAAAACAGGCAGAAGAGGATGGGAAAGGAAATTGTGCTGTACTCTGCATCCTAAGTTTAATAGTAAAATACACTTAGAAGGACAGTCAACCAAACAAAATGAAAAAGTAGTTTATATTCCAGTAACCTTAAGGTAGGAATGAGTGCAGAACAGAAGACACAGATATATTTAGTTAAAATAATTGGGCTGCCGAAGATTGAGGAAAGCAGTTTCCTGCTAATAATATATGACAATATAAAATACCTGCTAAGTAGTACTTGTCTTGCCGAAATTACAAGTCTCAAGTCTTCAAGTTGGATTTTGTTTTTGGTTTCTTTTTTAAATCCTCACTTGAGGATATGTTACTGATTTTTAGTGAGGGGCAGGGAGAGAGAGAGAGAGAGAGAGAGAGAGAGAGACAGAGACATCAGTGGGTTGCCTCCCATACACGCCCGCACTGGGGATCAAATCCACAACCTTCCGGTTTACGGACAACCCTCCAACCAACGGAGCCATCCAGCAGGGGCTTCAAGTTGAATTTTGGACTTAACCTAGTTCATGTCATTCAACCATCCAATCAAGCACTTATAAAACACCTATTGATTATTAGCGTTGTATTTGCCTCTCTAGAATAAATAAGATAAACAAACAGAACATGCAAACTCTTTCCTACAGAAATCTATACTCGAATGGTTACTTTTGTGTCAGTTTAGACAGGTTATAGTATACCGGAGGAATTTAATCAAACACTAATCTAGGTGTTGCGGTGAAAGTCTTTTATAGATGTGGTTAATATCTGCAGTCAGCTGGCTTTAAGTAAAAAAGACCACCCTCTATAATGTAAATGGGCCTCAATCACTGAGACCTTGGGTGTACAAACTAAGGTTTCCCAGGGAGAAGGAATTCTGCCGTGAGAGAGCAGCACCAATTCCTTCCTATGTTTCTAGCCTGCTGGCCTGCTCTACAGATTCTGGACTTCCCAAAACATATCCTACTGGCTCTGTTTCTCTAGAGAACCTTGACTGATACACACTCTTATAAGCAAACAATAAACGGGAAGAGCAAAGGCCATGTCCAAGAGCGCACAGACGCTCAGATATTTCTGGTATAATAGTATAATTCCTGTAGGAATAGGAACACAGGAGGGCCAATATTTGACTGGGGCAGTCACGGAGAGTCAAAAATATCTTAGATTTAAAAGAGGGTACATAGGAAGTTTATTGTAGGAAAAGGAAAAAAACGCACACAATTAAGAAGAGATGTTAGAATGCAGTTCTATCTCTGTTGGAGCATAAAGTAAAAAGACAGCATGAAGGTCAGAGGATAACGTGGGCTGCAAATGAAGGGCTATGTCTGCCCGTGAGAAAGTTATGATCCTGGAGTTGAAAGGGTTGAATCAACTCATGCCCTCATACATTTCAGAGCAGTTCAATTAATTTTTGTTGGTTTTATAAATATTTTATGAATGCTGCCGGATTACATTAGATTGTTATTGTAAAGACAATGTAGTTAAAAAGAGAAGCAGAATAATTTCAGCAATGTGGCACGATACAAGATCAATATACAAAAATCAAATTTTATTTCTGAACATTTACATGAACAATCTGGAAACAAAATTAAGGAAATCCCATTCACAATATTATGGAGTTAAAAGAATAAAATATTTAGGAAAAGCTTAAACAAAACAAGTACAACACCTGCACACTGAAAACTATAAAATACTGTTGGAAGTTATCAAAGAGGTCCAAATTAGTGAGAAGGCATCTCATGTTCATAGATCCGAAGACTTAATGTTGTTGAGAAGACAATAGTCTCCAAACTGACCTACAGATTCAAAGTAATCCTTATCAAAGTCTCAGCTAGTTTGATTTTTTGCAAAAATTGGCAATCCTAAAATTCATATGGCAATAGAAACAACACAGGATGCCAAAACAAACAAACAAACAAAAAAACCCAACTTGACCAAAGTTGAAGGACTCGCTCTTCAAAACTTCCTACAAAGCTACAGAAGGCAAAACAGTGTGGTCCCGGCATAAGGAGAAAACATATACATCAATGGAATGGGACTGAGAACCCAGATGTAAACCCTTACATTTATGGCTAATTGAATTTCAACAGGGGTGACTAGAAAACTCAACGGGGAAAGAACAATCTTGAACAAATGTGGTGGACAACTGAATATGTGCATTCAAAAGAATTTGGACTTCTACCTCACAACTTAAAGAAAAATTAACACAAAATAGATCATAGGCCTAAATGTAAGAGCTAAAACCATAAAACTCCTAAGAGAGGGTGTACAAATAAATACTTATGAGCTTAGGTGATGTAAGGGTTTCTTAGATACGACACCAAAACCAAAGTGACAAAAGAAAAATATAGGTAAATTGGACTCATGAAAATTAAAAACTTTTATGTCTCACAGAACACCATCAAGAAAATGAAAAGAAACCCCCAGAATGGGAGAAAATATTTGCAAGTCTTATATCTTACATGGGATTTGTATTACAGAATATATAAAGAAGTTATAATTCAACAATGAAGACAAATAGCTCAATTTAAAAATTGGCAAAGAATTTGAATAGAAGATATACAAATGGCCATTAAGCCCATGAAAGATGCTTAATAACATGACTAGCCATCAGAAGGATGCAAATCAAAACCAAAAAGTCTGATAATAGCAAGTGCTGATGAGCATGTGAGGAAAATTAGCACCCTAATATGCTGATGCTGGGAACATAAGACGGTGCAGTCACTTTGGAAAACAATCTGGCAATTTCTCAGAATGCCAAACATAGACTAATCACCTGACTCAGCAATTCTACTCCTAGGTATATGCCCAATGCAGCTGAAACTATATGTCCATGGGAAAACTTACACACAAGTGTTCATAGCAGCATTCATTCATAATAGTTTAAAAACAAAGCAAAACAAAAAAAACCTCTCAATGTTCATCAACTGATGAATGGCGAAACAAAATAGGTTTAGCCATACATACAGCAGGTCAGAGGTTGCCTAGGGCTGGGGGTGGAATCAGGGATTAACTACACAAAAATATAAGGGAACAACTTTTGGGGTCATGGAAACGCTTCATACCTAGACTGCACTGACAGCTACACAACTCTAAAATGAAGCAATGAAGTGCTTGCTGATACATGCTATAACACAGATGAACCTCGATATTATATGATTCTCTTTATGTGAAATGTCCAGAACAGAGCAATCCATAGAGACAGAAAGTAGCACAGCAATGGCTTGGGGTGGGGGTAGGGTGCAGTAGAGAGGAGGGCAGTAATTGGGATGACTGATAATGAATGGTTATGGAGTTTCTTTTGAGGGTGTGGAAAATGTTCTAACCATAGATTGTGGTGACACTGTGAATATAATAAAAGCCACCAAACCACTTTAAATGTGTGAATTTTATGGTATGTGAAATATATCTCAATAAAGCTATAAAATGGGGTGGGGGGGCAGGAAGCAGGTAATGAAGGTGGATGAATAGAGAACCTTCTACATATAGTGAAGATGTGTTAAAGGTAAGGTTGTACTAGAAAAGGAGAGGAAAAAAAGGAAAGAAAAAAAGAAAAAGGAAAATTGTGGGAGATTGATTCAAGATGAGACTCCTGTGGCTACTCTCTGTGCTCAACCCCTCAGGGATAAACAGATAACCCAGCCTCCCAGGAATTTGATTTGAGCAGTTACACCAGAACCGAGGACATCTGGAGTTGAATTATGTGAATGTCAGCATCCCAGAGACATGGGTCCTGTCTTCTAACTTTTCTCCCCACAGCTGCCCTGGATCCTGGTTGGTCAACACTCCTTCAATTCTGTCTCCTGTTATTAGAGTTCCAGTAAATTCCCCCAAAGCTTAGGTTATCCCAAGTCAATTTGTTGGGAGGAGACTGATTTTTTTTTTTTTTTTAAGATACTCAGGGAAGGTTGGAGGATAGATAATAAAATATAATGCAAAGTGCAATATATAAATTAATTTCCTTTGAGGAACTGATACAGAATAAAGATTCCTTTAGGGATCCACTTAATGGTACTGATAGATTACTCTAACAACTTGTTCTAATTTTAAGAGGCAGGAACCAAGCCATAGTGTTCATTATGCATTTAAGCAAACCATATAGGAAGATATAAATATTGTTTTATCTAATACTTCAAGGGGGGTGGGGAGTAAGTCCTGTCACTAGGATACTGCTCATAAGTCTTACATACGTAAAGAGTGTTTCTTAAATTTTAATGATGGAGGGACCCTTTTAATACTGTAATAAGGTACCCTGGAAAGTAATTCTAAGAACCTCAAACTGAAGAATCCTGTGTCATAATTTTAGCTTTATGATGGTTACTGGTACTAATCTGATTGTAACCACAAAAGCAAATGTGACTGGAAACAATCCAATGCCCAGGACAGGGCAACTGGATAAATAAAATGTAAAAGCCAGACAATGGAATATCACTCAGCAATGAAAAGAAATAAACTACTGACCCATGCTACAATGTCTGATGAACCTCGAAAACATTAAGTAAAAGAAGCCAGATGCAAAATAACATATTGTTCGATTCCATGTATATATAATGTCTAGAAAAGGCAAACTTACAGAGACAGACAGCAGGTCAGAGGTTGCCTAGGGCTGGGGGTAGAATCAGGGATTAACTACACAAAAATATAAGGGAACAGCTTTTGGGGTAATGGAAACGCTTCATATCTGGACTGCATTGCCAGTTACACAACTCTATAAATTTACAAAAGTCGTAGAAGTATACACTTAGAAGGGGTGAATTTTATGGTAATTATATCCAAATAAAGTTGTTTTTTAAAAAGTAAATGTGAGGCAGCAATCTGTCAGGGGGTCATCGACATAGAATCCAAAACATGCCATTTTACAATCACAGAAAAAACTTTTAAAGTATTCAAATTAAAATTTCGACAGAATTTTTGGGCCTTGGAGAATGTTCTCACAAATCCCTGTATGGCTATAAAGAAAAAATTACCTCAATGGTATAAGATAGTCTTAGCAAAGTTCTTTGGGGACCTAAATATTTTTATCCCTTTCACACGTACATGAAAAGACAAAACAAACAAAAAATCAGAAATGTTACGTACTCACTTAGCAGTCTTTCTAGAATGCCTTATACAAAGTCCTATGCCTTTGTTATATTTTAATTTATCCTCATATGCATTTATTATTATGTTAAATGTAAAAATACATGTTTTTCAAAGTAACATAGTTCTATTACCTCTGTACAAACTTTTTTTTTTTAAACCTATCAGCTCCTCTCTCTCTTCTAGTATAGACTCTAGGCCCCTCTCTAAGTTATGATATTAACCCTTTGCTTGTTACAAATAGTAAAACGAGTTTTCCCGGTTTGTTATTTGCCGTATTTTATTTTGGTTTCTTTTTTTCTGCTTGTAGAAGTTATCAATGTTGACACGGTGGAATTGTCAGTCTTCCCAGTTTTTTTTCCCCTATAGTTTCAGGGCTGCAAGTTAGCATTCCTCCCTGCGTCCAAGTGATTCTAATCTTTTAAAACACAATGCATTAAGCACACCATGTTGATGACTCAGGCTCATCTACATAAACACTAAGTATTACACTTTGCAGTACTAGAGTTCCAACGTAGCAAAAGGGCTTACTAAGGTATGTGGGAGTGTCTGTCCCAGGCGGCATGTGGCTTATGTCCTTCCTGTGTTGTCATCCTGTTTGCTGTTCCTTCTCACTTCTGTCCGTGGGCCTGCTTATAAAGCAAGCACCCTTTCCCCCTTTCCCACATACTCACTCTGTTGTTCTATGGCTTAGGAGGCAGACTTACTAGACTGGGTGGTTTTGAGCTGTGTAAAAATCAAAGCTGGCATTCAAGATTTTGAGTAGAGCTTTTAGACTCCCCAGTATGAAAACTGGATAAGCCTTAGTGCATCTACTTGGCTTTTTCAAAAGATGCTGGTCCTTTACCACGACAGACCACCTATTATTCCTGAGCTAGGGCTTCTCTTTGCTCAGTTCTCATCAGCTAATGAGAGTAACTGCACAGTTTGCAAATAATCTGGGCATATGCTGCTACTACCCTCTCCTGTGCCCAGACACTGATAAATGATTATAATATTTTGTTGTGTAAGAATTCTTTTTAAAATCGAGATATAACTGACATATGTTTCAGATATAAAACAATGATTTGGTATTTGTATATATTGCAAAATGATCGCCACAGTTAGTCTAGTTAAAAATATCACTACACAGTTACATTTTTTTTCTTGTGATGAGAACTTCCAAGATCTACTCTCTTAGCAACTTTGAATCTACAATACAGTATCAGAATTCCTTTGACAACCATTTAGTAAGACACGAACAATATCACTTAAGGTAAAACCCAGAACCGGGGGCAAAAGCAGGGATCCTCAGGTCCTCAAGCAGTGTATGACTATACTTGAAACTATACTTGTCAAGAATAAGTATTTTTAAAAGCTTACTACGGTGTATTAGCCAAAGGATCAGGGAAGTGCCATGCACTTCCTGTCTAACCTGGCTTGGGGCAAACAAAACCTACTTTTCAATCTTTTTGCTTTCCATTCTCAACACCTGGCTTTTGGCTCATGGGCTCTAAGGCACTGCTTCAGTACCTGCCATCACATCCACATTCCAGCTAATAGGGGAGAGAGAGGAGAACACAAGCCTTCTAAGGACACAGCACAGAAGTTCTCATATCATCTCTATTCATGTCACAATGCTCAGAACTTAGTCACATGACATATGTAGCTGCAAGGGAACACATGAAATCGTCTTTAGAAGGCACGTATCCAGCTAAAACATGGGTATTACTAAAGAAGAAAAGAGCATAGGTGCTGTGGAGCAAGAAAACTGGCAATTTTAGCCACAAGTGATTAGCACAAAATTCAGGGTAGGAGTTATCTCCGGTGGGAGGGAAGAGAATGCTTTCCAGGTGCTTTAGGAATTTTAATAACATTCATTTCTTAAGCCAGATAATTACAACATAGGGTTTAATTTTTTCACTGTTCTTCTTTTAAATGTGTCCATATAAAAATATTCATTATGTACATTTCATCATTAGAAAAAACAGTTGTCGAAACTAGGTATTGGTGCGTGGAATTTATTATACCATTCTCTGTACTTCTGAGTACACGTGATAAATTCTAGAATAAAATGTTTACATACACACACTTTATATACATTTATATACTTTCATCTGAATGCCCTCCCAGGCACAATACTTTTTTTTTTTCATTGAAATAACTTTGGGTAATAACATCATATAAGTTTCAGGTGCATCATAATTCAGTATCTACATACAGTATAGTGTGTCTACCACCAAAAGTCTAGTTTCCATCCATCACTACCTAACTTGACCCCCTTTACCCAGTCTGCCCTCCCCACACCTCTTCCCCTCTGGTGACCAACAATCTGTATGTATGTCTATGAGTTTGCTTTTGTTTTGTTTTTGTTCATTTGTTTCTTTTTTGTTTTATATTCTACACAAGTGAAATCATACGGTTTTTGCCCTTTCCTGTCTGACTTACTTCACTAAGCATAATACCTTCAAGGCCCATCCACGTTGTTGCAAATGGTAATATTTCATCTTTTTTATGGCTCAGTAGTATCCTATCACATAATGCTTATTAAAAACCTACTTTGTAAAAAGTACTGTCCTAAATGTTGTGCTACATACATACACTACGTATTAGAGAAATAAAGGGCTATGTTATCCTTACAATGTTTATAATCTAATTGTGAGCTCAAGACTAAAATAATATTTCATACGATGGAGTGACCAAATGAGAAATATGAACAAAATCCACAGAAAGGAGAAATCAGTTTAGTGAAGAATGAGGTTGCCATGACCCTTGGAAATAAGCAAATGTGACAAAAATAGTAAAAGTGGTTAAAATAATAATAATAATAAACATGCAAACTAATTTTGAGCAATTAGATTTGTACAGGCCTCTCCATGTGGCTATGATTTGTTTCAAAGTTTAGAAACAAGTTAAATGCAATTTAAGGGAATAGAAAATAAACTATTGTTCTACTTTCACAGGTTAAACTCAACTTTGTTACTTTACAGCTAAGCCCAGCCCATCATTTTAGGGAAGACTCTTTTGAGCAGGTGCATTCAGTCCCTCTGAAGAGGTGGTAAAGCATGATTATGGCTATCTAATTCAACCTGCTTAGGTTTGGGTCTCCGGTCCACCACTTACATATACAACTGCAATGCATGTTTTTATTACATATATCAAGACTATTTCAACCGATCTGAAGCAAAAGAATCAAGTGGTGAAGCTCCCTTAGCATTCCTTTTGCTAAAAGGTATGCCTGAATTTAAACTTGTTTTTCTCTTTAAAAATACATACATACATATATATATAAAACAATATCTAACAATGGTAAATGTGAATATTACAAAAAGCTTAACTAAAATAATATCAATATACATTTATCAGTTCATAACTGTTTCTTTGAGTCTTGACATATTATTTCAAATGATTCTGACTGAATGACAATTTTTGGTGTCTACTTCAGTTCTATAATATTTATATAATATAAATCTTTTAAATATTTTAGCAACACATCCAGTTTAAAACCCAGCATGACTAAATTTTAATTTGAGGAAATGTCCCATATTGGAACAGTGACTAAAGTGCCCAAAGAAGTGTCCGCTTTAGCTGGCAGAACTACGTTTTTAAATCACGAGAAAAAAATACATGAAATGTTTGAGAAAAATGTTCCCATTCAAGATTACCCTATATTTAGAATGAATCTAGAATGCATAATCTTCTTTTTTTTTTATTGTTTATTCTACTACCGTTGTCCCAATTATTTTCCCCTTTGTCTCCCTCCATTCAGCTCACCCCACCCTCCCTCAGTCAATCCCCACTCTGTTATCCAAGTCCGTGGGTCATTCATCATATACATATATATATATAATATATATAATATACATATATAATATATATAATGTATAATCTTATACATTAGAAGTGGCATGTATTGAGCTGATCGTATTAGATTAGATTAGATTCTGTAACTGTGAAACCAAGCTCTTAACAGGCACAGGAATCCAATAGGTCTCCACATTTCTGAATGAATTAAAAGACTTCCAATAAGCTTCCTTTCCGGCACAGGAAATCCTGTTGGAGTCCCCGCTGTAAGTGTGCGTCATGCCCACAGCTTTTCACGTTGCAACCACAGCTGTATTCACAGGAAGTTTTTCCTTTATTCCAACAGTTTGTAGGATAGACCTTGGCTGGCTCAGCATATACTGAGCTCTGCTTTCTTATCGCAGTGAAGCAGCCGTGCTGAGGATGAGACACGACCATCTCTCATTCCCAGACCTTTCTTTTTCTCAGTGTTTGAAATACATTCAGCTTCAGGTGAAGAGGCCATCTGTGCCCTATTGTTCCCTGATTTCTATATTAATATCTAAAAATACCTTTGGAAAATATCAAGGGAAAAAATCTATTCCCCTCCCCCCAAATCCAAATGCTAACCAAAATGAAATCCCCAGAAAGATTTGTATGAGTTAACTGTGTTCCCAAACTGAATTCGAGGCTCAGAATAAAAAAAAAAATTAAAAAAAAGAAAAAGGAAAAAGAAAACATGAAAATGCAACTAAATGAAGCCTAATGCAAAAATGTTTTACTAAGTGGAGGAGCACCATCATTTCAATAAGCCTGTGGGAACTCATGCTATTTTAAGACACCTGAAAGAGCAGGCAAGGTAAATTGGGGTTATTAGCAAAGGAGTTCTTGAGAGCATGTTCAAGGGTTACTGCCTAAATAGAAGGCTCACTGAATTCCTTCTCATTTTTTTCACGTCTTCCCATAAACGGTGCACGGATTTCATTAATGAGAATGAAACCATCCCTTCGTTCCAAATAATCAAGCCACAAATCATACAGCAATAGTAAATTCGAGACCACAGCTTGCATGTCCAAGCATTATTCTCCTAAATACTGCTCTAGTACCCTCGGTTCTCATACTGTCATCCCCCCTAAAATTGGCTGCACATGTTGTCTAATTCCTACGGATAATTAAGGGGATCTGTAATAAACCTAACCCAAAGTAACCTCACAGGGTGATCTAATTATAAATTTCTAAGGGCAGGTTATGGTGGGCAGTCAGCCGCTTGCCTATAAAAGGTTTATCTTCACCTTAAACAAGCACCACCCATTGTCTCTGTGCACCTAGGTTAGCACACTCATGAAATGCCTCATTTCAGATCCCTCCTTCAAAAGGGCGGCCATCCTCAAGAGAGCACAGGATCTTGCTAACTGTCCTGTCATCCAATCCCTGCCTTGCTTGCTCACACTCTCCTGTAATCTTCCCTCATTTCAAATGCATACAAAAGTCCCTCCCTCATTTCAAATGCATGAAAGAAACGGAAGCTGTCAGTCTCAGAACCATTTGAGATCTCGCTTCCCTCCCAGCAATTGTCACCAGTTTTGGCTCAAATAGACTCTTATAAAAATTCTTTACAGGTTTGAATGTTTCTTACCTTGACAGATATAGTCTACCTAGTATGTGTAGAGTCTGAAATAAAACTTAAGCCAATACTGGAAATTTGGAAATTTCACATAAACATCTCTATTTACTAATTTATTTACTTCAGGGTAGTAACTAGCTGAAGTTTAGCAGTGGATTTATGGCACCCAGCCAGGATACGTACACATTCTCCAGTTTGGTGCAATCCTTTCTCTACAATCTCTCACACAGCAGGTTTTACGCATGGGTATTACCTGCCTGTTTCTCTTAGGCATTTATGTGCCTTTGAGACTGGGGGGTGGGGGTGGGGGTGGAGAACACAGAAAAAGAGCCAGAAGCCTGTTGCCCTAAATTGATCAATTACAGGTATAGTGAAAAATCCCATCTCTTGTAAATCACAAAACTTTCAGTGTCACATCTCTCCTTGAGCACTAAATATCTCTACCTAGATTGGCTTTGTACTCGTCCCAGATAATTCCGGTAGAATACTCTGCAATGTGTTTTCTATACTAAATTCGTAATGTCATCACCTATTATTTACAACAATTTATTGAGCACTTGCTAAGTTTGGGGCACTAGACTAAGTACATGGGTACTATATCATTTAACCTCTACAGTAGCTCTAAGGCATATGATGAGAAAACAGGTTAAAATTGCCAAAGTCTCACAGTATATTTGGCAGAGCTGGCAGAACAAGCTATTTTCAGACCTCATGGCCTTAACCATGATACTACACTTAGCTTATTAAAACACACGCACACAACCAAAAACTAGACCCAGTGAAGAACAGACCTGAGGAAGAAGTCTGGCCGAAGACAATGTCTTATCTTATCGAAGAATAAAGACATCCATCAACCTGCTGAGGAGGGATCAGAAGTCACCCATAGAGCAGATGAATCTGAGCCACCACACATGCCCTGAATTCCCCATGAAGCAAGCAAAGAGGCAAAGACTTTCCAGTGCTAATATTTTTCAACAGTAACCAAATTAATAACCCCAACTTCTACCTTTATATAAGCAGTTCAGGTGTAACACGAAGCATTTCGCAGACACTGTAGGATATGTAACCTCATTTTACCAAAAAGAAAAACAGAGTTCTGTCTAGGTTAGAGGATCTGTTTGAGACCTTACAGCTTAAAGGACAGGGTGAAGAGTGAATGTAAAGTTCAAATTCAGGTCTTTGGAGTCCACATCTAGATTCATAGTAAATAACTCTGGCAGGAAAAGGATAGGACAGTGCTGGTCAATGCAATCTAAACGTGGCTGTATGTTTAAGTATGCATATTTACATTTATATTTATATAGTTAGCTATCTACCTAGAGATAGCATCAGATCCCACAGGATAAGGGTTCAGTCCTACAAGACTGCCCCATTGCAAAATCCAGTTTGCAAATTGCAAATCCAGGTTTCACCTGGGCTTCTGACCAACTGGGTGTAAATTGGAGGTCCCTATGACCCCCATGACATTTAAATAGGTAGTGACTAGTTGCTACTTGTGGTATTGTGATTTATAATAACATATTTTGGTCTTTGCCCACAGTTCTTGGCACAGAGTGTCTAAAACCCTTGGAATTCTGAAGTGATAAGAGCAATAAAGGTGAAAGGAGTGTCTTTTGTTATTCAAAACAAGTCCCTTTCAACCACACCTGGAATTCTGTTCATGAGGTGACTTAGGGACTGGTTATCAACCCCCACCCACACCTCCAGGGAGTAGAGAGGGGCTGGAGGTTTGATTAATCATCAACGGCCAATGTTAGTCAATTGTGCCTCTGTAATGAAGCCTACATAAAAAACCCCGAAGGAGAGGGTTAGAAGAAACTGCAAGTCGGAGAACACATGGCGGGACTGGAGGGTGGCGCACCCGGAGAGGGCGTGTGAGCTCCTCACCCCCTTCCCCATCTGGTGTTCCTGAGTTGTGCCCTTTTCATAATAAACTGGTAATCTGGTTAGTAAACTGTTTTCCTGAGAACTGTTCTAACAAATGACAGAACCTCAGATAAGGGTTGTGGGAACTTCCAATTTATAGCTGGTTGATTAGAAGCCCAGAAGACTCCCTAAGACAGGCACTGGCATCTGAAGTGGGGACAAACTGGGAGGACTGAGCCCTTGACCTGGGGCAGGGCACTTAGGCAACTTAATTGGCCCCTGCAGTTTCCTCTTCTGTAGAATGAAGGGGTTGGCCCATGATTCCTACTCATTTTAGCTGTCAAATATGTCATGGGCACTCAATAAACCTATTTAATAAGTGTAGCTGAGTACAACTTACACTAATAAAATTGGATCTAGAACCTTATGTTATTCTTTTCACTGAAGCCTTTGCCACCTTGCGGAGCTATTAATACAGAAAAGTACATTTTGATCTTATCTCAGCCAGAAATGCCCTACTGCTGCTCACCGTGCATGTATTTGGTTGGCCAAAAATGTTCATTTGATTTTTTCCATACAATGGCTCTAGTAGTGCTTAATTGTCTTTAATTTCATTCGAAACCATCTTGTTAGACTGTATTGTGGCAGCTGTCATATCAGAGTGCATTTTTAAAAACTTACTTAATTGGTGAATTTTTGTGCGGCCATTTTAATATTAAAATGGAAGATGGGCAACAATTTTGGCATACTAAACTTTATTATTTCAAGAAAGGTAAAAATGCAACTGAAATGCAAAAAGAGATTTGTGCAGTATATAGAGAAAGTGCCGTGATTGGTTTGCGAAGTTTCTTGGTACTGCTGACGTTCTGGCCAAATAATTCTTTGAGGATGGGTTGTCTTATGCATCGGAAGATGTAGAGCGGCACCCCTGGCCTCTACCCACTAGAAGCCAATAGTGGGAGATAGGCGACATACTCAAAATATCCTCAATAAAGTTATGGGTGAAAATGAAAAATGTGTCTTTTATTTTACAGAAAAAACTAAACGGACTTTTTGGCCAACCCAATAACTTATAATCCCAACATTTGCAAAGCCTGGTATTCTTATGATAATGGGCCCAGCACTGTTCTTCAATCTTTAATCTCCTTATTCATTCATTTCAACTTGACATAAAAGCCTCCTCCCCTAAAGCCCCAAAATGACACCCTGTTTTTAGCTGACATGTACAACATGTATTTTCCAATAAAGTAAACAATGCCTGAATGGGGAGTGGGCAGGGAGAGCAGCAAACACAGTCAAAATAACTGTAGCAGCAAAAGACTGGATTCACTTCGCAATAGCTTGGATATACAGCCCAGAGTTCAAAGATCATAATTTTGTACTTGGGTTTACTATGTCGTTCTTCTTCTAAATGCCTACATAACCAAGCAGCCTAGCTCCATCTCAGATGGTATGCAATCAAGGAAAATAATGGGCCATGGCAAACAACTTCAAAGCGTTGGCACCACTTAGGTTAATAATATATAATTGCTACAATTTCTTTTAGCGCAGTACTTTTAATTAAATGCGCTAAAGTCTCTACCTACCAACTTATTTTCAACCACAGGCAGCCATTTTGCACCCTGAAATGAGGCATCTGGAGTGTGCCTTCTTCCAAAAAGTGTGCCTCTTGCTCAGTCGCATTTCCTGTAAGACCAGCTTAGAGCAGAGGCATGGCCTCTTTCTAAGGCCGCTTTCAGAGACAGGATTCGAAGACAGAGTGAGCGCTGTAGCTGTACAGAGTTACACAAAGCGCTTACCACGGTCTTGTGAATCAGGTGCTGTAAACTTCCAGATTGTGGAAGTTTCATCTCCACGGCATGAAAGCAAAACAACCAAAAAACAAAGGGCAAACAAATGGCCACGAGAAGCAAAAGAGCACACAAAAGAAAGAGTTGGAGAAACAGCTATTTTATTCTGTTAATATAGATATATAGAACAATATACAAAAATGTACCAAAAAATATCAAAAAACTTTTCATTCCTTCCAGAGAAGCGTGAGAGGTGAACATTTCGATTCAATGTTATCCTGACTTAAAGGCATGTGTCTAGAATATGTCTCCATAATTTTCATAATAAAACTGGTAACAATAATTCAGTATAAAGAATGATTCAGTCTGCATCCTTTATGACTTCATTATTTTTTAGGAGCTGTTTTTCACGAGCCCTATTTGAGATTAAACCATAGTACTTAAAACTACGGCAGTAGCCATCAGATAAACTAAACACCAAACATTTAAAAATGGCTTACCCTGTAGTTCAAGACTGGAGGTGGGAGAGGGGATGGCTACTTTTTATTATAAACTTGTTTGTTCTATTTTATTTTTTAATTATGTGCATATGCTACTTTGATAATAGTTTTTCTAAAAGTTACAAGACTGAATTTTGGGAAGGAGCCTCTACAACAGAATTTCTGGAATAATTTTTCCCACTACAAACATCATAGCTGTACCATACCTTTTGGAAGGAGAGGGACACAGATTTACCAACTTTGCCATTTTTTTTCCTGAATATACTAGCGTGCTTCAAATGTTAACCCATCAATAGCTTCAATCAGTTCAACAAAAACAGTATCTCCCCATCAACTCTATGTGAAGAAATTTACTAGGTGTTATAGTCATTAGAACAAGAGAAATCCCACCCAACAATAAGCCCTTCCACTGAGTAAGAGAAATATGGGTCAGGCACAGAAGGGGTTCAGAGGAGGGAGTGATCACCTGTGATGGGGGTAAAAACATAACCGCAAGAGATATGAGTGAACTGAGGACCATGTAGTATGGAGAGAATGAGATGAACAGTGTGAAGAGTCAAGTAATCGGGTAGGTCCCTATCTGGGAGCCAAGAGGCAAGAAAACTAGAACAGGTGGGGACAGTGAGAGACTAGGTATTTGTCATTATAGAACTTTTTTCTGATAATGACTCAGGTGTGGAGATGCAGTTCAGTGGACTTGGGCATCAAGGACACCCAGGAGGTCGAAGGCTACCATTGAGTGTAGAGGAGTGACCCAGGGCCAAGAACATGAGAGTCACAGGAACGAGAAAGGGCAGTATGTGTGAATTTCAGGGACAGCCAATGTGCCTTTGTCCCTCTGTCACTCACTTGCACACACACCCACTCCTTTGTTCCTTCCACAAACGTGCACTGAACACTGGGCACCCACTCTGCACCTGGCCCTTCCCTGGGAACTGGGCTCACAGAGGCGAGGACGCTGCAGGGTGGACGTTGTTCCCGTGCACACAAGGAGGCAAAGGGCTTGCAAGGCAGAGGAGCAGCATGGTGGGGGGCTGGGGTGGGGGTTGACCTTCTAGGGCCACAGAAATTTAAGTTTAACAAAAGAAGGAGCCATGGGCAGAGGGGACGGATCCCATTGATCCTCTCCACTCATAGCTCCTCCCTGCGCCAGGTGCAAGCATGGTTCCGAGCAGAGCTGTGCCCCGGGCTCACCAGGGTCTGCTGTGGGCCAGCTGGATATGAGGACCACAGGGGCTCTGTGGCAGTCTGGGGCACTGAGGCAGGGCTTGGTCCTGACACGAGCTGTCCTTTTGGGCAAAATGTGAGACTGCAGAGTTTCATGGCAGCATTACCTAGTGATGTGGGACCAGTGTTGTCCTCCGTGGTAAAAAAGGAAGATAGTGTTGTGTGCCTGGATAGTTGATGTGTTGCCAATTCTCTTGAGTAGAATTTTCAGTCAGTGAAAAAAAGGCTTCATGCCATTAAGAGCTCAGCATTAGTTCTAGTAAAATGTAAAGCTCCCATCAAGCTTTACCCTGTGGTGGAAGAAGATGAGACCCCAGAAGTGCCTGGTACCCTGGACATGTTAGCCCTGAAATGTGGTCCACCTTGTGCTTTGAAGCAAACCAACTTGAAAAATCTCCACGTTCTGAACAAGATGAACTGATGTTTGATACCACAAGAAAGAGCCAGTCTCTATAAACAGAAGCTAAATCCATAAAGACACAAGTGAAAAAAAAAACTACAATAAACTCAACACTATTAAGGGCAACAGAAAAAAACACCTCCGGATCTCCTCAACTGAGTTCTGGAGTCTCTCTGTAAAGTTAGATCAAGATTGGGGGAATGTATGTGAAAGGTTAAAGACCTGGCAGCTGCTGGCGGAGAAGAAGACAAGTGACCATTTAGAACTGAGATGGAGACCATGCCAACGATCAGGCGAGAGGAGCCAGGAGGAAACGCACTGATGTTACAAAGTTAAGTGTGCATTTCGACAGCCAGAATAGACAGAAAAATCAATTCTACACCAACATTTCTAAAGAAGAAGACACAAAGCAGACCTGACAGATCATCCTAAAAGCCTTCAGACTGAGCACGCCTCGGTTGAAAATGACTTCGAAACTGTCAAGATTCAGGCTGGAGCCACAGTGGCGGGACAGCAGGGGCGTGTTCTGGACAGCAGGACCCTGCACCCCAGTTCGGGGGTTAATCCAGGGGGCCTTCAGTTTCCTGGGGATTAATTCTGGTACAGGGCATGCGTCTGCATTATCTAGATTAGGGCCTCCTAAATCCTGAGGTCTCCACATTTAGAAGTCGTACATATTAGATAAGAAGTGAATCCTGGGCGGATGGCTTTGTGTCTTGGAAAATAATCCTTGCGGAAAGGCGTCTGGGGTGTTTGAGGGATGATTCTGTGTCTTCAGATTTTAAGGAGTGAATTCTGCAGGCAGTGGGAAGTGTTTTAGAGCATAAATGCTGGGTAACCTCCAGTTTAGAGTTGAATCTGAAACAGAGACCAAGCGTGCCTCCCCAAAGCAGCTCACCATCTTTCAAAATACGAAGAGGGTCCTGCCTGGAGAAACTAGCAGAGAGAGGCTACCGCGATACTACAGGAACATCAATCAGTCTGGGTTTCAAGATGCCCAAACAGGCCATTGAGGGCACTGACATTGACAAAAAATGCCCTTTTACTGGTAATGACTCCAGCTGAGGGCACACCTTGTCTAGCATGGTGACCAAGATGAAGATGCGGAGGACCACTGCCAACTACTGAGGCTACCTCCACGGTATTTGAAAGTACAACTGCTTCAGAAGCACCACAAGAACGTGTTCGTGCACCTGCCCCCTGCTTCAGAGATGTCCAGGTCGGCTACACTGTCGTGGTGGGCGAGTGCCAACCCGAGCAAGACTGTGCACTTCAACTGCTCGAGGTAACCAAGGCTGACCACACTAAGAGGCAATTCCAGAAGTTCTGGGACTAGATATCTGCCCATTCTCCCAAATAAAATAAAGTTATTTTCTCAGTTAAAAAAGAAACAAAAACTTCAAGAAAGGAAAACAAAATGACTGAACTTTGTCAAGAAGAAACAGAGCTTCTCAGACCATTATCTTATGAACAGATCATGACTTGCAGCAAGAGGGGGAACGTTCTAGAGCAGATGACAAGATGGACCATGAGGCTAAAGAACTGGAAACATTAAAAGCCATTCGAAGACCTTGAAGAAAGGCTGGAAAAAAAAAAGTGTTTCTCCTTCTCAAAGGAGACTCTGTTCCTTGAACTAAAAGCTCACAATCACTGGGCGAGGGCGTGGAAGTTGGAACAAAACCTTCTCATCTCAAGACAGGAGGCTGCAGGACTGGGACAACTCAGCAGCAATTAGACTCGAGCCCCTAGAAGTGGATCCTCATGCGCCTGATGATCCAGGTGACACACCAGCTCCCATCCCTGGGCACTGACTGCTGCTCCTTTGAGATAGGAGCGTCTCGTACCTTTCCCCTCAGAGTCCCTCCTTGGCTGCCAAGCCTTTTTCTTCCCCCTCCATTGTCAACTTCGACATTTCCAATGGACCCAAATGCTGCATTTATGGCAAGAGGGTTTCTTTTGCTCTCTCTCTTCGAAAAAGCATGGATAACGCCTGCCTGCCACCTCCACCATGGGCTGGCTTCCCATCAACATGTTCTGGTCCTTATATCCCCTCATGAGCTGGGATTTTCCCTGGACACCTCCATGCAGACAATGGAAGTGAGCCATGTTTTGGGGGTCACTGGGCCTCCACATGACCCCACTAGTTAAAATTCTGACACATGGAAAGGACCTTATGTCATTTGTCATCTTACTTTCTCTTCTGAAGTATTTTTGAATTATTTATAGTTAGTAAAAAAAAAAAAGAAAACCCTCTTTCATATAAGTGTTTTCCCTTTTGTTCAAAATGCAACTTGATGTAAAGTTTAGATAATGTGTGGTGAAAACAGACAGTTTAAATTATTCTCATTATATTATACATCCTAGAAAATATAAGCAGCAAATTTGAATCTGATGAGCCAGACACTGTTCCCTCAAAAATACATCATCCTCGAGCAGTTCACCTGCCAGGAACATCAGAAGAAGCAAAATGCATTTCTTCCTGCCGATGGCTCCCCTCGGCACAGTAGGGGGAGAAAAGCAAAAAGTTCCTATTGGCCTCCGTCTACCTCGGCCGGTTTTAAAAATCTACTCAAAGAACGTGGGAATCAATACGAACAATAGTACTTAACTATGATATGCAAAAATCTTAGTGAATAAGGCTCTCTATAATTCTTAAGGTATATATTCAAAAATAGTTTCCTCTATAGGAAATGTCACAATGGAGTTATAGCTTACTGAATGCTGACAGCCCGGGGTAGGGCTGTCAGCATGGAGATATATTCTGGTACAAGAGGCATTTTCACAAGTTCAACCATTTTTTATATGCAAGATGTCATATACTTTTAATCAGAATATTTATTTATTTATTTGTAAAAACCTCTCACCCTGACCTATGTGTCTTACAGGTTCGATTTCTGGTCAGGGCACATGCCTGGGTTGCAGGTTCGATTCTGAGTTGGTGCACAGTCAAGAGGCAACCAACTGATGTTTCTCTCCCTCTCTTTCCCCGTCCCTTCCCCTCTCTCTAGAAATAAATTTTTTAAAACTTTCAATTTAGGAAGACGTTTGGTCAAAGAACAAGAGCATTTTCAATGAGATATATGTCAGAGTCTACCATATGGAACACTGCACCAACAACAACAAAAAATTTTTTTAAATGGTTTCCTTCTAACATCAGGTTAGACGACTTACCTAGGTAAATTACATGTGCTACTATGATAATGTGTTCTGTTTCAAGAGAAGCTTTGGAAATAGCCTGAGATGGACAAAGGGCAGCTCCATCTGCAACCAGGAAACAGTCCTGCAACTTAAGAAACTGACCTGGGTTCAATCATACCACCATTTGCCCTGCTGAGGCTTTCATTCGTTTTTGAAAATTTCATGAAAATGAAGATATTCAGGGTTAAAGGAGAAAGGATCCCGTTGGTCTGTCCCTAAGTGGGAATAAGGGTGAGCCAGCACGGTCTGCTAGGCAGATGTTGGCTTCGCAGGCTGTCACCTTGCCTGTGACGGAGAACCGATCACATGAGGAACCAGATCTGTACTTTCCCTGGGCTGCAACTGTGTATCTCTATACCCGATTCAGGAACCAGGGATGACCTCTGGGGATCCCCTTAACAGATCACAGAGGAAGTTTCGGCTGCTGACTTCCCACTGGTCTTGAAAAGCTCCTTTATGAAATGTCTACAAATTGTCGTGGACTAAGTATTTTGAGAGAGTTGTTCTGGGTCCCGTGTGGCTCTGTAGTTAATATGTGGTGTCTAAGCCTATAACCAAGAGACCTCATTTGTTCTTAGCCAACTAGGAAGTTAGTTAATTTACACAGCAGTTGCTTGATTTTAACAAACCTTCTGTAAATAAACTCAATAAATCTGCTAGCTATAATAGAAGACTTACTTAGAGTCAACAGGATTTTTTAATATCTCTCCTTTTGAGTGATTAGAGTGAATAGCAGATGTTTGGTCTTTTAATTTTTTTAATTCTAAAAACCTTACAGCAGCATTATAAACTTTGGGACGTGGAGGGAAAATCAGCCATCCTTAATTCCAACACTATACTATAGCCATTATTTCTCTATTCATCTTAAAGTGTAAAATTTACTTAATTATGTTCATGCTATATATAGAACTCTATATTCAAATTTTCATTTATTTTCTATACTACTAGTTTTCATAATATTTTCTAATATTCTATTCCATTAAATTAAAACTTTGTTTAATATGATTTGCTTATTATTTTTGCTAGGATTTTAGTGATTTATTTTAATAAGCTGTAAATCACCTCAATGTAAAATGTTTAAAAGTTAAAATTAACTTTTATTTCAAGAAGGATTCCAGAAGAATAAATTAACATATATAAAATGGTTAAATGTTAAAATTAGCACTCTGCACATAAAAGTAGTTTTCAAAGACAACTGTTATTGGTACTCTGAAGGCCATTTCTTTTCAAAAAGGTTTCCATGCCAACAAATAATCTACATACATTAAGTGGCAATAATGGGTGCTAAGGAAATATTGGCACCACTAAGTGCTTTACATGAATTAGTGCATTTAATCTTCACAGTAATCTCTGCCTCTGTACTATTATTATCCCCAGTTTACAAATAAGGGAAGTGAGGCTCAAAGAGGTTACAGAACTCGAACAAGGTCATACAGCTGGGGTGGAAACCCAGACATCCTGATGCAGAGCCAGCATTCAGTCGAATGCTATGAATTTTACTGGTCCACCAAACAGCAAAATAACCAACTGCCAAAAATCTAATCTATGACCACAGGCTATCAACTTGTTTTTGGTTTAGTTCTTTTTCCTCGCAAATGATTATTACCAGGAAAATGAAATTCTGGTACCCTTTTCTATCCCCATGATAAAGTGACATGATTCCATATATGTACCAGAAAATATCCACAAATGGTTTATTGTAATGATCCATAATATCCCATGCAAGCATTTTGATATATTCCAGCCCAGTCATATGTTCACACACCATTGTGTCTACTCCAAAAAATTACTATCTATAATCTCAAGAGCTCAATGCCATTGAATTTTAGCTATGGTAAGGTGTGGCGCTGACAGTTTCCAGAGACAATGTGACAGCTTTGAAGGTGGTAGCCCTGTTGTTGGTGGCTTTGCTATGATGCTATTACACAATCAGCACCAAAAAATGAAGGATGAGAAAAAGTTGACTTCCCAAAATACACAGTGCATGCTCTTTCAGATTATGGTCATTGAGAAAGTGCTGATAGCCATGTGTTGTTCTGGAGTGAACACCTTCTCTCTGCCTTCCCAATGTGGTTATATTTTTGAGAGGGACCCTAGCAAAGTGAAGAGTATGCAGATAAAGGATGTCAGGCTGGTGAGAGGCCTGGACAGCATCACCCACTCATTCGTTCGCACATCAGTGCATTTTCAAGATCCACGCTGAACAGGATCCCTGCCCGTTCGTCTCTTAGTAGCCATCTTGGTTATCAGATCAGTTAGCAGGGAAAGAGACCAAATGCACATAACTTTTATTACAGTACATTATAATCGTCCTATTTATTAGTAGTTATTATTAACTCTTACTGTGCTTCATTTATAAATTAAACTTTATCATAGCTATGTATGTATCAGAGTAAACAGAGTTATATATAGGGTTCAGTGCTACCCAAGGTTTCAGGCATCCACTTGAGGGGTCTTGGGACATATCCCCCATAGATAAGTGGGGACTACTGTATTACACATTTAAAAGCATTAGTCCATGGCAGATTAGGGCGGGGAAAAAGGTAGTCTTTCGGCACAAATAGTTTGGGAGGCATAGTTACGAAAGGAACAAAAAATGTTTTTAAAAATCATGTAGCCTTCAGGATAAGATTCTCACCGAAGGTTTTGAGAGCTACCATTGATTGTGTTTATCTTTTTCAGGTCCTGACCCCCACATTTTAAGTGCCTGCTCATTCAATCCTCAAAGCAGACCAACAAGGTAAGAATTACCACTATTTTACCAATGAGAAAACTGAGTCCTAAGAAGCTACTGACTTGCAGCTGGGAGGAGGCAGAGCTACAAGGTGAAGCTATCTAACTGCAAGGCCGGGACCCGATGCTGCCTAAAATATTGCAACACGTATGAAATTATGAAAAAAGAGGTATAAAGTCTAATCTCTCAGGCAATCAAGGCATTCCCTGTCACAGCACCTTGTTCTGAGAGATGAGTTATCACACAGCTTCAGCAATCAAAAGTAGACAGTTTATCCTCTTAGCATTATATATATATTATACACACACACATATGTGTGTGTATATATATATCTCCAAAAAGAGTAGAAAATTAGAATGTTGATTTAGATTTGGATAAACTAAATAATAAATTACTACAACTTTGAAGGCAAAAATTAATCTCTGATTATAAAAAGAAAATACTAAAGTCTCAATTATCTGCATCACGGTTGGCAAACTATAGTTTATGGGCCAAATCCAGCTTACGGCTAGTTTTCTTTTTCTTAAAAATTTTTAAAATTGATTTTAGAGAGAGAGGAAGGAAGAGAGAGAGAGAGAGAGAGAGAGAAACATCGATTTGTTATTCCACTTATTTATGCATTCCTTGATTCATTCTTGTATGTGCTTAGACCAGGGATCAAACCTGCAACCTTGGTATATTGGGACAATGTTCCAACCAACAGAGCTACACAGCCAGGGCCAGCCAGTTTTTATAAATACAGCTTCGCTGAATACAGTCATGCCTATTAATTTACATATGGTCTGTACCTGGTCTTGGTGGCAATGATAGGGCAGGGTAGCTGTGAATGAGAATGTGAGAACTACAAAGGCTAAAATGTTTATTTCCTGGCTCTTCTCAAAAAAATTTGTGCCGCTCCTTGCTCTATACCAATAAGGCAGGCGGCAGCAGAGACAATGAATCAATAAAGTATGCTCCAATATCATTTCAGGCATTGGGATCGAACATCTGATTTATCAAAACTTCTCTAACGTTGTTACTAGACAAAGAGAGCTGACTTGCATTCTGAATTGTTTTTTCCTTTGTCAACTTTTTAAAGGAGAGGGTACCAACTAGCTAATTCTCCCAAGTGGGGATGATGGAAAGGCAAAGGTTTTAAAGTAAGTTTGCAACCTACAACATAAAAAGGCTCGAGCATCAGCTGAGTAACAGCAGTGTATGAGAACCATCGCTGGCTCCAGACATACGCTCTTAGCACTTTCCACATATCTGCGAGGACTTCAGGGAATCCTCCCAGCCACCCCGTGAAAGTAAGGCCACCGATAAGAATGATGGGGACTTAGCTAAGTGAGTGCTGGATCTAGAATTTGATCTCATCAGTCGATTCCAAAGCTCTCCTTCTTAATTCTCTAGTGTCCACAAAGGACAGCAATATGCAAACTAATCTAAATGAACCTCAAAATGTAACCAGATGTACCCAAATTTTATAAAAGAAGAATCTGTTAATATTTTAGAGAATCAAAATGAAGTAACCGGATATTTGTAACACTACTATAACCTTTGAAAACACTGTTTCACCCACTGACAATTTTATTAAATGAATCCATGTTTTCATTTCAATGAAAGATGGGGAAAATGTGACTGAGATGCTTCTTAATTACAGGCTCGTTTTTTGCTGTTTGTTTTTTGTTTTGGTTTTAATATGAATTGTATTTTCCTATTAGATTATACTTTCCAGACGAACAGTAAGTGTTTGAATCCTACTGAAGGGAAAAATACCTTTTTGTGGGTTCATGTTTGCAAAGAAGAAAGCACTGGCAGAGTCAAGTTTTCCCAAAACACACACCACTACGTATGTACAGATTACAAAATTAAAGAGGCATTCCCATCCATTATTTCCATTTTCAATATCATTGCTCCTTTAAGGTGAACCGTTCAATTCTAAAGCCAGCTTCGTATTTTTTTTTAAAGGTTCATTAATAATTACTAAGCAGATAGGGATGCGGTCAACCAAAATGATATAAACTCTAGTGCGAGAATATAGTAAACTGTACTTGATCCTAAAAAGTCCTAAAAGAAAATACTCTAGTTGGTGACCTATTTTTGCATAAACAATAAATTAACTCAATCATGTTTCTCTTCATAGTCAATTTTAACATATATAATTCTATTTGTCACAGTATTTTAGTCAGAAATACTTGTCCCACAGGATACAGACTACTGCTAAATGGTAGAAACATCTTGAATTTTGTAGTATTTAAACATAATTCTTTTCCATCAAAGGGTTGTACAATTTCAGAAATCTGAGTTCCGTAAACACTGTAATGTCCCTGTTAAACATGTTTAGAAGGGTCATAAATATTCAAATTATGTAATAAATATAGTACAAGCAGCTGATAAAATCAAGTTAACATTCACTTACAGTAGCTTAGCAGGCTTTGCCAAATAACAGGCTATGAGGTTCTGATTGCATTAAACTTCCTGTTTATTCTTTTCTTTTCTTTTCAATTTTTTTAAACCTATATGTGTTCACCACCCCAAGCCAAGTCTCTCCTTCCATCACTATTTATCCCCCTGCCGTCACCCTCTTCTACCTCCCCTGATTATTCTTTTCTATCCTATGTTCTTTCAACACTATTTCTGAGATTCCATCATCAAGATTTTAAGGTCTTTTGAAGTTCACAAGGTATATGGTTCATGATATTAATAAAACTTTTAATAATTCTATTAAAAATTTCTCCAAGTGCCTATGTTTTCTGAGTTCATATTTCTGAATTGATAGTATTTGCCAAACAATAGTTACTGTCCAATTCTGCAGTTTTTCCAGTTTAACTCAGTGTAACTGGGGCCTCTGTTAAAGGGTTCTTCAAACTGTTTATGTTGGTTTCATGTAAATAAGGGCATGTTTTTTTAAAAAAGCAGGTTACTCTCAATGTCTCTGGTACACTTAAGATATATTCTGTCTCAGAGAGATACAATAAACATGATTATTATACTTTATATAATAAACACTGCTGTCAGCACATTACTTTTACTAAGTGAGTTTCATCGGCTGTTTTCAAAAACAGTTGCTGGTAATTCTTGCTAAATTTCATTACTCCCTCAAAGTGATCACCAAGCTTTGGGAAGTTACTAATTTATAATGAAAAAACTTTATATATGACACAGAAACTTTGTATATCACAACTTGTAACCAACTATAGGTTTAAATTACGTCCTTTTATAGAACCATGGATCTTTTTATATCCAAATACACTCCTACTGTCACCAAAATACTTTCCAGGCTATTACAAGTGGCTACTCTTGCTTAAACTTGTAGCCTTAGGACCAGTCTAAAAGGGTGCTTGAAGTAGTTTTGTCATAATCTTTTTTGAGTTTTTTTGTGTCCTAAATTTGAAAATTACCACTTTTGGAAAAATTTTAAAGACATCTCAGTACCAATTTGTACATACAATATGCCAATAAGCCTACTTCTGGTGAACAACATACTATTAATTTGGCACATGCAATTTCCTCATTCACATACATTTCAACACTCATAGAAACATACAATGTTAGCTGTTTCTAATTGAGAATTTTTAATAGCTTTCTCACTGGTGACCTTCTAGCTAGGAAACCAAAATAAGAGAAAACCTTTTGAAATCTGATCTTTGAGAGTCTAAATAATTGTTTATTGAATACTTAACTATATGCCAGGTACCACATCACATGCTGCAGGAAGACACTCTATGGCAGAACATGGACCACAGTCAATGGAGGACAGATATGAAACAAATGGCTACACAAACCATGAACTTCCATTGGAGTCGGCTTAAAAAATAATTTTCGTTTTAGGAAAGTAAATCTCGCACCAGTGGTGAAAGCTCGGATCTGAGAGTTCACTACGGGGCCAGGCACCACTCCCCCGTTTTTACCTGCACTCACTCATTTCATCACCACTGGAATGCACACTTGTTACGGGAAACGCGCCCTGGCCCCGCAGCTCTGCTGCCTAGCACTGCGGCCCTGACTCGCCCAGGCTGGAGGTTAGACCTCCCGTTAGGGCACGTACTGGACAGAATCAGCCCAGGAATGTGTAAGTAAGTAGAACAACAAATTGATATTTCTCTCTCCCTTCTTCTCTCTCTCCAAAATCCCTAAGTAAAAATAAATAAATAAAAAGTAGAAAACTTGGAAAATACAGGCACACACAAAGATTTTAAGTTGTTGCCTGCCTCATTTACTCAGAAATAACAACTGTAATATTTTGACGTGTAAGGTGTTTTATTCACCACAGATTCCTCCCCACACACACTCACTTAATGGTATGTCTCAAAACGTTTCTCGTCTTTGAATATTGGTCAGAGTCATAATTTTAGTGGTTCCATAATATTCCAACACTTGTGCATGCCATAACTGACTCGATTACTTCTTGACTCTAAGCTATTTATTTATATGGCTTATAATTTATTTATTTTTTAAAGAAAACTATGGTTACTTCCTTTGGATAGACTTCTAAAAGTGAGATTACAGGGTCTAATTAAAATCCACAAAGAGTGTACCAATTTATTCTCCCTCCTGAGGAGTTATGTTTATCATATCACACCCTTAACTGCATCAAAATATTATCCTAAACAAAAAACTTCCAACTGAGAAGTCCTATCACATCTCATTGTGGGTGATCCAGCTCTGCAGGAAACCTCTCTGAGCTATGGCTATGGAACATGGACTTAAAAACAACTTAATTCCATTAAATGGCATTAATGGTTAGAAATCCTCAAGTGGCAAGTATCAGGCATATTTTTCTAGAACTTAAGGAAAAGTCAGTAAATCTGGGGCTCCCCAATGTTTGGCAAACACGTCCTGCCAAAGTCAGGACATGAGGTGTTTTTTTTTCTCTATTACATTCATGTGGAAGCATCTAAATTCCAAAATGGTGGAAGAAAATCGAAAGACCTGTCATTCGGCATACATAAACAATGAATTTATAAACAGTGACTAAAATTAAATAAAATGAAGAGTGACGCATTTACTAGAGAGAAAAACTGATCGTAACAAAAATTAGATACACAAGCAACTCCACCAGGGAGAGAAGAAATACACAGAATGCATAATGAATCATTCCCAGATGATTCGTTACAACTTTTGGGGAAAAGTCAAAGCCATACCGGAGATACCCTCACCCACACTGTGTCTGGCCTTGAATTCTTCTCTGCTTAATATCCCCGAAGAGTCCAGGAAGTTGATAAAAATGGTTACAACAGATAACAGGATCCCTGCACAACTGAACTTACTGGGGGAAAATTTTAAAACAAGAGATGTGGAAAGATTTTTGTCTTTGCAGAAATATGCTATTGGGCTAAATCTGAAGAGGAGATATGGAATTCTGGAAATGAGATATCTCATACGTACCCCGGACTGAATAAGTTCACTTATGGCCTGCGGCACCACTCCCATCATTGCTAGGGACAAATGAAAATACGCATTCCTCAGGAGGAAAAATTCGAGGGAGGTCCAAAGCACGATTAATATTGATAGCAAAGTATCCAAATTACTTCCCCTGTCTCTGTATTGCAAAAAGCACTCAATATAATCCTGCATATTTTTGAAAAAAGATTTTCTTCTGCATTTATATATTTTTCTAAAGTGTATGTTTCTGAGCTCAAAGATACAGCATGAAACTACTACGATAAATTAATAAAACTGCACTCACTAAATTTCAACAGATATAGCAATAAGTAACATCTAATGCAATCAGGAGATAGCTAATAACTCCCTGTGAGCACTGTGTTATGTGCCAGTGACACAGTGAGAAGTTTTCCCTGGATCCCAGTCCTCAGAAAGCTTGGCTTGGCAGACTAAACGTACACTCAAACATTCGCTAGTAGTTGTCAAAGGAGTTTCACATTATCGTGATTTAAAGCCCCTAAAAGTGGCAGATTTCTCAGGATGAAAATAAAAATGTTATTTTTTCCCTCCAGACAGAACATGAGAAGAATGAAGGGATAAAGAGAGTCCAATGGAACTGATCCTTCCTCCCTCTTCAAATTCTTAATTGCAAAGACACACACATGCATTTATCACGTAACTCCATGAAGAAAAAAAATCCAAATAAAAAAAAAAGAACCAACCCTCATTCCTATCCCAGTTAATACCAATTTGGCTGCAATGCAGTAAGGTAATACATTTGAAGTCATACAGAATTAAATGTTTATAAAGGAGTCAATGCAGGCTTAACTCTTTTTTTTCTCAAAATGGAAATAGCTTAAATTTCTTTCCAATAATGCCTCTTTTCATGACTTTTGAAATAATCAAATAAGCTTCTCTTTAAAAATCAGGTAACATTAATGATTATTATGAGATAACTGAAATGAAAAGGACAGGATTAAATTCCAAAACAACTTCCATTAGTTCCTGAAAAGTTAAAAATAGAACTATCATATGATCCCACTTCTGAGTATGTGTCTGAAGGAAATGAAATCACTACCTCAAAGACATCTGCGCCCCTATGTTCAGCGCAGCGTTATTGATGATAGCCAAGACATGGGAACTATCTGTGTCCATCAATGAATGGATAAAGAAAATGCTATATATGTTTATCTATTCTAATATATATATATGTGTGTGTGTGTATATATATATATTAGAATATTATTCAGCCATAAAAAAGAAGGAAATTCTGCCATTTACAGCATGAAGGGATGTGAGGTCTGGATGCTAAGTGAAATAAGTCAGATGAAGAAAGACAAGTACTATATGATCTCACTTATACCTGGAATCTAAAAACTCAAACTCTTAAAAACAAGAGATTAGAATGATGGTTGCCAGGAGCTTGGGGGCAGAGGAGAATGGGCAGATATCAGTCAAAGGGAACATGCTTCCATTTATAAGATGAATAAGTTCTCGGGAACTAATGTATAAGCATGATGATACTGTATTATAGTTAACACTATATTATTACATTACATGCTAAGACAGTAAATCTTGAAAGTTCTTACCCCACACACTTACAATTTTAACATGCGAGGTAATGGATATGTCAACTAACATTACTGTGGTAATGATTTCATAATATATACATATATCAAATCATCATATTGTACACTTTAAACATACACAAGCTTTTATGTCAATTATATCTCAATAAAGCCGAGGAAAAACAGGATAACCTCTGTTAACTGATATAACAGAACTGAACCACCAATATAAAATTAAACAAAGATAAATATCATGGTACATATAATTTTTAAAAACTTATTAGAAATAAGGTAGGAAAAGCAAGTAAATTCACATTTGTTGCACATCCGACTCTAAGCCAAGCTTTTACAATGGCTTTACAAGACTGATCAAACGTCATCTTCCCAACAGTGCTCTGAGCTGTGAACTGAGGCCAACAAAGGCCACATAACTTGCCCAAGGTCTTGTTACTAGAAAGTGGTAGAACCAGAATGGACAGGGCAGAAGTCCCTGGTGTTTCAATGACTCCTATACAAAATATGCAAATTAGGCATGACCAATGTTTATGGGGGAAAATAACTAAGATGCTCTTCCACGGGACTCTAATCTCAACTGCCTCATTTTTTTAATGAGAACAAATACATGACTGCCCACTCCAGACCGGGGCTGTGAGCATCGAGTGTGACTATGCATGTATATGTGCTTGGTACTGTAAAACTCCATGTGTGATGTTACTGGTGTCCGTAATACATCAAGGGAAGGAAAAGGACAAATGTGCAGAAGCTGCCCGCATAGAGGGAAATAAACTGCACCTGGTGCAAGGAAGCACTCTGTACCGATTACATCTGTCCAAACTTCCTTGAGAAAGACTGGGCTGCCTATCTCTCAAAGGGTTCAAGCAAGATGGCTACTTGTCTGGGACTCAGGATGGGGAGGAAGGAGTTGGATTAGACGGCCTTTACGTCCATTCCACTCGTAATGTTCTTCAATGCCAAGAACAGCTGAGAACAGAATCTTTCTCATAGGAAAGAAATGCCTTTCCCCTTTGGTACCTTTATCCCAACTTTAAAGATGTTTTGGATTATTCTGAAAGGAAAAAGACAAATGGTTCAAAAAGAAAGGAAATGACCACCCGCAAAAGTGAAGGTACAGGTAGTCATCTTTCCACCTCCCCTATTCAGTCTTTCTGGCCACAGGCTAACTTACCTCTGGATGGTCACGCATCTCTCGGATGCATTTGGATCAGCAGCCTCCACACTTTTTTGATGGCACATCACATGAAAAAAAATGAACATAATCTCCATGTGTTTCCATTTCTGTATTCATAAGTTACGTATACATACTACTATGTTAATATGTTTACATACACAAAAACCCCCACCAGGTTTTAAAGGAGACAAAAAAAGACCTATTTTCTTCCAGTATTATCTCTCTTTTCTTCCTTCTTGTCCTCCCTTTTTGCATATTTATTATTGACTTCTTTCTCCCATGAGTCATCAAGTCCTCTTGATTCTACCTCCCATGTTTCCTTCATATCTCTCAACATTTCCACCCCCAAGGTCAAAGACAGAACTAAGGCCTTCAGGGTGCCACTGGGGAGTACAAGAAGTCTTTTACACAGGCCTCCCTCGGCTCAAGGTTTCCCGCCCTCGCATCTGACCATATCACCCACAATGGCT
The DNA here is from genome assembly GCA_004026545.1 of Mormoops blainvillei. Taxonomy (NCBI): domain Eukaryota; kingdom Metazoa; phylum Chordata; class Mammalia; order Chiroptera; family Mormoopidae; genus Mormoops; species Mormoops blainvillei. The sequence continues at coordinate 3,093 of PVJD01000631.1, read as the reverse complement.
CCTCGCAGTCCACAGACAGTCTAAACTGCTGAATGTCACAGAAGAACAGAAACGTCACGGCAGGCCACTTCACTAGCTATGTCATCTCTGGCAAAACAAACTTCTCCCAATTTTCTCATCTGGAAAGTGAAATCGGCCGTGTCTACCTCAGTGTTTATCATGAGATGAACACAAAATAATGCCTGCAAAGGGCAGTTAACAGTGCCCGGCCACAATACCTATGAGCCGTTTTCAGTATTGCTTTTCGATTCTTATCTCGTTACTCTGCTCAAAGCATTTAAAACACCAAACTAATAATTCCTCAAATGGAAAAACACAGAATCACTCAAGGAGACTTCCCTTTCCCTGGAATTCCTGTTCTCTCCTGGAAAACATCTGCTCATCCACCCAGGCTAACTCAAATGTCTCTCCCATGAGTCTGTGCTGTGCTCTCCCAGGCAGAACCAACTTTTTCCTGTGCAACATTCATTCCCGTAAATTTAAAACACCTCGGACATAACATCTAGCAAATCTTTGTTTACTTCTCCAACTCTAAAGCCAGGGCTTAATCCATAAAAAGACACAGGCTGTGTCATTAGTTATTAATTCAATAAACTCTGCCCAGGCAACTGCGGTGAGCCAAGGCGGGTGCCTTAAAGCCATTTACCCCTGGAGTAGATGATGAAGGAGGTACTCAATGGCTATTTGTTGAATGAGTGAATGAATGAGTGAATGAAATTTAATTCCTGAATTACTATAAAAGAATTTAAATCAGTGACTCAGAATCAAATATTTCAATTTTCTTAATAATATAATGGAGTCACATTATAAGCACATTCAATTTATTGGAATTTAACTACATGTCCATATTTACTTGGAAGGAACTGACAGACGAAGGGAAAAATCTTATTTCCCTTGACATGCTTTTGCTCTTTCAACTAGACCTTGGCCGTATGGAATTATGAGGCCATATTCTATAAACAAAGAGAAATTTAAGTTAATTTCTGGCTTCTGATTTTTCATGGATGTACTTCTTGGTAACCTGGTGACTTGGGGTTTTTCGAGAGTACAATTTTGTTTAATTTTTCTCCTTGTTGTTTGATTTGAGGTCCTAACCCTCACATAGGTTGTAATTCCCTTGCAACTATTGCTATAGGAATTTTATTAACTGGCAATAGACCTAGGATTTTTTTAAAAACTCAAATAAAAGCTCCCATGAAGCATAATGGAATTACCTATTACAGAAAAACTCCCATCCTTACACTAACTTGAATTAATCATAACCGACAAAACAATGCACATCGGTTATTCCACAGTTTGCTGTCAAGTCTCCAGGTGGTCCTAGGTGCTGGTAGTGACAGTACAAAATGGAGACGTACTACAGAAGTCCTAAAAAGCGTACCTTGCCTTATCTTCTTTTTCCTTAATTCAAAAGCACGTGCAGAATTGTAGGGAAGTTGTGCTTGCATTCCTCAACAGTTCATCATGTTCCCATTTGGGCTTTCAATTTACCCAGGTGTGTCCTGAAAAGGCTCTTTATAATTTGAGAAACTAACAAATTAAGAAGGTGGAGTAGCAATGCAAGAAGCAGGGGGTTGCATGTATTTTCTACAGTCTTCCTTTAAATTGCCATGATTTGATGTCCGTTTACAGGAATTGAGAGCAATTGTAAGAAAGGTAAAGATCTTAGTGAAACTGGGAGAAAATTTTGCACCTAAATTGGCTAACTTGAGGAAGTTGCAAAACTCCTTTGATTTTCATCGTAATGGTTCCCAAAGAGTGGTCTCCAACCCACCAGCATCAGCACCACCTGGGAACTTGTAAGATATGCAAATTCTAGGGCTTGGGGTGGGGCCCAGTACAATGTTTAACCAATCCCTCCATGTGATTCTAATACATGCTAAGTGGCTCTACCCAAACTCCTAACACTGGCTCAAAGAGGAACAACAGCAACTTAATTAAATTTAGAGAGTTGGCTAAAGAGATACAACTTCTTTCCTGGAGAAATCAAGACAGGGAGGGGCCTCTTCACTGGGGAACCAGCAAGGCCCTTTCGTGGGAGCAGCAACTGGGCCAAGGCTGCGATTTTTATTCCCCCCGCCACCCCCTCACCCCCACCCCCGGGGAACGGGGCACCACATTTAGCAAGTGTTCCAGGTTAGGGCCTTTTAGGTGGTGCTCCCCTAAAATGCCTTATCTACTGCATACAAAGAGGCAAGTCCACCATGAGAATCCTCATCGAGTAATCCACTGAGATAATAAGGCGACAATTTAATGTTAGTATGCAATCGTTGTACAAAAAGCACTTTTATCTGAATTGACGTAAACTCTTATTAAGACAAAGATGGCAATTCTCCTTCCTAGCTTTTTGGAAGTTTAAAGAGAGTGACTGACACGAAATCTAACAACTTTTCATAAAGCAGGATCCTGATTACCTAGCTTTGCAGGATGGTTGGAACACAAGGTTGAACCCCAGTGGCTCCACCTTTTGGTATCTGTGTTGGGGAAACTACTTCAGATTTCTAAGTTTTGAGTTTTGTTCTCCCTATAAATATGAAAATGACACTAATATGACCTCTCGCAAAAGCAACACACTGTAAATGTTAGCGGCCGGTTCTGCAGACAGTAAGAGTGATAACTGCAAGCAATATTAACATTACGACCAGGCGTTCTGCATCAGGTCAGCAGTACCGGTCTGGACCCAAGCTTTTCTCTGATTCATTATTAGGGGAGACTAGGTCTTACTCCAAAGAAATCCAATTATAAAGACTTTAATGGCATAGTGAATACCTCTAGGTGAACACACAGGAGAAAGCAGAGTGAAATTACCGGAAGACTTTGTGACAGTAAGATGCTGACCAAGGACACGCAGTACGTGTCTACCTTAGGTGCTCTTCGGGAAGGGAGCTGCCATGCTCCAAGGGAGGAAAGAAACACGCGCACACTTGTACACACCACACAGATATTTCCTATCTGGGAGCAAGTGAGAAGATTATGCCTTTGACAGTGACTGAAATAACCAAAATCATTTGTTTCATTTGTTTGGCTGATGACTTATTTCTGGCAATCCTTAATGAACAACTAGTGCAGTTAATGGTAAGCGATCTGCGTCTA